>VWZY01005978.1:1013091-1060683 GCA_013399075.1 Chloroceryle aenea | reverse complement strand
GGCTAGCGGAGGCACCTGGACCTGCCGCCTGAGGCTGAGGGGAAAGTGAGGGAGGGTCTGGGAGAGCGGCGCGGGGGCGTTTGAAACAAAACAAAGGGATAAAAAGAGCGATCGTGTGATGTCAGTGAAGGACCCCCCGGTACAGAGACCGCCGGCCCCTCAGAGAAACACCCGCTCCCTACCTTGGGTGCCTTGAATTCCCCTCATGAGCGCGTCCAGGCCCGCCCGGGAGCAGCTCCCTCACAAGAAGGGGACACCTTGGGCAGCCCCGCCGTGGTGCGGGAGACTCTCCTCCTGGTGAAGCGACAGAGGAGGGGAAAAAAAAAAGAAAAAAAGCCAAAAGTTTAGTTTTTCAAAATGTAGAAGGTAGCAGGATAGGAAGCTCAGGCAGCTGGGAGGTGAAAAATCCGCAGCGTGGTTCCTCCTGGGTTCTTGGCGAGATGAAAAGCGTGAAGGAGCTGCGTGCACGTCTGCAAGGGAGCGGAGCAGCCTCCTTCACCCTGGTTACAAACACCAAGGGGATGGACTCCTTTGTTTCCAGGCATGTGTTCAGAAACACAACCGTACTTCCAAACCCGAGTGGGTAGAAAAAAAAGGCTACACATCAAAAAATAATATTTCTCCATCACCATTTCCTCTTAGGAGGTGGAAAACACTAGATGATACGATCAAAAATAGATGGTTTTAAGGCTAGAAAACTGCCTCAATGACACTGAGTTTTTATTTAAACACTCTGCATGACTTATTAGTCAGCCCTGCCCTTCAGATAAAGCTAGCGAAGGAAGTCTCAAATCGTTCCAAATTGCCCAAATAATATTGATGAAATTATCACGACCGAGGGAACAAGCTGGTTCATCCACCCCATAGTCCAGAATGCTTCCCCATGCTGATTTTTTTTCTATTTGGAAGTCAATCGTCACACAAACAAATACATAATGTAGGATGCTGTGGTCCTCGACTAAATCAGAGCGACCCGCCTCACAAAGCTGCCTGTTACCAGTTCCCTGTCGCCGAGCCCGCTGAAGAGCGTTGCCTATTGTGACTGTGTCATTGCAGCAACGGCCAGCTGGCTTGTCAGCACTTCCATTGCAAACCTATTTTTAAAGGTCTGCAACTCAACCATGGAAGACAAATGTTTTGGGCTGAAACGGGCACCAGGAATGCTCATCCTTCAGAACATAAGTATGCAAGGAAATGGAGGACCACAGTTACCTGTTCTTATTATTGAATTTACATTTTAAAATCCAGAACTCTTTAGGCTTGGGTCACTTATAAACATGATATTTTTTATAGTAGGATTGTGTGGACGCAGAGCTTTTACAGCAATTAAGTGCCAGGGATGAAGGCACAAGCCCCATCTTTGTGGGCCTTTGCTTCACACACAGCTTCCTACCCCTGTGCCCCTGTTCATGTAATTGGTGTGCAGCCACGAGAGGCCAAATGTCCAAGTTTTTTCGGGGAGATTAAATATGTATGTACTGGAGCAGTGCCGTGAGGCAGATCTTAATTTAAATATAAAGGAAATCACATGAGAAGGGACTTTTTGAGCATGCTTGAGTGCTCAGCAAGACCTTGTCTCTAAAACTTGTGTGGCAGATGCCAATTCCCATGTTTGACTTTTCCTATAGCCTCAAACAGATGTTCTGCATCCCCAAAATCTTAACACTGTAATATTTGAGGTCAGAGAAAAGTGATAATCGAAGAAGTTAGGACTCTATTCATGCCAAAGGCTTTAAAGGGGAAGTTATGATCTAGGTAGATATGATTGAATAAGAAAAAGTAAGTTCAGAATTTCTTTTACTCTGGGTCTCACAACTAAAGGAGCCAAAGTTATCAACAAAAAGGCAATGATATCTCACTGACATTTAAAACTTAGCAGAACTTAGTAAGATGCAACCCCCACCCCCCGGTGTTTTATGTAAAAATGATATCCCCAAAATATAACAGCAAGTCACTAATATAGTAGGAGGCCTCGTGTCTTTGGTTAGAATTGAATATTTAAGTATTATTTATTGGGATTTTTTGGGGTGTTTTCATAGCACATCAAATCTACCCCGTATCCATGACAGTACGGGTATCAGATCTCACGTGGTGGGCGGTTCTCAGATGAGGATCTCAGATCTCCTTCGGTGAGCAGTTTTCAGCTGAATATTTTTTACATTCCAATATCTTAATTTGTTCAGCAGGTTCTGCCCATTTATGTTCCTCAACAGGTTGTTGTATGATCAGTGTGACATTGTAGACACTTTCTTCCTCTGTCAGGTGCTTGTATTAGATGAAGGATTCAAAGTAAACTCTGTTTCTAAATATTTAGTCCCTTCAAAATTAATTCTACAAGAGGGAAAGGTTGCTGAAAGTGCTTTTTTACCAAGCCTAATAGGAAATTAATAATAATAGTAATAATAATAATATTGGGATCTGCAGCCAAAATTCAGCTTGTTCAGCAGAGGTAACATGAACTCCAACCACTCAGTTGTCCCTTTTACGTACCTCAGGGTGCAGCCAACTGTCGATGTCCATACTTAGTTCACCCATTCAGTGTCCCTGAAAGTATCAGTCACACACTTGAAAATATGAACAACAGATTATTTATGAGGTTAAAAAAAAATCCCTGCAAATCTCCTGCATCTCATTCCTAGCAGGATGCTTCTCAGAGAGACATCTTACAGACCTATGTTCCCTCCTAAGTTTTCCATCAATCTGTATCAACCTTGTCCCTAAACAAGATTATTTGGGAAGAATCCTGCAAGCTTTGTGTTCGTGCACTCAGAATGTTCTTCACAAAAGGGAAAACGAGAATATTATCATCAGGCTGGTGTCTTTTGTTCTCCTCCTCCCCCCAGATAATAATACTGGAATCTGAACCACGCTAACCGTGGCAAGTACAGCACAGCTCCACCCTGGAAAGCAAAGGTTAAAAACCAGTGTGAATATATATATAGGAATATGTGAACAGTATCGAGTTCAGCGAGGGCTCAGGAAGGAAACGATAGAAAAAGGAAAGTCTGAGGAGACTGCCCAAGGCGAGGCTGAAGTTTTTGTTCTGTTTTTACTACGCCGGTAAAGCCCCTGGAAGGGAAGAGGTACAAATTTAGCTTGTGTAGATTCGATTCAAGGCAGACTGTGAAATCTCGTATTGATTGTGAAGGTGTTTTTGGGGGGGGGGGTTTTACAGTTAATTTNGGGATATACAGTTAATTTCTCCAGGCATGTTTACTCAAGTTCATCATCATTTCACCTTTAATCTTTTGTACAGTATGGTTTAACAACACTTGCACAGTCAGAGCAGTACAACCCTTTCCTATTGTGTGGATGAATTTACGTGGGTACAAAGCACTCTTCTGTTAGCCTGACTTGTTCTCATACACGGAGGGAAAAGAACTGTCCTAATGCATCCAAAATCTGTAATTCTGTGCTTGTGCCTATGCCCAAATTGTGCCAGAGAGGAACTGATTTACGCAGAGGTGCTCTAGAGAGTGTGCTCTCACGTGGACATTGGTCAAGTTGAGTCTTTTAAGCTGTGGAGTTCCTCTACATGCAGTGTAAACCACTTTGGTCCTAATAAGATAAACATTACAACAAGTTTTTCACAAGTTTAGAAACTCATTTCACAAGACCAACCATCTGTGTGTAGTCGGGTTAAGTTATGGGAGAGCATCACGACAAAATCTTTAGTTGATAACTGTGTTAGTGTGACTACGAAATAGAAACTGAGAGTTCACACCCCATCCTGCATACACTGAGACTTCAAAGATGCAAATAGAGCCAATTTACAGGAACGTCTGATGAGCTCTCTTATAACCAGTTTGATGTTGTTAAACAGTTTATTGTATACTTTGCCCCACGCCACAAAGGCAAGAGAAGTCACTTAATGTGAGGAAACAGCAAGAATCACTTTTGTGCTTGGTTTTGATTACGCTGAATGTGTGAAGAGGCCCTTACTAAATCCCTTCTTTAGCTTTAGGATTATATTTTTCCATCCATGTCTTTCCTACTTTTCTAGCAGGTTTATAAAAGCTCACTTAGGGATAAAAAAGGAAAACAATTTGAGATGATGCTCCTCGATCAACACCTCACAAAAGATCCTTGATACTCACTACTTTATTCTCACCCTCAAAGCAAACACTCTTCTTTTTGGGCTATTTTAGAACCATGGGACAAACTTAGCAGCAAATTTTGCCACATTTGTCCAAAATGAGCTAAGGAAAATCTCAGACATATGGAAAAAACAATGAATTTATCTCTTGCTTTGACAGTGGGTGATGAAACTGCAGCTATGCAGAGTGAATGAAGATCCTACTAGATTTTCTAACCTTCTTCCACTTAAAACTTTTAGTCATTCTTTATTTCAAAATGCATTTTGAATTTGAATGTCCTACAATATATTTTATCAAAGAAAAATATCTGAGTGAATGCTATAATCCAGCCAACTGGCACATCTCAGAAGTCCTATATCATCAAACGAAAAGCTATGTACGGTCAAATTAAAGATCTAGCATCCAATCTCCAATGCTGGCCAAGAAAGCAGATGCCAGACAGAAAAGCCAAACAGGGTAAGCAGTAGCTAAGAGTCCTTCTCCAGAATTTGTTTTCGGCCTCCAGCAATTTGGGTTTCATGAGCCAAGGGTGTTGTCTTGCACAGAACAGCCTTGATGGATATTTGGTCCATCAATTTGCCCAAACCTCCCTGAGTATCTGATTTGTCAGCGGCCACAACATCTCACTAGTTCCACAACTAAACCTTATTACAAAAGTACCTCAGTGAGCTTACTGCTTGTTTTCATCTGAGGTTCCTTAGCCTTCTATCCTAAGGGAGAGTGATTAATCACTCTCTCCACATCACTGGGGATTTTATACGTGGTATATATCCCATTGCCACTGTCCTACCATGCTCTGCTCTGTTTCCCAGACTGAAGATTCCCGGGCTGTTTAGTCACTCGGAAATGAAGGGTGGGGAAATTCCAGTTTTCTCTGGATACATCTTTACTGGTGATTTGCAAGTAAAGATAAAATAACTACCAATAACGTGCACAAAGTACCAAGAGAAAGGAAAGGAATGAGCAGTGATTAGGCATCAAAGTCCTCTGGGAAATGACAAGCGACTCGCAGTAAGTTCCAGGTCTACCACGGGGCCTGGACATGCAGCAGCGATCGAGGAAAGGGGGAGTTTGTTTTACACCCCCGAGCAAGGCTGCAGAGATGGATACTCCGGCTTTGCACACAGTCTGGGAGTCTGTGCTGAGAAAAGTCCAACCAGAGCACCATAGAAACACTTCAGCCTCTACTTAATGAGTTACAGTGAAAAAGGCCCAGCAAACCTCATTCTAAGTACTCACCAACATGAATTTCTTTGGTAATTCAGCTCTTTCCAAAGACTACCAAAGAAAACTTGAGCAACTCTATTTCTAATATATAAACTCCTAAGCTGAGCTAAGCCAAATTCAGGTCAGAAAAAGTAATGAAATACTGAAATAAGTTGCTGCAGCAGTGTGCATACACCAACAGATGGCAAATCTACCACAAGCAATTGGCCCTTTTTTTTTTCTTTCTTTTTTCTTTATTTTTTTTTTTAAGCTGAATCACATATATTTCTGTATTTTTTTCCCAAGCATGCTTCATTTTATTACTTCAAACCTGTTTCATCCCTGAAAATGAAACCAAGCCTGAAAACATCCACCTGGCTTCACAGTGAATTTTGTGTCAGAGCACAGAATAAACCATCGTGATCTTCCGATATGTGAATGTATCAACAATGATGAATACTTAAGGAATTGATTGCATCCAAACCCTCTATGATCTCAATCTTCACGGAAGTTTTTGTGACAGCAGAGGGTGTTACTTCTGAAATGAAACAGAGCCGAAGATGTTGCCAGTTCCTAACTTTAGCTAAGAGCCCACATACCATGCCTCAAACCAGTATCCTAATCATCTCAGGTGAAAAATCTTCCCATTTTGGAAGATTATAATTAACTTCTTACTGAGCCACGCTTCAAAAAATGTCTCAACCTGGAAGATTAAATAGGGACTTGAGTATCTGTCAGAAATAATTCAGCAGTAGCTGTTTGTGTCTTGCAGCATAAAGATACTGATTTAAAAATCGTATATTTAGAAATTGCTTTCTCCTTATTGGGGAACAAAAGGACTCGACTGGATGAGTAATAAACGCGTTCCTAGCAATCAAGAGTAGGTCTCTGAACACCTCTTTAGCAATACTGGTTTAGGTCTTCAGATAATTGCTGTAGCAGTTGTACTTAAAGAATCCACACTCCTGGAGGAAGGGAAAGCAGCGCACGCTGCCAACCCACTGCTCTTCTCGTAGCTTCTGGGGTCAACGAGAATTGATTGCTATTTCTTCCCCACTGTTACCAAGGTTATTTTCCAGACGTCTCGACTTTGCTTCTGTTCCAATTGGGGCACAACTTGACTCATCAATTCTTTATTTGGAACTCACATCACATTTCTTCACTTCATCAGTTCTTCTCCAAGTGAGGTCACGTGTTTGTGGCCATTCAATACTTGCTGCAAGTGCAAGTTTAACTCCTTTTCGCACTGCCCGGTGCACAGAGTCTTGCTTAAAGCCACCGTCGAGCCAATTGCGCGTTCTGTAGCGGTGTGGCTTTGGGTTCAGCAGGGTACAAGCACACGGTGAAAGCTGAGGAAGTTCTGAAATGCGTTTCAGAAGCAGCATCTGAAGCGCAGCTTCTTTTTCCATTAAAACTGGTGACAATATTCATAATAACTTCAATGGGAGCATGATCATTCTGTAAGTAATTGCTATCAGGAATTTAATTTAAACCTCATTTGACTGACATTTCTTGTTTGCAAGATAGCTATTTTAGGAACAATGTCTTGCTGGTGTATCTCTTCATCTTAGTCATGGCTGATAACAGAATAATCATCTCAACCACTTTCCTTTTCTTTTCTTGCATAATGGCTTTACTGCATTTTCACATCCCAAACATACCAGAATAGAAACAATTAGACAAATAACGGTATTATATGCAGATGAGCAGGTAAGTGACTCAAACTTACTTGAAACTCTCTACTAGGCTGGGTGGCAAGCTGAGAAGCCTCCAGCAGTCACATGGCGCTGCGTCGAAAAGCCTAAGGGAAGGTGTGAGTTTGCCTTTGAAGCATCTGAGTCCCCTTACCCTCCGTCGGCGTTCCACAGGGGTGTTAAATGCAGAATCTCTACGTACCATACCGCTGACCGACTCGTGACGGCCGCGCTGCTCGGCAAGAGTTAACCGCTCGCTCCCTTCAGTGCCATCTGATAACGCAGCACTACCAGCAAAGTCAAAACTGAGCATCCCGGTCACATTGTGCTCGCCCAGGACAAATCTGAAGCAGCAATTACAATGGCAATTTATCTTCAGAGAGCATCTTTCATCCAGGGAAACGCCACCGAATGCTTCGCGGATCATTTTGTTATCTTGGTTTTTTTCTGCTGCTTTAATAAAAGGCAGTGGGCATAGGGCAGCCTGATGCTAAGTTAAGAAAGGACGTTAACTTGCGACTGCTCCCAGCTCTTTGTAACATTTTCTGTCTTGCTGTAAATCTACGAGGACAAGCAATTATGAAGAGTTTTCAACCAGTTGACTTTGACCCTGAGAGAGCAGCTTCTCCTTTTAATGATGAGCTGTCACAGGCATCGATCAGTAGCCATGGCAGAACAGATGAGAGCACTAAAAAATGACAGACGAGCAGACTTCTTAATGATAAGGAAAAAATCCAGTCCGCACCATCTGAGAGGCAGATTCTCACCGCCTTTAATGGGAGGGGTTTTTTTAGTATTGGCTTCAGTGAGAAACGAGAGCACTCAACGGAGGAAGCATCTAATAGAATGAGGTCAGACTTTTAAAGAATGGCTATTACCCAGCAAACCAGAACATGGCCAGACCGCTGCGGCGTAAACAGTAAATACTCTCCTGTTAACAGGAAGAATGATACTCGCAGGGAGTAGCTGGAAAAACCTAACAAAGCTACAAAAGGTCAGCTCCAGCATGCTGTAAAGTTTACAACATTTCACCAGTTAGAGTTTAAGCAAAAAGGAGCCAGCTGATAGGAGAGGACTTTAAGGTGTACAGCAGCAAAGTGCTAGATCCCAAGCCCTGCTGCTGAAACGCTGCTGTTTGGGTGACTTCACCAACAGGCTGGCTCCTACTCCAGCAGCGCAGGGGATACGTCATGAAATTACTTGCACCAATAAATCCTTAGTCTAAGGCTCTGCTGCACCCCTGGAAGGTGCTCAAAGGCTTGGATTTGCATCTTCCTCCTTCTGAGCTGCAAACGTGGCTTGGCTGATCCTGACCCCATCATGCACGTGGATGGAAACTGAATATCCTCGAGTTCAGGCCCACCAGTGGATCTTATGGCTGGGAAAATAAAGTGCTACTTTCATTAGATTTTCCTTGCTTCTTTTTCTTTTTAAACTTGTAATTCTGAGCATCAACCTTTATCCCATAAAAAGAGGAGGAAAAGCCTTTGACATTAGGAAAAAATTCTTCATTACAAGGTTTGTCCAGGGCTGTCCCAGGCTGCCCAGGGCAGGGGGGAGTCCCCGTGATCCCTGGAGGGGTTTCCAAGCCCCCCGTGGAGCTGCGGTGCTGAGGGCCAGGGGTCAGTGGTGCCTCGATGACCTCGAAGGTCTCTTCCAACAAAAACAATTATATGATTCTACAACTGATTCTATATTTTTTCCTGCAACCAACACAATCTGGTACCACCTTTGAAAGGACAGCAAAAAGCACCAGAGCAGATGCCTCTTAAAAAAGAAGCGGATCTGATTTCTTAATATATTTAAAAAAAATAATAAGACTCATTTTAAAAATATGCTAACAGTAATATAAAGAAAAAAAAAAGAAAAGTAAGAAATAATGCTGGGTTTGTGTGGGAAGGAAGCATATTTAAATCTAAGATGAATGACATACCTTGTAATTACAGGAACCGTTGAAAGAGATAGGCAGAATTAAAACACTTCGCATGTTCACATCGAAATATCAATTTAAGAACTTTCAAGTACGGATAAATGCTCCTAAACAGAGGCAGGTGATAAAGGGCTGAAGTTCAACTCAACTCAAAATCAACTTCAGCCTTGTTATGGAAAGCTAAACCTGCCACGGAGCGCAGCAGCGAGGGCTTTAGACAGCGTGTGGCTGGGTGAGCAGCTCCTGCCACTTCGGACGGTTTTGTGCCAGGCTGTGTTTTTCAGAGTGCCCACAACTGCCTCCCAACGATGCTTTTCGAAAGCACATCAACTCTGAGAACAACGAATTGAAATCAGAGCACCCTTCTACCTTTTGAAGCACCAAACAATGGGTGAATAAACCCAATTATTAAGCCTGCAGCAACAGCAGTAACGTGTTTCTTCTGTTATGACAAAGTCCTCATTGCTTAACGCCTTTCTATATGACAGTTATAAACTATATGATGTTTTTACAGATGTTTTACACCCAGCTATTGCTATTGCTTATTTACCTTACTGGATGGAAGCTATTTTCACTCAGAGACAATTCTAGCTGTATTAACAGCTCCAGATAGAACTACGTGCCCACTTAATGGAGAGGTGGCAGGTTTTTTGAGCAAGGACAACGCTTGTCTGAGCGCAGAGCCAGCAGAGCCTCCTGCAGCACCCAAATCCCATCACAAAGTTCAATACGATTCCAACGGGGTAAACCTGTTGTTTCAGTTTTCTTGACGAGAGAACATTTTGCCATAAATATTTGCCTTGTAAAAGATTTTTTTCCCTCCAGAAAACGTCTCGCTGAGCGCTCAGCTTTTCCTTCCGCCTCCCCTCGTGTCAGGCTGGCAGATCTGCTTAACCCACCGATAGCTGCGGAAAGCTCAGGGGAAATGAAATTTGTCATTCCTCGTTTGTCTGCTTGTTTGTTTAACTTCAACCCTGCAGTTCTGGCTTCTTCCAAAGTTGTTTTGAGACTCCGGGAGTGCTTTTTTAATGCTAGTGACATGTCAAAGTGACACCTACATTTCATTAGACTCGATACAGCTGGAAAAAACCCAGAGAGCGCGCGCTCCCCTGCAAAACACAGAGCACAACCAACCAGCTCCTCACCGAGGCGCTGCCACAAAAGCGGGTGATTAATCTGCACAGGTTGGCGGTTCGTTTTGAAAAGCACCTGCCAAAACAAGGGCTAATGCTTTTCATTCCACCATTGTTGAAATATTCACACCTACCGAGTTATTTTCCATCGACACACCCCTCAAGGACCTCAGTCCCTCCTCCTCCAACATGTTTTTGAGCAGGAAATCGTAGTTTGAGCTTTTACAGGGGTCCTTAACCCCTCAAAAGGTTGAGCGGCCCTCACGCAGCCCCAAGCCCTTCTTTGTGGTTATCCTCATCCCCCTCTCTATGCAAACACATCTTCCTTCTGGTTTATCTCCAGAGGAGCTCAGTGCTTCTCAGTTTGTGTTTTCACTTCTTCTCGAGTCTGCTGAAAATCATTAAGTGCATCATCGAGTGCTACAGAACCGGCTGGTTTGCCTCCAGACTGCCCATCTTTCAGCTGGCATCCACTTGACGGGGAGCTGCGACAACCTCTATTGCGTCATCCTTCAGATTCCCGCAGAGATTCGAACTCCTCGGGGAGCTCCGGCTGTACACGTGGGGTGTTATAATCCTGGTGCAGAGCGTTCAGAAATCTCTCAGAAACAGCATCTGAGGAAGGTCCCCATCAGCCCAGGTCTGAGCTGGAAAGGGGCGGCGTTGCCTCCCAGCAGCGGTGCCAGACGGTTCCCACAAGAGCTCCTTAGGGGGTACAGTCCCCTCCTTTGACTGCAAATAAACCCCAGACATTCATAAGCCCATAGCTCTATTTTAAGATGACTAATCAGTTGATCAGGCACCAAAAAAGATGTACATTAAAGTTACAAGGTCAGGTCTTGGCTAGAGAAAGATGGAGTGACTCAGGTTGTTCCAGAGCGAGAGTCGAATCAGTTCAGCATCTCTTCCCTTGAACTCAGAAATACTTCTGGAAAAAAAAATATCCCTCATAGGAAAATGGTTAGGATATGAAAAATGAAATGTAACTCAACATCATTACTAGAAAAGGGTAAAGCCAGCCTTTAAACCACTTAAGCAGGGGATTTTTCTAAGGGATTGCATTTGAATTTCTGCTTCTAATTCCTCCACTGCTTTCAATACAAATTATTACTCAGTGCGCAGATTTTTTTGTGTGTGGAATTTTCATTGAAACATTTTAGCACTAAAAATTCCACAATATCCAGCTTACTGTGAGGGTGCAACCAAATGGAAAAAAAATAATAATAAAAAAAAAGGTTGGGTTTTATTTTTTTCCTTATTGAGCCAAAAATCTACTGTCATTTCATCCCACGGATACACCTACAGGCAGCACCGTCACCGTGGAGCGCAGCACACGCACCGGGGCTCGTTCCGAGCAGCCTGTTCCTTCTGAACCCAGGCCAACCCAGATCAGGGCAGCCCCACATGACACGCTTGTCTTTGGGTGACCTCTCCAGCCCTGCTTCTGATTTATCAACCATCAGCCCCCCCTTTGACCCAACAAGGAGGCTGTTGTGGCTTGGTCTCTGTTCCCTGCTGCTCTTCCTCTCTCCCCCAGGACCTGTATGTCCGTCCTTGGTGAGGGTGTGTTTGTGACCCTACCTCACAGGGCTGTCCTTGCTCTGCTGGCTCATCTTTCCCCATTCCACACTGGTACTGACACGTTGTCTATCAGCTTTATTACCTGGGGCTCCAAGCTGTGTCCGTTCTGTTCCCTTATGGTTCCTCTGCAGTCTCCTGCTGCCCAAGAGACATGTGAAAAGAAGATTTGGATGATCTTGGATCTCTGCCTCAGAACAAGGCAAAACTCTGCATTGCCCAGGTTCAGCTCATGCCAGACCTCAGGAGTGGTGCTCTTGCTCCAGAAGGCCAAAGCTGGGAGTTTGGGAATGGCAGCTTTCTGGGCACAGCAGCTTTCTGGGCACTTCCCCTTGTTCTGCTCAGCACTGCACCTGCAGAGCCAGCCCAAGAGAAGGTGACACATCTGTCCCCCTCCACACCCACCTTCCAGGTGTCCCCTCCCCTCCTGCCTGCTTCAGAGCTTCCCCTTCTTCCTCTACACACACGAGTTTTCTTTCTGTGCATGAGAAGCAGCACTCACAGAGATGTGTGTGCAGCTCCGGGGACTCGTAATACTCAACCAATTTGCAAACAGTTTTTGGTTGGAAAGCCAGAGGGAGACTGGGACAGAGTTTCTTTCCTTTTCCTGCCAAGTGCTCCCCAGCAGTGATCCCTGTGTGAAACGTGTCAGCAGCTCAGTACGACGGAGGTGGGGCGGCAGCGCCGAGAACCCACAGAAACAGCCACCACACTGCGCCTCGCTCAGCGGGAACCGGTCGCTGCCCCTGCCTTTGAAAGAAAAATGGTTCTTTAATAATTGCACACGGCCAGGGCCTTAACTGGAGCTGTCCTGAAAACCTCAGAGCCAACAGGAACCTCTACGGCCGTGCCAGGATGGGGATTGCGCGGTGACCTGGAGAGGGGCCGCTCGGACCCGACCGAGCACCTGCCCCTCTCCGCATTTCCACTTCACGCGGAGCCTGTCTCTCTATTTATAGACACACACATTATACATCGACATTTAAATATAATATACTGCCAGAGTTATGATTTTTTAAATATCTGAAGGATGTGGTATCTTGGAAACCAGTTGCCCAAATCAATGACAGAGTGAATCAACACATCGCTTCAGCGTGGGAGTGGCGAGCAGTCGGCGACGTGGCCGTCCCTGTCCCTGTCCCCGTCCCCATCCTTGCTGGGGGCACAGAGCAAGTGGCTACAGGGGTGATTTATCTGCTGCCTTAGCTTCTTTAGCTGAAAGGTGATTTAAAGGGGAGAAGAAATAATTGAAATGTAATATACAAAGGTGATAGGACTCTTCACTGTGAATGTTTGCACAGAATAGGGGGGGTTATTAGGCAGCTGTCGAGCAAGGCTGATTTTCTCCCTGTTTTTTTTTCTACATGTCACTGAGACAATAAACAACACATGCTCTGAAACTGGTCATGTGTGTGCAGCGTGTTTCCTGGTGAGGAAACAGATCAGCAGGCATCAAGTGAGCTCATAGCCCACCGATGGCAGGGAGAAATGGCATTTTCAGCCGAGTGCTCAGTTTTCTAAGAAGATGTTTTAGATAAATTGATGTTTTAACGAAATGAAACTCAGAAAACGTATCTTTCTCAAGTGTGGTCACAGAGCATGGAAAAATGTATCCATCCTCTTCTCATGGCCCTGAGCTCAGTGAGGAGGGGGGGCACAAGGCACCCTCAGAAGGGATTCGCCCCACAGCCAGTTAAAAGAAGGACCCCGTGCCAAGGGTCTGGGCCAGCCAGGGGTGGGAGGTCCAGGGTTCACCCAGGTTTACTGGGTTGGCTTCAAATGCTGCTGCTTGGCAACCTGGATTCCATGTGAGGAGGGAACAACTGGATCCACAGACAAGGGCCAAACAGGTTCACCAGTTTTATTCCTCTCAGACCAGTTTTTGTTTCTTTGGCCAGCTCTGTAAAAGTGCTGAAATTTTAACTAATGGTCCAAAGATGGGATTACGCAGCTAGGAGAGTGTGGGTTGCTGAGAGAAGAGATTGCTGAGCTAAATATTTGGCAGAATTAAGAGAGCCAGGAGAGACATGTGGGCATAAAGAAATAATTCAATCTTAAATTTCTGTCAGAATTCATAAAATCTGTTTATAGTTCGGATCACAGTGAGCCATTTACTTACTATTATTGGAAATAAGGTCTACGGGATTTTGGTTGCAAGGGGGTTTGCAACCATTGCAGAGTGAAATCACAAACAGAATATTAAACTCAGGCAAATTAACCTGCAGTCTTTGTTAGGCTTCCTACCTGCAAGGCACAGCGCTCTGCTGCGCACAGCGTCGGACGTCGACTGTCTGCTCCCAGATGCCATCTCATGGACTTGGCCATCCTGAGATGTGGCCTCCCGGTGTCCTTGCTCCTCTCCTGCTACACCTCCATCCATCTCTGAGCAGGGTGTACTTGCTGGTTGTCCGTTTTGAAATCACTTTAGATCCCTCTCTGTTCCAGGTGCTTCCGTGGCGGTTTTTGTTCTTCCCCTCCGTTATCTCCACCGCCTCTCACCAGCTTTCTCATCTTTCACACTTTGTTCCGTGTCTCCTTTCTTTCCCTTAGTCAATCTATAATCCCTTTCCTTTCAGCCCTCACTACGTTTTCCCCACTGGCCTTGCTCTCACCTGCTCTGTCATCCCCAGGAGGGAGTCCTGGGAGCAGCTCCTGCTCCAGGCACAGGGCTGGCTCCTCATCTGAATAGAGGGCTACCTGGAAGCCCAATGCCAGGCAGAGGGAGAAAAGATGCTCCTGGGGAAGAACATCACACCAGCATCACCTGTTAAATAAATCACATGTTAAATTTATTCCTTCTCTCCAGTCTCAATCTCCCCCCTTGTCCTGTCTCAACAGGCCCTGCTAAAAACACTGTTCCTGTTTTTCTGGCAGGCCCCTTTAAGTACTGAAGGGCCACAAGAAAGTCTCCCCAGAGCCTTCTCCAGGCTGAAAAACATCCTCTGATTTGATATTAAGCAGCTCCCCTTCCCTGTCTCCCCTCTCAGGGTCTGCACACCCCTTGCTGTGAATTCCCCATCCCGAGGAGAGGCTCAGCCCTGGCAGAGGCTCCTGCTGAGCTCACAGAAAATGAGGATGCTACCACACGTCCCTGCTGCAGGGACTTCTGTTTGTGGCTTCGAAGGGCGTGGGACAGCTCTGTCCTCGTACTGCCCCTGCTTTAGCAGAGCTGAAAATGGTCTAGAGCTGGTGAGGGGACGTAAAGCCTGGCTGCTGCAGGGAGAGGGGCAGGAAAACACCACGTAGATAGGAAACACGTTCTCTGCACGATGCAAGCAGCGCGTCAGAGGGCTTCGCTGGGTGATTACTTAATTAAGTGATACAGGAGAAGCAAGGAAGCAGCAGAGCAGGGAGAAAGATCACCTTGTGTCTGATTAATGTGGACACAACAGCCGAAATCCAGCGCGTCCTGCCAGCAAACAGGCGACGGTGTTGTCGGAGCCAGAGCTTCAGAGGCAGCTCCTCCATTCCCCCAGCAAGGCTGGTTCCCCGCGGCAGCGGGCGGATGATCCAGCTGGATTCAAGCCCAAATAATAACACTGCAGTCTTGTTTTTCAGGCCTTCCAGACCAAAAGGCAGGGCTGGTTCAAGCGAGTGTCACTACGTGATCCTTCTCTCTCCCCCATCAGCGGAGCGGGAGGTCGGCTGTACCTGAAACCATTCTGAAGAAAGAGGTGACAGACCCATTATTTGAAAAATTCACATTAAACAGGCAAGAGGAGGAGGCAGTTGTGGGAAGATTTGGGCTAGTGAGAATTTTTCCTTAAAAAAATAGTAGTCAAATCAGCTTCTTTCCCTTTTTTTAGTGAAAAATATTATGCAGTCTACGATTAGTCCAGATTTCCAGCAAAAGAGAAACAACCCAAACAATCAGATAAGCATATTGGATAGAGACTTTCAAATCTCCTTGGCAGGGAGAGCCTCTCCTTTCCTCCCCACTGAAATAAACCAAACTGCAAATAAATAGAAAACACTTTTTTCCCTCCCCCTTTCCTCGAAATTGTTTTTTTCTTCCATTACTATTTCCCCTCACCCTCGCTCTCCAGGGAGAGCAGCTCCTGGATACCTCATGTTTAGCTGTTGAATTCATTCAGCACAACAGATTGATTTATCTTTCCGTGTCCCCAGCTTGTAGACACTTGCCTTGGGTGACACTGGCTGCCATAGACCGATGCGAGCTGGCCGCGTGGGGCTGAGGCTGGGGGAGATCCAGTGGGGAATATTTTGGCTGCGGATGAAGCTGCTGCAGGAGAAGAATGGACAATGATGTGTAAGGGCTCCTCTGTCCCAGCACGTACCTCTGACAGCTCGTTCAACAAGCAGCAGAGCGGCCGCCCCAGCTGCCCCTCTGCCCCATCACCTCATCTCAGGGAGCAGCTTTGGTACCTCCAAACTGAATCCCGTGAAAAATATACCAGCACCCAGGGCCTGATCCAGCCCTCCTACCTTCACACCTGGAACACGAGACGAGGGCGTACAGAGGCTTTTACTGCTCCTGAGCAGCATTCGGCATCCCAAGGTTCAGAGCATCTCCCTCTTCTTATTCTGCCCAGCACTGAATTAACAAGGAACCAAACAACTTTACAGTGGATCCGGTTACTGCACTGCCCTGGCTCAACTTCTGCAGGTGATCTTATCAAAACTTAGACCCAAAGGCAAATCTGCAAATGCCATTGAGGACACAGAACTCCCTGGCAAGCCTTCCTGCCTTTATTCCTTTACACCCCCCGGCCCCGGTTAGTGCCATTTTCCTAACTACAAGGGCAGGGTTAAGGCTGCACACTCAGCCTGAGCTCAATCTCTACATTGCTAAATGCCAGACTCCTCATTATAATGTCAGATGTGTTTTTCCTTTAGATAAAAATAGTTGCTCAGTCTGAAAAAGGAAGCGTGGCAACAGTTTAAGGCATTTTTTTCCCCAATTATTGTTTTTTTTTGGCCACCAGGTGGCAATACATCACCGCTCGGGGCTGGTTTTCCCCCAAAACCTCTCAATTCAGTGTCACCTATAAATTTCTTACTAAACCTTTAGTGTCAGGCGGATTTACTTCTCCATTCATCTGCTTCTCACTCTCTCCGATTTTTAACCTGCTCCTCCCTCTGCAGCCGTCGTTGGAAGAGTCGGATTGGGTTTAGCCCCAGGAATCTGCTTGACTTCGGAGCAGTGAGAATGGAATTGGTTGTGAAGTTTGGACGTACCCGGAGTTGAAAAGAGGCAGGTGAGCGCATGTGCGCGGGTACGGCCCCTAGGGCTGTGGCCACACTGCCACCTGGCAGCGTCTGTGATCAAAACCAGCCTGGAATAAAACGGTGAATAAAAAACCCTTGTTTTACGCAGCCTCGTCTCCAGCACTCCCAGGGGAAACTGGAAGTCCTGGAAGGGGAGAGTCCAGGTGCCAAAGCCCCTCTCCGTGGGATTTCTCGTGGCTGTTTTTCTCCTCTTGCTGCCTCTGGTCTTGAAATCCTTTCACATTCTTTCTCTTCGTGGCAGCACCGCGCTGTAAGCTCCTCGGGACAGCTGTGGGTGTAGTTTCATCACCTGCCGGTGCTCAAAAAGCAAACTGGAATGGGCGTTAATGGTTTTTGCTGGATTTCCATCAGCACGTCTTGTGGCTGGAGGCAGAGGCCACAGGGTTTAGCTCCGGAGATTTAAGGGTAGTAAGTGCTAAGGAGCAGTACCCAGGTTAACAGCAACACAGAGAGCTCACCTTTACCTTTGAAATAACTTTAAGAAGCCACCCACAGCACAACCCCCGTTGGCATTAAGGGTTCGGGTGAATTAGTCTGAGCTGTTGCTGGTGCTGTGAGTTTTCATTAGATATAAATCCATGTTATGGAAAGGGGGAATGTCTCAGAAGGGTCTCTGGGACAGAGGTTTGCAAGTTCTGTATCTAATCCTTAAAAGGCTCTTTATGGAGTCACTTAAAACATTCCTAACTGCTCCCAGTAAACAGCCAGTCTCTCACAGCACCTACTCACCCAGATCCCCACAGCGCTGCTCCCTCCCAGCGCAGCCCAGCTCATCCCAGCCCGACAAAAACTCATCGCAAGGAAGGGCTGAAGGCAAAAAGGGGTCTTGTGACAGAAGTTGCCTTCTTTTCCCTATTTTATAAACCCAGAAAACCGTGCAAGCCACTGAGAACTGGATGTGGGGAACAGTTCAGTTTCTTTCTGTTGGCTGGTCACTGACACCCCAACCCACGTTCAGCTTGCACCTCGCTGCTGTAAATATTCACTGAGCTCTACCCAGCTCAGTTCATGGCTTCAGTTCAGCCATTCCCATCTCCCAGTGGGATGGGAGACTGAAGAATGCGGGGAGCTGAAGGTGGAGGCACCTGAGCTGAGCCCCGGGACGTTACCCTCGCTCTGCACGCTTGGAACGCGACTGAATGTTCACAAACACAGAAACAGAGAACTTGATATTGGAAAAGGAGTTAGTTAACCTTTATTTCATTTCTCCATAGTCCCAAACTTGACAGACGTAGAAAAATATCCTTGAGTCTAGTAGACAAATTACCCAATGCTAAATAGCCCTTTGCTCTGACCGTTTGGGCCACTCTAGATACATTTGTACAAGCATCGCTTCCATTTATTATTATGCCTTTTTTCAATAAAAGGTTTTGCTAAACTATAAAGAATGAACTACAGAGGAGAAACCTGACCTACCAAAGCATGCATATGTAGGTATCTTCCACAACTTAAAAAAATGAGTGTAATTAAGAAAGCAAACCAACCTCGAGATGCTTTTGGGGGAGAAAACAATTCAGAATAATTTGAGGAAGAAAAAAGAATTCAAGACAACTGAAGGGAAACTCTGTAAACTATCTGTGGATAAGTTAAAATATCTATGGCACAACTTTTCACCCCCCAAAAAAAAAAAATTAAGGCAAAGACCAACATTTTATATAAAAAAATAGCTGAGCAGGCTTCTAAAGAAGGAAATAAGCATTTCTGGTGATGACTCTTAATACAAGATTATAAATACCCTTGTATATACAGAACAAAAAATAAATCAATAGAAATGTATGGAATTTTTCACCATCTTTCACATAAGCCAAGATGCTATGTCCTGGACCGTAGTGGAGGTACTTCAGTTGAAGATCTGTAGTAGTTTCTTTGCTACACGTACTGAGACAAACAATAACAATGCAATATAAATATTGATTTTCACAGGGGAACTCGGTGGTACACTCAGGGTACAAAGCTTTAACCAGTCGGCCTAGAAGGAAATGAAGGGAGTTTTCAGAACATCTGTTATCTTAGGGTTGGTAGGCCAAGGAAAACATCCAACTTAGACAAGAATATTTCAACTTTCCAAATGTTGTTTTTTCTTTTAAACCAGATGGGCACCTTCAGTGAAACTGAAGCAGAAATCACCATGGCAAAGGATTCATTACCTCTTTGTAAACAGCAGTTTGTTTATTTGCCAAGATCACACAGAGATACCACTGTTAGGAGCATGTCAGTAAACTTCCAAGCCTAAAAGTTACCTGCTTTGCAAGGAGTTGAAACTATCAACAATATTTCTGTGGGTGTATTTGACCCAAGTTCAAACCGAGGCATTCAAGGGTTAAGACAAAATGATGAGAGCAAATAAAAGATAATTTAGAAGAATGACACGAGTGTTTGAAGTGAAAACACCTTTGTAGGTGCCAGCGTGATGGAGTTGAGTCTGTGCACACCATGAACACGCTGACTTGGACTCCCCCCCACACCAGTTCTAGAAATGACCATCGAAAACACTTCCACAGGAGAACACCTTTTTACCCAGCACCACCCGGTGGATTTGCCAGTGACTTTTTGAAAGGTATTTCACAGAATTTGAAGAGAAAGTAGAAGCTCCTTGTCTACCAAGGTGTGGAAATTTAGGTTTTTGTCGTTTTCTTGACTAAAATTCCAGGATTTTCATTTCTCCTACTTGCCTGGAATGCCTCCTGGTGTCTTGCTCCCTCCCCTACCCCGGGGCTGAAGACACTGGGACCTTCTGTCCCCCTTCCCCAGGTATTTCAGAGAGGATGAAATCAGAGACTTATCTCAAGATGAAACTGGACTATAAAACAAGGTCTACATTTAGATTTCAACTTTAGCTTGCTACTGATTCATTTTCATTTATCAGTTGCTTATGAGCAAATCCAAAGGGTTTCTATGAGGTCTTTAGATGCAGTTATGGGAAAAAAAGGAGTCAAGAGCTGAAACAAAACCGTGAGGATCTATTTATGAACCGTTCTGTCTCAGAACCCATCAAATCCTGCTCCTTTTCATTACACTGCTAAGACCCATCGACTGGTCTCGCTGATGAATTAATCTGTGGTGCACTGAGAAATGTTCCACCAATCATTTAGTACCAGAATAAAGGATAATACCCATTCCTTACAGGAACTGCACCAAAAATAGCACAGCTAGACCATTTATGACATCATCCTTCAGTTTTAATAGAAATATTTACTACCTTTAACAGATGCTAAGCTTTACTCCCTAATATCACATCTTCCCTATTTCCTTGCCTGTAGATTGTTTAAAACAAAGACATAAAATAGCACTCCAGAAAAAAGCAAAATGAATGCCTGACACTGAACTAAAAAGGAAAAAAAAAGCACAATATTGAAGGATACATCTTGGAAATAATTTATTGCCTATAAAATGTTAAAAAAAATTAATAAAATCCTTAAATTCACATTTTCTGTGTGGTTTTCAAGGTGGTGTCTCGTTTCAGAGGTAGCCTGTGTTCAAATGGAATAGAGAATTTGGGAAGGATCATGGACTCAGTTCAGTAACACAGTCAAACGTTCACCAGAAGCAAAGGGCTGACCTGGAACCATCCCCTGGCAGGGGCATTCCGCAGTCTCTTCTCGGGAAGAGGATTGCTCGCTCCGTTAAACCCAACGAGCACCACAAGCCCAACTTTCTGCCCCATTTCTGTCTGTCATCTTCTGACCAAAATGTCAGCTGCTGCCTTTCGGAAACAAACAGATCTTCTTTAGTCAGAGCAAACCCCAATTCTACCATGGAAAAATCCCAAGTTTTTAGTATCTCTTGGTTTTGTTTTTTTTTGCTCACAACTTCTAAAGATTCCACATCTGGCCAATGTAATAAAATATTGACTGGGTAGAGAATTCAAACACCATAAAACAGCTTCTTCTTTTTTCACTAACTACCTGGAGTGTTCTCACCAACCACCATCGGGCACCTCACCCAGAGCAACTTACTCAACGGTGCGATGCTTTGGGGCAGAAAAAGGCAGAATCTTGACACACGAGTCGAAGGCCAGGCAGCTGCCAGCCCTCCGAGCACGCAAGAGCAGCCTGGGCGCTCCCTGGCTGACCCGAAGCTCGGGCAGCGGGACTGGAGGTAGTAAATCAAGCTTTTGGTTGTAACTTCATGAGTTACTGATTCTTCACGTCTGGTGTGCTATTCCATTTGTGCATATTGTCTGTCCTGCTGTATCAGCATCCTGAGACCAACAGTCAGCTATGAGTCCTGGGCCATGTTTCTATCACTTCATTTCATTCCTGTTCCTTTCATCTTCACCGATTTCTGTCCCTTCACCCGTATACACACAACAGTGGGTGTAGCTGTCTCTGCTTGGTGAACAGACTCAATAAGCTGCTTCCCAGTTTAAGCAGATGAAGATGCAACCAGTACATTCCTTGTTCCACTCGGAGGACTGCGAAGCCTGCAGTCTGTTTGTCATTCTCAGACTTTTTATTGCCTTAGCGAAAAAGAAATACGTGGAAAGATTAAAGTGCGACGCTGCTTCCGGAACCCAGCGCTCGAGAAAGTTGCTGCTTGCATGGGATGTCTGTTTGGGTACTTTTAAATTGGCCAAAAAGTCACCTATTAGGATATTTACTATTACTCATTCCTTTTAGACCGTGACAGAAGCATCAGCTGCAGGGAAAGGATGTGAGGCACAGCTTCAGGAAACGGCTTTCTTGGCTATCGGAAGCCTGCTGGCATCAGAGGCTGTCAGCTGCTCCCTAAGGAGGTCGAGGGTCCCATCTTGGGTTTAAAAGTGTCTGTTCTGAGCAACCTTTCCCATGCTTTGGTCTCTTCAGGAAGACATCCTTCATCGTTCCTGTTTTGAGAGGTGTGTTGGGAATAACCAGTGCCGGGGAAGTCATCTTCCAGGGACCAGGCAAACGACAGCCTTGGCAGAAAGGGGATGAAAACATCCATAGGTGGCACTTCCACTGCAGTGGTCCTTGGAACTGTGGAGCCAAGCTGCTGAAGCAGCCTCAGACCAAAACACAGTATCTGCTCGTGGAGAACCTCTGCAAATGATGACCTAGCACTTCATGTGGGCTGTTGTTATCACTGATGAACAGAGGAAACAACCAGAAACCAAACCCTAACGTGCCCCGGGTACTTCCAGCCATGCCCATTGTTCCAGGATTTCACCTGGAAAGGAGCATCCCACTTATCAGAGCCCAACGCCAGTCAGCAAGATGCCTGCCAGTACAATTACTAACATGAAGCTGGAGAGGAACATGGCCATCTCTTCTCCTGCTCTAAGGTCCAGTTGAACTGGTTAGGTAAATGGGGACAACCTGCCAACTCCGTGGGCACACCACATGGCCCGCTGGGTACACAGGCAAACCAAAACAACCCCACGTTACACAGCACACGCAGCACGGTGCTGGTCTGAAGGGTGGTGTTTGGATACATCTCAAGTTGTTAAATCCCAAGGATGGAGACGTGTTATGTCACAGGACCCCCTAAGATGCTCTTCAGCCACTGTACTGCAGAACCCCTGTGGCTGCAATGATTTAAACCACCAGTAATGGAAACATGGCATTAAAGTTTGGGTTTTGCGTATGGCAGGAAGTAGACTGCTACTGAAAGAGGGCTACAGAACAAGTTATCCTACAGAATTTTGTTAAACAGGGATATAATTGATACTCTTTCATCCTGAACAGCCTGCAATGTTGTCAAGGGTTTCGGGCTATGAAAACATGACAACTTCACTCTGCTTTGTCTTGTCACCTTACAGAGAAGGGGACCAAAGCACCACATGCCTCCAGGGCTGACGTGGGTGTTGCCTGCAGCTGGAGTTTCAGCTGCACATCCTAAAGGGGATCCCAGCTTCCTGCAGAAAAGGGATTTACAGACTTGCTGGAATCTGGTGGCAGCTCATCCAAAATTAAATCCTTCGACTTGTTTGGCGTATGAAATAGAAGCAAGAAGTAGCAAAATGTCAATCATCAGCAACAGTTTTCCTTGAATAAAGTTGGATGGCTTCATTCGCCGTGCAATCAAGAGCACTCATTAAGAGCATCCTGCCTTTTGTCATGGGAATTTAAGTAGAAAAAGCAGCAAAACAAGGTCCAAAGAGTGATAAATCACAATACTATTTTTTTGTTGTTGTTATGTCAGCAAAGGTCACGGAAAACAAGAGCATTCATTGTCGGTGGCACAGATTTCCTATCAGGAGGGAGCAGTAATAGAAAGCATTGTTAACCCAGGATAGAAAAGCCTTTATAAATGATTTTTCCAGAGTGAGCAGAATTACAGCTGAGCTCTGTCTTGCACTTGAGGGACCGCACCGTGGTCTTTGCTCACAAACCTTCATGAATTTTAGCTCAGTGGTCATTTCAACAGGCATGTAAAACACTGCTCCTCCTTCCAGTGAGGCTGGAAGGAAGGATGAGACAGCGAAAGGAGGAGTAACCCAGCACTCACCTCCTGGTTATGCAGAGCACCTGCCCCCTCTCCTGGGATTCCACTCCCAGTTTTAATGCCTAAACTACAGGCCCAGGAGCTTGCTTTTGTGGGGTTACTCTGTAGAATAGATGGTAAGAGGCCTTTTGGGAACAAAGTGTGAAATGTGTAGTAGTCAGAACAGTGAAACTGGTTTGGTTTAGTTTTCAAACCAGCTTTTAAAGTGCTCCTATCCTTTCTGCAGCTGGCCTTTCACAATATTGCTAAAAGCTCCCCATGCCCAAGGACAACAGAGACACAAAAAGCCCTGGAAGAACAGAGCCCACTATGCACACTAAAAAAACCACCTGTAGAAGTGATTAGGGAGGAACAGACCAGACAGAGAACAAACTACTCGTGAGTTAATCCCAGCATTAAAGAAGAAAAGGTGCAATTTCCCCAGCACCCTGAATTTTCTGAGCTACACCTTGGACCTCCCATGGAAAAGAAGGGGATTACTTACTGTGCTGCATGAATAAGGATTCACCAAATTCTTATTTAGCATTAGATTGAAAGATCAGGCTTTGTCCCAGCCCGTGATGGTATCTGTCGCAGACACACTTGCAGAGGAATATTCAGATGAGGAGTTACAGACTGTCAATCACACGGGCATGCTCCTACATGCCCTGCTAAATTCTCCTGACTGTGTGTTTGCACATCCATTTAATCTGATGAGTCAAGGGATTTGGTGTCAGCGACAGCTAGGAAAGAATAAATTCATCTCAGGCAGTGCCTGCAGCGGAGCTCACCCTTTAGAAATGGCACCTGGCAGTTGCCAAAAGATTTGTCAGATGGGGATACTTCAAAACCAGGTCGCATTTAAAAGATCTGCAAAACTCAGTTCCAAACACTTGAATACCTTCCAGGATGCAGTGACAGCTGTGGATTTATGCCAGTGTCTTGATAAACAGAGCAAAGTTTGCGGGGAAAAAGATGTAACTGATACTTAAAACAATGAACAGAACTTGAGCATTCAGACTTTGACAAATGAAATCCACTCACAAACCCCTAAACCATAAACATTGAATCCTGTTGCTACTGGGAGAGTATCAGAAAGTCACTTTCTGCAGCTCTGAGGTTTCCCAGAGACATCTCATTTGTTATAATGCCTATGACTGCTTCTTTACATTAATAATTTATTGATGAGAATTCACATTTTTCAGGTAGCCTTTCAAAATGTTTTCAGCTGTTTTGGTCAGAAAATGGAAGATTCAACAATCTGAAATCATGTAATGAAAAACACTTCGGTTTAATTTCAGGTTTTCAAAAGGGTTCAAGCACAAACTCAGAGGAAAAGCCCATTATTCTATTTGGATCCCAAATTTTTAGTCCACCTACCTGAGTAAAAATGGGGAAAAAAAAAAATCAACAGAACTGGTGAGCAAGCAACTCTGAAGAATTAGGTGTCTGTGTAACAGGGCATTTGTTTTCCACTCTGGGATCCCTGCTCAAAGAGACTTTGCTACAGAGCAAGAGTTATTCTGGAAAGTCAGAAGTTACCCTAATCAAGGGCAAACTGCTAAAAGCAAAACCTTTCCTCACACAAGTTCTTTCATTTACCAAAACCAACCTTCAAAATGTCTTGAGAGTGCAAGCTGTAGCCGTGACACACTACAGTCATCCTTCAGGCAAGTCTACTTCACCTTGGGCTTTCTTTTTTTGAACTGAAGAACACTGGACAGCAAATGCTGTTTTCTCTTGAAACCTCCACGTCGCATGGGGTTTCTTTTTTGTCAATTAAAAAAGAGAAATCACAAACTGTCTGAGGCATTCTTCTCCGATAAAGACGATAAGCTGAATGAGGTATCATCAGGCTCTGGGGATGCATGATTGAAATCCATTTCTTCTAAATCAGGAGGTAAGTCTGAGAGCAGTGCCTGGAAGTAGAAGATGTTACAATACAGAATGAGGTGTATGTTTTATGCCAGTGTTTAAATGTCTCCTAAACATACGGTGAAAAAATGCTGCTGAGCTTTGCAGGCAGTGTTGGTATTGGGAGGGGGGAAAAAAAAGGTGTTGATAGATATTGAAAGGAAAAAACCATCCAAGATAACACACCTTAAAGGCACAACAAGAACAAAATCTCTTCCTAAATAAAGCACAACATGTTACCCATACAAGACACGATCCAACGGGGCAAAGTGCTACCCATGGAATGCAGAACAGCGCGGGCTTTGTTCCTGGGGCTCACATCTGACATCTCACAACAGACAAACCCCAGCCCCTCGGTGCACGCTGGGGCACTGCCTGTGCCTCTGTGAAAGTCACACATCTCAGCTCATGTCATGGCTTGTGTAGATTGCAAGAGCTTTCTTCTAGCCTTCAGCTGCAAGATGTCGAGCACAACGCTGCCCTGATCATAATTTGAGCCTCTGGGCACTACAGAATAAACCCAAGAACACAACATGACAAACACCTTCTGTTATTAAAACCTACTTCAAGACTCACCTGCTGCTGTTCTTTGTCATCCGATTTAATAGCGAGTATCAAACTCCGAGTAAACGCCTGTAGTTCAAAATACTTCTGTTTGTGATTCTCCAACTCATTCTCAATGAATCTGACTTCTTCATTCTGGGGGGAAAGGAGAGAGTTCTGGAAATAACAAACAGCTCCACAGCTTTTTAATGATGCTTAACATTCTTTCCAGAGGTGCCTCTACACACTGGTGTGAAAACTGAGTTTTTAGTGACAATGAGTAAAGTAACCGTTGTTATTGGTTTTGGCAGGGTCAGAAGCACAGCCAGAAGTTCTAGAGTTAGAGGAGCACAGAACAATGACATGTAGACTGCCTGGTAGTGTCCTACTAGACCTGCAGACAAGGCACTCCCCAGTTCCTGGCTATCATTAGAGCATTAATGACTTGGGTGGAACTCAACATGAGCCTTTTAAAGCAGCACTGCTTTTTATTTTGTAAGGATGACCTCTGATTTTGTTTTAAACCAAAGGAAAACAAAGCCCAGGTCTCTTCTTCAAAAGGCAGGGTGACTGTGAGAAGAGAGAGTGACTATTCAGCAATAAATTCCATTATTACAGCGGGAGGTTTGACACAAAGACCAGGGAAAATAACTTGAAATTTACTCAGAGCCACCACAAATTAAGCCAGAGCATCCTCTGAGAGCAGCTGAGTTAGAGACGTATCGTGAAGCAGCAGGACACCAGCCTCCCCGAGATCTCCTGGGCTACAGAATAAGTAGGAGTGCTGTTATAAAATGGAGCAATGTCAATAATGTGCACGCTGTGGCTAAAAAGGCATTTTTCCAACCCGTGCTTAAATACCTGTTGCTGTCCTTGCAAATCCCCTGATTTGAAACCAACACAGTTATCAGATTTGGTAAAGTCCTGCAGTTCATCCCAGTTCCTCTTCTCCTTCAAACTTACCAACTGATTGGTATGCAAGATCAAAACACTGAATCTGTGATCAGTGCAGAGCTAAAATTAATTGTCTCTGGTTATTTACCTTTGTTTAGGTGACGTGATCTCTGCAAACAGGTCACTTTGAGATCAAAGTCACTGTGTGCTTTTGCAAAAGGTCTCTGCACAGCAGCACCGAACGCGCATCCTCCCCGAGGCGATAACAACGAGAAAAATACGCACGTGGAAATCGTTATCAAACCACGTGACACGGAGAAAGGAAACCTTTAGGGTCACAGATAATTCATGTGAAGTGTTGAGTTTATTGAGGGATATCAGAGACAAAAATAAAGCCACCCTTGCTTAGGCACCCACGGTGATTCTTTAGGCTGGCTGGTTTGGATACACCGTTCCTTGACGGCCGGTTCTGGTAGCAGCAAATAATGATGTAAGGAAGTTTTGAGAGTGAATTTACAAGCTGGCATTTTGCTTTCATGATAAAAATGTTGGGGTTTTTGTTTTGTTTTTAACATAAAACTATGCTCCAGTATTGTTGCCTACATTTGCTAGAGTGGTTGTAGTCCAGCTTTAGTTGATAGGAAAAGACGAGATGTGTGATGAACGGGAAGGTTTGTAACAGGTCTTTAAAAACAGTTGTTGGTTTGGGGTCTTTTTTTCCCCCAAAACACTTCAATGAAAACATTGCTCACTCCACTGCTCCAGGTTAGAACAGCTTTGAGAATGAGGGGTATTTGGGGCTGCAATTTTACCACCATTAGCTGAATGCTTTTCTTCCAGATGGTAACTCAGAAGTTGCCTGTTTTGCAAAAGATTTTACCCAGCCAAAGAATGAATTCAGATTTATGCAGAAAAGGCTCAGGCACAAAGACTAATCACTTATGTCAAGCAACAGACCAACAACCAAGGTTCTGCAGGGCATCCTGTCACAACAACCCTTTCACTGTGGTGACAGGTGACATTAAGAAAAGGTCATTCCCTCTCCTTATTCACTCACCACTGCCCTTCCCAGGAAAACACTGCTTGAAGGAGTAATTTTTGTTCTGGAGAGATGATCTATTTATTATTTTGGTAATTGACTACCATTAGTAGAACATACCTGTTTTCTAAGTAAAAAAATATTGGCTACATACATAAAACACACTCAAAATACAGCACAGAACTGCAGCAACTCTTGACACACGTAACCTTTACCACTGGGCAGGAAACAGCAGCCGTCAGGTATCCAGCTGCTTTTCCTCCCTCCCACAACTACAGCTTCCAGCCACGTTCTGCACTACCTGGTGAGAATGATCAGTTCATCTCAGATCCCCCCCATTTTATTAGAGGATTCCAGCTGCTCTGTCCTTTTGCAGGGCTGGCAGCATCACGCTGCATTTTGGAGCACTGCAGTGCTCCGAAAAACAATTCTCACCCAAAAAGGAAGTTTTGGTTTAGAGGCTCAATCAATGGCTTTGTCTGGGACCCGTGGTGGGAGCTGCAGGTGGCTACAGCTAAAATAATGTAACTGCTTTGGAAAAATGGGATTTTCCTGCCTCCTCCTGGGCTGAAATCCGGGTAATGGGACGAGGAGAGGTGATGGAGGGTCTGACGTGCAGTGAGCACAACAGCAGCAGAGCAGCTGCAGGCTCCTGCACGCCCTGGCTGAATTCCTTACAGATCACAGAATCATTAGGGTTGGAAAGCACCTCTAGGACCATCGAGTCCAACCTTCAATATCCATCTGAACTTCCTGTGAGCCATTATCCAGCCTAATTACTCACCTTATAATCCAAAAGGGAACTCATTTGATCCACTTCAGAATTACTTATCACATCACTTTCTTCATCATCTATAATTTCTATTTTCTGAAACAAAAAGAAACGGTTCCTTCTCAATATTCAAATGCACAAAACAAGCAATGATCTCTATCTCAAACTGGCCTGAAAGGACAAAGGCAAGAGGAGCTTTTGCTTGCTCATGAGAGATTCTGAATTGCATAGCCCCCATTAGATGGCAATCATGCACCTCAGCCACAAAGGATCCGGGAAGAATCCAAATTGAAACTGTGGTACCTGGAGCCACTGCCACGGTGACTCCTTTCAGAGGAGGAGCTCCATGTCACCGTGCTGCTGCCAGGAAGCTGCCTACTGCAGCTCCTTACAGCCTGCACAAGCCTGCTTGTTATTCTGTAAGCCTCTTGGTGAAGATCTGCAGGGTGATGGAGGTTGTGAAAGTTTGTTCCTCTAGAGCAAAACCAGAGCTTATGGCAAGTGGCAGGCAGGTCCCAACTGACCTACTTCTTGCCTAAAAAAACTCCAAAAGCCAAAGAGGTCTCATTTGGCCATAGCACGAGTCAAATGTCCTCAGCAGTAGAGGACGTTGATAGAAAGGATGGCTCCAAATGCAGACATGGGGACATTTTCACTTAACTCAAAAATTCTTGGGAGCTCTTTATATAGGTTTCTAGAGATACCTAAAATACAACATAAAAGGCCAAGCTCAATACTGTTTGGAACTCAGAAAACATTCCAGTCCTATCTCGAGTTTTAAAAGATTCAACTTTTACATTATTTACCACTTGCATGTTCTTTTTTCTCCACCA
This sequence comes from Chloroceryle aenea, assembly GCA_013399075.1. NCBI lineage: Eukaryota > Metazoa > Chordata > Aves > Coraciiformes > Cerylidae > Chloroceryle > Chloroceryle aenea. Next base: position 1,031,395 of record VWZY01005978.1, on the reverse strand, counting down.
GAAAAAAACTTTGTATAAGAAAATGATGTTAAAAGGTTATTTCAGTAGGAGCAAAGACAAAACTTACACATTTTTAGCCCACCTAGGAGATTTTAAATTTTATTCCTATCTAGATCTCAAAGAGACAGAACCATCGAGTATCAGATAATGCCAAGAATGGCATTTTTCAATGAGAACTCACTCTGCAGTGTGTGTGTGTGAGTCTTCTGTCTGCCCACAGAAACTTCTACCCAGCCATCAGAAACTTCCCTGGAATCACCAAGGAGAAATCCTTCAAGAGACGTTTACAGTCTCAGGAGATGTTTACAGTCCCTCACTAGCAGCACCCACCAAGCTCACAAGTACCTGTTGAAGGTAGGGAAGGGAAACCACAATTTCTGTGCTTCAGTGTCTTAGAATGCAGCTCAAGTGGAAACATTTCTAAAGCTTCATGTCACCAAGATCTGCTGCTGTACCCTGACTAACGCTGCCATTCAAATATTTTTGCTTTTAGACTCAGCTTGACGAAAGAGTCTCTAAATCAAAGCCAAACCTTTGCAGCATCTTTCTGATAATAACACATTTTAAGATAGGAGAAGAAAGAACAGACTAGAATTTCAAATAAGAAAACTGTAGCTTTTATGTGAGTCCAACGTACGTCAGTCCAAATTTAAGAGCATAGATGTAAAAGATTTTGTTATGGTGTGTTCAGAACAGAGTATGAGAAAACTGCTCCTCTTTTTGTCCCCTGTTATTATATCAAATTATATAATGCTGGAGTTCAGGTAGACTGGAGAGCTGAGCCTCTTGGACATCATCTCTGCAGACCTTTTACCTTTGTCATTTTCCATTCTGCATCTCCACAGTGAACGCATCAGCCTGCAACCCAGAGTGATTAGATCTCAGGTCACAGCAGGCCATGAAGGTAAACAGAAAGGAAAGAGGCAGCTGCTTCTAGTCAGTCAACCACAGAAAATAGAGCTGGGGGATTTCAGTTTACATAAAAGATGATCATATATTAGTGAAATAAAGAAAATGTTTTGTCCTTTCTCTTTAGATAAAGAGGGAAGGGAATCACATGTTCGCTTTCCCACTTGAGGTTCCGTGTGATTAATGTAAGACAAATGTTCCTGTCGTGTCCTGAGCTGCTGTCATTTACTCTCTGACTGCAGCAACAGTGCAGCTGGGAACTGGAACCATCACCCATTCATGCTCCAGATAATGTTTGAGAGAAAAATGACCCCACCACTGAGGGTTTTCTCTTTCTCCTCTCCTTTCTTCTCGGTGGAGGGAAGGCAGGCTAACCAGAGGGGGTGTACTGCACCATTTGCCACTCCTCCTCCCTCTGTCTCTCCTTCCTCCTCTCACTGCAGTCAGTCAAACCCAGCAAGAACAACTGTGTTTGACTCCACGAGAACGCACGTGAGAAAACAAGAAACATCTACATGTGTAAAGCCCTAGTGTGGGACAGCCAGCCAGCAATTAAGGAGGTGACAGGGGTGGAAAGGCAAGGTGCACGTACCACATTATCAGCAGCCACTGGATTCTGGTCGTCATCTTTGTGACCAATTTCTTCATTTTGCAGAGCGTCATTTGTCTCTTCTGCAGAAAGAAAGAAGTTGTTCAGATTTCATTCCGACTTTATGCAGAAGGAACATTAGTAATCTTTAGCACAAAGTAGGTTACATCTGCTAGATGTGACTAAAGCAAAGTTATATGGTCAATGTCTAGCAATAAAAATCACTCTGTGCCTTATTAAGGGCATCGTATCACAAGTACTTCAGACCAACGTCAGTCCACTTGCTACCTGAAACAACAGGAAAACTATCAGCCACTCTTCTTACAGTGTACCAAAGCTTTCCTAGTTTTAGGTTCAGGTTGGAATATTTAAAAGTGATCAACAGTTTCACATCAGAGGTGTACAGAACTTTTTTTTATCAAATATTTCACGACATGAAAAATCCTGCATGCCTTGAAATGCCAGGGTAGATATCAGAATCCCACCTCCTCCTTGCAAACCAAAAACTTATCGTTAGTTTTGAACCAAAAAGTTATCAAACACTTTATTTCATGCTTGTACAGCACTGGTGGGGCTTACCAACATGAACCAAGATAAGTTAATATTTAAGTCAGACCATACAGAGACAGTCAATTGTTCTAAGTAACTTTTCTACCAGCTACCTGCCTCTAAAATGAGCAAGTATTTTTGGAAGTTGTTTCAAATAAATGTACGTGCCACCAGTCCAGTCACAACTTCAGAGGAAATTTTCTACTAGCAGCAAAATGAAATGGGCTCAGTGTAGAGCAGGGAGCAACGTACGACCCCACTGATACACCTGGAGGAATGAAGGTCACTGGGGATGCACCTCAGGGGCTGTGGAGCAGCCTAAAGCATCACTCACTGGGTGTCACCACTCGGATTCAACAGTTGACCAACTCCCTACAGCACTTTGTTTGAATATTGATCCCCAGCTGAGATAAACTGGCACAGCCCTAAGGACCTCCACAGAGCTGTGCTCCTCACACCACGCAGGGATTCAGTCAACATACATTTTGAAAAGAACTTTAATGCTTCATTTTGCATCAGAGTACAGCTTCTTCTGGTGGTTTGCTTGGTGGGGTTTTTTAATGTTTACATGACATTTTAAAAGCAAATGCCATCAACATTTTCACTCTAATTAGGTGACTAAAAATACATTTTTCTTGAATTTGAGAGTGTTTTTTTGTTGTGGTGGCTTTGACTGATTGTTGGATTTTGTTTGGTTGGTTTTCTTCAGTTGTTTGGTTTTTAATATATAAATTGGGACCAAGAAATAATTTTTGGTCTCAAACATTTCAATAATCTCCTATCTGTGAATGAATAGTCCACGTGATTATTGGTGGAAATCTTTTGCAGGAAGTTCAAAAGAAACTGAGCTGCAGCAGTGAAACCCACTCCTTTGAACTGGAGAAACAAATTCTTGTGGCAGAATAGAAGAATGAAAGTGGGATTCCTGGATGCTGTGGAAATTCAATAGTTTTTTTTGTGCTTCTTTAAGCTTTGCCTCTAATAACCTACTCCTCGTCTTACAGCCTCATCTTGTTTTAAGAAAGCCTCGTTCAATAAAATGTGTTATTCCTCACTTTACAGAGAATTCAGACTCTTTCCCTGTCACCATTTTCTTTCAAGCAGATCTGACTAAATCAGTTCCTTCTCCACCTCAGGCAAATCAAGAACTCTTAGATTCTGCATCTCCCTTGGCTTTCAATCACTTGACCCATTTCTTCATCATCTATTCTCTTTCTAGCAGAATATGACAAAGCCATCACAAATTCATTCCCAGCAGTCCTCCATTTTTCTAGTTCATTCCTTAAATTGCTCAGACAAAACGACAAGCTCAGGCCTGGCATATTAAGCTGCAATAGCCTGCACTAGCTCAGCCTTCCCTTTAGTTTGGAGAGCCAAGGCTTTATTGATCTCATCTAATCAGAAGCACTGGGAGCAATTAGTTGGGCTCACAAAGCCATCGGCCTCGGGCCTGCCCCAGGCCCCGAGTGCTAATGGGCAAGAGGGAAGGGAGAGCTCGATTTCCTGTGAGCAGGAGGTTCTGGGAGGTGGAGCTGAAGGGGATTAGGTTCAAGACACTCATCACTGAAGATCATGCCATTTACTGAGCAGAGACAGGTGCCCTGGGTGTGCAGTTCTGAGGCTCTCCTAGTAGTCCCCTGCCACTGCCCTCCCATCTTTCCTGTTAATTCACAACCCACTCTGAGCTCGTGTATCTTCTGAACGTATCTCACCAGCAGGAGGTTAGCAGCAGGAAAGCCCTGTGTGCTTAGCTCTGGCCAGCTCCAAGTCCCCTGAGAAGAGGATTCTGCAAGTTTTGTGATAACAAACCCAAGGAAATACAGAGAGACCAAACCATACCTTCAGCGTGGCCGAGGTGGGTAACTTGTGACTGTTAGACACTCTTTCAGATGGTTTTCAGTGAGTACAACAGAGAATCCAAAGCATGCACACTGCACAAAATTAAAAATATAGGCACAGCAGTAATTGCATTTTCAAATACCTTGTGAGCTTCCTTCAGATAAGCAGATTGATACTTCATCATTCCTATCATTATCATCCCCCACTTCAGTAGCAGTTTCCTCTCCTGGATTAAGTGCTGATTTAGAAACAAATTCAGAGTGATCAGAGAAATCAGCAGGACCTCCTCTAGGGGGTGGGACCTCAATCCCCATTAAACGATATTTCCGTCTTCGATTCCCAATCCAAGTCTTGTAAGAGAAATAAACATGAATGATATCAGAAACTATAACAAAAGCAACAGGTCCACAACCAAGTGAAATCAGCACATCTGTACTCTAGGAATGAGAGAGTCGCCACCAATTCAAAGGAGGTGGTTGTTCCCCCATATCTGACCCTCATGAGGCTGCTTCCTGGAGTCCTGGGTCCAGGTTCAGTCCTCCAACACAAGGGAACAGGGAAGGTGCCCACCAAAAAAGAAAGGAACAACAGTCACAAGTTGCAGCAAGGGAAGCTCTGACTGGAGTTAAGAAAAAAAATAATGCTTTACAGTGAGGCACTGGAATTTTGTGTCCCTAGGAGTCTTGGAACCTCCAGGCACCTTGGAGGTGCTCAGTGTTTTCCTGGACAACACCCTGAGAAACCTGACCTAACTCTGAAGTCAGTCCTGCTCTAAATAAAGAATAGGACGAGGTGACCTCGGAAGATCTCTCCTCACCTAAGCTATTCAATGAATTTAACTCAAGGTTCTTCCACTCTGCAACATCCAATGACCCCAAGGGGCTTTGACTGATTGTTGGATCTACAGCACAGAAGACCTTGTCCAAGGTGAGAGCTCTACATCACTCCACTGGGATGAGAGAACATAACCTGGCAGAGTTCAATTCAGAGCAATATTATCCTTCCTTCCCCTCAGTTTGGAAGACAAGTCTTTAAGAAACACTGCCTGCAGTAAGGTATAGAAGAGCACAATGTAAACAGTGGTGGGAGATGAAAAACATCCAGGACCAAGGAACCTGGAAGTCCACTTCTCATCAGATAAGTATGGCTGCTTTAAGTTTATTTTACATCAATAAAATGGAGATTAAAAGACATTCAAAATTCTCCAAGTGGATCTGTGTAACTGTTAATTAACTTGCTTTCTCTGATGAAGTCTACCACTAAAAGTTATTAAAGACTCAAAGTAGAGTTTAACATGATGTAGTAAGACTTGCCTGCAACTTTTCCCCTCTTAACTCTCTCCCTTCCCTACCATTACTCAGGATTTTGATTTCTCATCTAATCTCAGTTCTGCTTAACAGCTCTTGCACCCCAGATGCTTTATTCTATCCAAGTCAGCTCTCCACTGGCACTCCAGCCCTTCTCAGAGCCAGGAATCAGTTTTTTTCACCAGCTTCTCACTTCCAATCTTCTTGAGCTGGCTCTGCTCCCCCTTCCACACCATCTAAACCACAATAAACAGGAGCAGCACTGACAGCACTCGTGGGACCATCCTCACTGGTCCAGGACCTGACCACACACCGGCCCAGGACAGGTAAGGGTGGAGATTGGCCACACGAGCTGTGAGCTTGATTGCTGTGATAACAATGATCCTTACAAGGCTCTCAATCATGCTTAGTGCTGGAATGTCTGGAATGCTAAAAATCAGACCTCTCTCTTGAAAGGAAGGGCAGTTCCCAGTTTTGACAACGATCAGGGCAAGGCAAAAGGTGCATCCTTTCCATAAGGTCTCTGCTCCAACAGAGTTTACTGAATATATTAAAATAATGTAGTATTTTTTTCTTTAAAGATACAGGAAACATTACTCTAGCCTTATTTCAGAACTAGCTGCATTGCTCCTCTGCCCCATCACACTTTCTGCAACTGCAGTTCTGTTTAGCATGAAAAAGTTTAGCAAAAACTTTTTGCTTAGAATACCTCAGTTATCAAATAGTGAAGTTAAGAAACACTAACAGCAGTCCCAACTACTAAAGACAGTTTCATGCAGTGCCAGCCTTAAAGAAAAATACTTTTTTTTAAAGCTGAATCTCTTTTAACTATCTAAAAGATGACATGCTTAATACTATTTGCAGCAAATCATTTCTGCTGGGTGACATTTGCTTCCCCAGCTTGCTGATTTTCCTCTTTGAAGAATGCAAACCAGGTACACAGAGAGCTACGAAGCTTCTCTTTTTCCAAACAGTGTATTGTCATTCTTTACATTTTGTCATCATCTTATGAAGATAATTAATAGTTTTAACAACTGGAAAATTTAAAAGGAAACCTGCTTCTTTTTTGACTTTAAATTCAGTAAAAAAGAAATAAAAATGAGGTACTTGGGAAAGGCAGATCTTGTCTTTTTACATATCTTTCAAAGCATAAAATCTTTCATTTAACATCCTGGGTATGTCTCAGAAGATGAACACATTTTTATAGTGTCTCAAATTAAAATGGGAAAGAAAAGTAATGAGGTTCCCTATCCTGTGTGCTACACTTAACAGTGAATATTCTGGAGCAGCACAATGCCGAGTGTTAAGAGCAGACCAATATTTCTATGCAGGCAACCAGCTTCATAATTCTAATTATAGCCCTAAAATAAGAACTTAAAAACTTCAAACCACATCTGGAAAGTGCACGTGATCAGACTCATTAAGCCTACTTAGAGCAGCCAGCATGAACTCAGCAGCAACTTCTGCAGCTTCGCTATCAAATGACCAAGGAGAGTGGGAGAAGAAAGGCAGAGTCCAGGCAGAAGCAGCCAGCAGATGTCTGCCCTCAGGCACCTGGTAAATGGACTGGCAGGGAGACACTTAAAAAGCACAACTCCAGCTCTCCAGAGATTGAGGTTAGGGTGTCAAACGTGCTAGAAAGATTCTAAGCTTGGAACCTTCAGAAATCCCACCTAACTTAAAAAATAAAGATGGAAGATTCCGAGTTGTTTTCCCAATGTCTCTCTTGATCCTAAATCAGATCCAGACTAGGCTAGAGCCCCAGCAAGAAGAGCCATCAGTCTGCTGTGAGAACAAGCAGTTTTTCTGCTGCAACTGCTTGAACTCAGACCAAAGCAATACCTTCAATAAACCAGCTTCTATCTGACGAGCTGCTGGGAAAGAGGAGGAGGTGGCTTTAGTCTGTGGTGGATGCTCAGGAGTAGCTTTTGACCTCTTATGTATGAAAGTTTTATGTTCTACTAATAAAAAGCTAAGTAACTGTCATGCATTTTTCTTCTATTCCTCCTATATTTCTAAGGAGTTTGATAGCTGTCATTTGTCTCTCTCAAACACCTAAAGTCCCAATGCCAAGAAGGCTATTCTGCTTTCAGATGCTCTTTTGGTATGAAGGAATAAAATTAGTCAAGAGAAATACAAACCAAAATGCATACCTACAAAAAACCACCCCAAACACATGCAATCAGCAGTAAATACAATGTAAGCAAAAGAAACAGGGTAAGTTTAATGAAGGACTGGCCAGAGTTCACATATTTAGATACAATATCACTTTCATTTCCCTTTCTTGGTGTCTTGGGAACACATGAAACATTTGTGGGTGCAAACGGGCACACTGAGTCAAAATCAGCAGTCACTTCACAAGTCCATGCTCCTACTGGAAGTACAAAACCTCTGGAATAAAATGCCCTGTTCAACATTAAAAGATCAAATCCAGTGGAACTCTGCATAGTGGCAAATATCATCTTTCCTTGGGCTGGAAAAGAGATATGGTACTTTCTTTGTACTGGAGGACTTTCAAGCCAGTATGAGTCATAAGGATCAATCATTTGTACTTCTGGCAAAGCAGTATTTATCTGGGAAAAATATGAATTTCCAGTAAAAAAGGCTATTAAAAGGGGGAAATGGGGACATGTATTTAATGGAATTAAAGCAAGTAATATGAGATGCATATATAAAAATATATATAAGCATATATAACTAAAATCCTTATAAATTTGTATTATTTATAGAACAGATTTATATATTTGCTGTGGGCATTATTTGATGTCTATCCTTTTACTTGGGGGTTTCTATATATTCCTGGTACTATTTTACACATGCTGCATGTATTATTTTTTTTTGCATCACAACTGGAGAAACAGTTGGTTGCACACTCCCTAGAATTCAAGGGACAGTGAGATGCCAAGGCAGCAAAGTACAAGTGTGGAAAGCCAGGAGCTTCTTCCAGAAGCATCCCTCGGTCCAACTCTTTCTGGCTGAAGAGGCAGCACGGGGTCGAGATGCTGTGGCTCATTCCCACCTTACAGGTGACTGTGTCACTGCTGTGTCCTGACTCTCTAGGAGAAGGAGACCCTGCTGCATGCTGAGCTCCAGACATCAGTGCTCCCTACCGAGGGCAATGCAGGTCAGCAGGTAAGGAGAGAAGCACAAGGTGATGCGCCTGTATAGACCCCGCAAGGAATTCAGGACAGATCCTCTAGAGCATGTGCTGGAAAATACCTGTCCTGCAGCTGGGATGCACACAGTGGGTGTCCTTAGGGGAAGGACAAGAAGCACTGAAGATCACACACATCCTTGGAGCATTAATTCAGACCTTACAAACAAACAAAAAAGTAGCACAGCACGGTGCAGGACCAACCTCCGCCTGTTCTGGTGGCTACAGTTCTCAAGTCTGCCATGTAGAGGAACCAGAGGTGGGACAGACACTGGTGACAGCACCAGGTACTACAAAGAAAAGAAATCTTTTTGATGATTTGTTTGTGTATTTCCCACAGTGTCTTACAGAGTTGATCAGAGCTTAGTGCAGGATCTACAAAAGCATTTCAAGCAGATGCTATCGAAAGCTGGGTACAGGACTTTGTGCTGTCATCCTCTCCGTGCCGATAAGGAGGTTCTTAAGGGAATAAAGTAAGGGAGGTGAAGCACAAATGTCACTCTTATGGTCCTGTGAATAAGGTATTTCATGTCTAGGAGTCCATTTTGAGATGCTGGCAGTGGAAACAGCTTCACCTTTCAGAAAGCAAACTGAAGAGCTCGGATAATACGGAGCAGCTTTGTTCTCTACACAGAAAAGAGCAATTCCTTGCAGCCTCCAAAAGTACAATAGCATTTTTTACAATTCACACGTGCTCAAGAAAAGAGGCAAGTAAATAACCAGATGAGTATTCAATGCTGAAGTAGCTTTGGTGCCAATTTGATACACCAACCCAAGAGAGACCTCCACAAAAGAAGAGTTTCAAAGAAGGGCTCCTAGTTCTGCTTTTGTAGCGACATCAGAATTCTAAGAGGTGGAAAAAGCAGCCGAAGGCTGAAAGGATGAGTTACAATTGTCATGCCTGTTATGAGGGAAAGGAAGACTCTAATGATGGCTCTGTACAGACTGCACAGACTGTTGCTCTCTTCTGAAGAATGGAAACACCCTGAGTGAATGAGACACCCACAGGTTTAGAATGATGATGTCATGTCTGGTAACTGGGACTGCAGTGGCAACAACTGATGCTGTACCGAACTTCCCAGCCTCTGCAAGAGATGATGTGGAGTGATTCTCAGGAATCAGTTCATCTGCACTAAGCCTGTGCTTTCTAAAGCAAGCCACCCTCACCAACACCTTCACAGACTAGCAAACTGAAGTGAGAACTCTCCACAGTCCCCTTTCCCCTCTATCACATCTCAACCTGGCTCCAAGTCAGTCTCATGAAATATTTTTTTCCCCCATTTTATTTTTTTTTTTGGCATATGTTGACAATGATTTGTATCTTTCTTTAGAAAGGCTTTTGTTTTGGTGTCTTAGTAACAATATAAATAGCTCTTTTCAGTCTTCTAGGATATCCCTTAAAAATAACCCAAGCATGTAACACTTTTACTTAAAAATCTTACTGGAGTCTAAAGAGAATGTCAAACAGCTCGTAGTGCTGCTTCTGCTGCTGATCAATAAGACTCTTACCTGAGGGCTTTTTTTTCTATATATAGACTGCAGAAAGAGCAAGAGAGCACTTCCCAACATGGTCATTTATTATGTAATACGTGAAATCTATTTCAAGCTTCCTCATGAAATTTTTAGAGGCTTTCATCTGTCCTATTTTTGCTTCTGCAACAAGATAAGGGAAGACTCTGGATTTCTTACCCGCACTATTTCACAGTCAACATTTAATTCTGCAGCCACAGCTTCAATTTTCTCTCTGCAGACTGAGCCCAGGCTGGTCATGCCATTGTCCCAGTATTTCTTTAGGGTAGCTAAGTCTCGGTCACTAAATTGTGTGCGGTCCTGTAACTGTAAGATAAAAAAAATACTGTTAGATTTAAAAAAAATTCTGCTTATGCTGTTCATTTAATTGCCAGAGGTCTTGCATACGGTAAGACACACATGTTATACTGTCTCCATGGCTTCTCTCCTCTTTTAATTCTCCCTTAAGAATTGAGATTTTTTTTTTAAGTTGTTGTTTTTTTTGTATCCAGGGCAGTAGAGAGTTCCCTGGGATTTGCTTTAAAGGCAACGGCAGTGCTAATGCAAGTTTAAAGCACTTCAGCTTTGTTTCAACTCCACCTGATTCTTTTTTTAATTTGTTTTATCTCCTTCTATGAGGCCTTACTGAAAATAACTTATTTTCCCCTTGTGCTGTTTACTCTCTTCACCCAATTTATGCAAATTATTCCTTAAGGCTTTTCAAGTTTCTCACCCTCCTCCACCTAAAGTTCTTTTATCTTACTGCAAACTACAATACATGCATAATTCAAAGGATTCTGAGTTCCTAAAGGGAATACTTTAATGTTTATTTGGTAAGCTTCAGAGTTTAAATTGGTTCCACTGTTTACTTGTGAGTTCCCTCACTCTTTGTGTACATTTATCACCGTGTGTGATCGTGGTTCAGTGATAAAGGGGAAACACTGACAACTGAATCCTAGACACCCTGCCACTTCTCCAACTCTTGTGGCCACACGATAGCATCTGCTGGTAGAACTGACAGGCTTTAGCAAAAGCTTTTAGGCCAGAATTTTAACTGGAATGTATGGCTTCTTTATACCAGCCCGTGCTTGTCACCTCTCCTGTTACTGGGAGTAAAGGCAGCAATGAAGGGAGCATTATTAAGCTGTAGCCACATGTGCCAAATTAGTCATTATTTCAACAGCTGAATTCTGTAACATGTAGCCACGATTTCAACAGCTGAAATCTAGAATGGAACAATTTTAAAAGGAAATTTTGCAGAACTAGAAGCAGTTGACTGCCTTGTACAGTTACCCATTTTAATAGTTGTTCATCTGCAAAATATGGGAATCCTTGCAATTTTCTTCTTTTAAAAATGGCTATTTCTCAAACCACTGGAAGTCTCCATGTCGGTGTATAAAATAGGGTAGCAAAAGCCCCTTGCCTTAAATTATCCCAGGTGGCCCAGTAAATCAAAATGTACCAGTTCTACTCAAGTACAGCCTGTGGACTTCACCTCAGGAGCACCCTGATGGCCATTCTCTAGCAGATGCCCCTGCACGCCTGAGCTGAGCTCCTCCTTCCTACAAGCTCTTTTCAAAGCACAAAAGTAAAGCTGTCTCCAGAACTGCTGCAGCAATATCACCTTTTATAGCTGGGGGTGAACGACTGTAACTCCTGAAAGCGATGGGGAGAGCTCTTGCTCTGCAGTCGGGGAGCAGCAACCAAGTGCTGAGGAAAAGGAAGGTGGAAAGGACTGTGATGGCAACGCTCAAACCACAGGGATACACAAATCACTCCAGCCTGTCCTGCTTTCCTGAACTCTCGGGGAAACTTCACCTTTCAGAGTATACTGAGCAGGGTTTGGGGTTTTTTTAAACATAAATAAATAATATTCACTGTTGGTTCTGGAGAGTTCACGCTGACAACACTCCACCACTCACACAGCTTACTGTGATCTGCACTTCACAGGAAAATCAGAAACTTTCTTCATATTTAATAGGCACAGCTGAAAGAAACCCTCTGGAACATGCCATGGAAATTCCCTGTCCCCAGCAGAGGGGTGAAGTGAGAGAAGGAAAAGGAATCTGGCCTAATACTACTGCAGCTATCAGGGTGTAGCTGTGTTAAGTGTTGTCTTCTGCCACCTACTTTGTTGCGAGAGCCAAATCAGAACAAAAACCCAAGAAAGCACAACTGATGCTGGAGGAAGGTCAGAGTTCTGCTTGCCACGTGATTTCCCAGTTATCCAAGAAAATTCTGTTTCTACTGAAAGAATACAGGGTAGGAATACTGGCTAATAGAAGAGATTTATATCTGCCATATGCAAAAGGATCCTACTTTGGACAAAAGACCCACAAGAAGGACCACAGATGGAGCTACCAAAGGGATGGTACCACAGGAAGAGTGCAGAAGCTGCTCAGCTTGTACTTAATAAATACAAGGGGTTTCAGCAGAGAAAGCAGTGCTTGCAAAACCACCAGGCCTCCCCCAGTTTTACTGGAAAAAGCAGTGTCTTATCTCTTCCATTTTAGGTGGATGTTTGTTAATTCTGATGATCTACTACAAATGTTTTACTAAAAGCCTTCTTAGATAAATTGCTGTTCAATGGTTTTCACTTCACAACTGCTAGATTTTGTTACAAGAGCAGAGTTGTAGAATCAGCCTCAATAGTTCAGATCAAAGCAGGTATTTTTACATTACAGGATCTCTCCTGCAGTTACATTCCCAAAGAAATCTGTTGCAGCCACTTACCATGGAAATAGAAAGGTGGAAAATAAACCCCATAACTTAAAAGTTCCTGGTTTACCTCTTTGTCAAAAACAACCCCTAGTGTTTCAGATGACAAGATGTACTTCTGTTTTTCTTGCTGTTGCTGCCCCCCGAGGTACTTTATCCTCTCACTCATTCCTGAAGAGCCTGCAGCAGCACGTGAGCCACCCCCATACCCATCGCAAGTCAGAGAAAGAAACTGAGAACAAGTTTTTTCAGTCAACAGATATGAAAGAAAAAACAGAACCCCCCACAACACGCCATCACATGGATGAGTCCAGAAAGCAGGAACAAAACAGAGGGGAAAAGGACGTGTGTGAAAACAGAAGATGTGTGAAAAGCCTGGCTGAGGGGAGCAGCCTTGCTGAGAGGCCCTAGCAAAGTCTGCATCCTCTCTAATTACTACTTCTCATCCCATTGCAATTCTTTTACTTTGGAGTCTCATTTTTGCCCTTCCCCCCAAAAAAAACCAGCACTGAGTAACCTACTGGAGGCAGCCAATCAAGCAGAGCTGAGCCTCTGAGAAGCTGCAAGTGCCATCTTCAGTACAGCACATTTGGGTCGCGTAAGCGATGCCTGTAACACAGCTGGTGGCTCTCTGCTGCCATGAAAGACAGAACTGACCAGGTTTCTGGACTTTAAATTTTACCAGAAGAAGGATTCTCGACATTTAAGGGCTCTGATTCACAAAGAAGTTGCTAAAATGGCAGCAGGTCACTGTGTACGAAGCGACCCGCGGGAGCTGCCTGCCTGCCTCTCACGCACGGTCGATGTGAGCCGCTCTATGGAGCCTCGGAGAGAGCAGAGGGTAGAACTCCTACACTGATCACCTAACTACACTTCTGTCGATGCAGTTTATAACCTCCTCAAGCTTAGTGGCATAAGAGGAACTGAGGAAACAAGCGAAAAAACCCACACTCCTGTAGATATCATAGTCACAGCTATGCATCAGTCAGCAGGGGAAAAAATGAAATCAAAAGATAATATTGAAAAGCTTCATATTTAGGACAATCCTTTCTAGAGCTGAAGTCAAGGCCATAATTCAGTTCTTATTTTTACCTCATTCTAACAACAACTATGAACACACTTCTCATTTCCTCTTTGCAGATCCAATTCGACGCTCGGCTTTATGAGGCTGAAGCAGCATTAACTGGTGGCTGAATTCTTTTCCGTTCACCGGTTCTGGTGTCCGTACTTTGAAAAGCAGAGAGAAGCTTCTTCCAGCAGAAAATAAGACTATCAACTCAAAATGAAAAGCAATCCTTGTGAGCAAATTGAATCAGCAGTTCTGCCGAGCGCAGGGTTAAACCCTGCTTATCCCCTGACCTCTCGAGTGTAAGAACAACATTCTCCTAAGAGATGACCCAGTTTATTAGAGACATTCCTGGCACGTCGCCGAGCCCCGCGTAACACCCCCCGTGCAGGCAATATTGGTGGTGCAAGTTTGGTGTCTGTAACTGGGATGAGGAATTGCATTGCTGTGGAGTGTCCTTATCCTGCTTCTTTTCCGCGAGTTGAAAGGGTTTCAGGCCACGGGCACAAAAGTTATACACCACCTTCAGATGATTAATAAAAGGTATGTTAAAGAAAACGGAGAGAACTAGAGGTTAAATATAAAGGTAGTAACTATTGTGTCCACGTGGAAGCTGAGCCCTGGATGTTAACAAAAGTTGTATTTAAAGTGCAGCAAAATCCTATTAAACCAACGGTTTGGTTCTGATGGAAGTGTTCTAAGGTGAGGGTTATTTCTAGCAAACAAACCTCTCACAATCAGTTTTAGTCAGTACCTCTCAGAAACTCTGTCATGGGGATTTATCAGGAGGTTTGAAGTTGACGTTTCTCAGCTGTCACAGAGTTGTCCCCCTGTCCCAGTGACACCCAGTGTCCTGCCACAGAACCAGGCCTGCTGCTTGGGCCGGGCACTGATGCTCACACACACCATCGAGGAACAGGGCAATGGGAAGCACAACTCCCAGGCCATGTGTGGTTCTCCCCAGGGATAAAAAGGAAGGCAGCTGGTGGCCCCAGCTACCAGGAGATGGTATCTATACAGTGCCTGTTGCCAAGTGTTGACAGGTCCCCTCTCATCAAGTGAGCGGGTAAGTACCCATCATGAGATACCTTCAATCTCACTGGGGTGAAAAAGAGTTACCTGAAGGCCCCCAGCAAACTACTAGGAGAGAGGTGCTACCACCAGCTTCATTCAAGGCAGAAGGCAGAGCAGCCTACAGGCAAAAACTCTATTTGGAAATGGACTGCAAGCCCAGTGGCACCTGAAGCACCTTAAACTGTCACTGCAAACACAGTATTAGCACACAAACTGTTCGACTTCTGGAAGGGAGACTTTTGGCATCTTTTCCTGCTGGTTGGGAAGTTTGGGTTGAAGTTTGCTCCCAAGGAAGCAGAACTGGTAAANACTTTTGGCATCTTTTCCTGCTGGCTGGGAAGTTTGGGTTGAAGTTTGATTACTATTTCATAGTACCACAGCTTGAAGAGAGCTGTAACTGCCCCGAGACTAGGCCAAGATCACATCTATTCTGAGACCTTCTCGTCTCATCATCTCACTCTATAATTTCCAAAACTTCCAATCTGCACCAACTGACAACTCACCCTTCTTCTTGAGATTCTGAACTAGTTTGTTAAATAGCAAATGTTCAGCCCCAAAGGTAATGGATTTTTAGACAGCAATTATCATGACTCTTGCTTAATCTATGGATGTCTTCCAACTGTTGGACCAGAAAGTGGTCTTTTCCAGTTCCTGCCCAGATAATGATGTCCTTCCATCCTGCAGGATCACCACACACAGGAAGCTGAAGTGATTTTGGAACTTAGGTGCAGCGTGCTGTGTAATAAACGGGCATATTTTGTCTGAAGTGATGTTAAGACTTGTCTTCCCTTTGCATTAGCTGAAGGATTGCTGTTGGGAGCAGAGGGGAGGAGCTGTTCACAGCAGGAAGGTCATGACGTGCTATGCACATCACCATCCACTGCAAAGATTAACAAATGAAATACCTCAAGGTACATGGTGCAATCTTTCACAAGCAGCAGCAAAACATTAACTGGAAGGTACAACTGAGGTGCACCTTGACTTTAGGGAGCTTTAATCTCTCATTTCACTTTAAAAGCCACTCTCAGGTATTTCTCCAGCACTCATAAGGATTATGGTGGCAGCAAGTCCAGCAAGATACATTGATATAACCACTACAGAAAGTGTCTTCCACACTTAATCTCCTCCACATGATCCAGCTGTCTTCCCCATGCCCCAGATGTGCCAGTACAAGTGGTGGCAGGTCTCACACTGACCTGTGTTAGACCAGCTCCTTCACCTGTTTCAAACACATCTACTGTACTCCTCTCGTGACAGGCAGGACACTGAGGGGAACATTTAGTGCCACTATCTCCAGAATTTTATTCAAGTTGGCAATGTGCAGAAAGAGTACTGTAAAGAAATCAAGATTTAGCACAGGAACTCTCCACTCATGGTCTAGCCTGCTTATAAGCAGGACTTGATGATCTTGGAGGTCTACTCCAGCCTCAGATATTCTGTGATTTCTCCCTCAAAATACATGCCAGACTGGGAGGCCAGAGCCCCTAAGCTGAAGGAGGTTCCACCAAGGCACAGATGTACACTGCTCGAGAAGGTATCCAGGCCATCACTACACTGCAGCACTGCTCCAGACAGGGAAGGGGGGAAACAAGACCAGCTCCCTGCAAGTTTCTCCACCAAGAACAACGTTCTGTTGAAACCTCACATGAACTAGTCTAGGTTCAGACCAGAGCTAAGGAGAACCTGGTGATGAAACACTGGCCCATTCTAAGACATCAGACGACACCTAACTTAAGCACAGTTAGTAAATTCAAGACTTAAATGCAAGTAGAAAAGTGAAGATATTTCCCTCCTTTTCATTCTCTTTAACCAGGATCTTCACTGCTATTTCTGAAGCCTTGTTATCCTCCCACCACCCCGTGAAAAACCAAGAATCAGTGCATTTGTAAAGGTCAAGGCATTGCACACACACCACGACAGAACACAGAGGTCTGTCATTTCCAGAGCCATGCTCATGAGTAACTGAGAGGGTGATATTTCTAGGCTAATATTCTGTAAGAGTCAGGATTACATCATCTTCCAGCAGAGCTGAGCAGACTAGAAAGAGTTTCTGCAGAACTGCACAGTTTTTCTTTCTTTCTTGACACAGTTGAAGGACAGGGCAAGGAAAACAAAACATCAAGGCAAAAAGATTAAAAATTCAGAGCATCTAAGAGATGATCTTCTCCATTTTAAACTGAATACAGCTTAGCCTCTTGCCTGCTTGAATAGCAGTAATTGCCATAATCTCAGTTCCACAACTCCATCCATTCTCTTCTGGTTCCTCACACCCTTTCTTCAAAAGAATTTCATATTTGAAACTGAAGTTTCCTAGGAAGTAGGAGGTTTTTTTCCTCTCTTTGTTGTCTTTCACCTCTGCTTATGCAGCAGTTTCAGAGTGCCAGCTCCTAAAGCTGTCTCTGGAAGAAGGTTAATTCTGCATTCAAATTGGATGTTGTCAAGCCAGGCTGTATTAGCCAACGGCATTCATGCATTTTGTTGATTACAAAAAGACACAGGAGTAAAGGTCTAAGGGAAAAATAATTCCCTAATAATCATCCTTAATAAACAGGCACTTCCACATCCTTGAAGGCTTTAAGCTTCTTGCAGCAATTTCTGCTACAGCTCCTCAACAAGCTAGCCAGTGCTAGGAAGGAGGGGCCAGCCCCACGGCACCACGACCCACTCCCTTCACTGCTCCCAGCTGCTCCTGCTGCGATTCTGAGCTGGCTCCGACACTCATCTGATCCCCAGCAAGTACATTTGACTCACTAAAGGAAACTCAGCAGAAGAATACGTGTCTGACAGGTCAGACACTTGACCTGGATTACCTTGCAATTAGATACTGGCACCAGTGCTGCGGAAGGGCTGGCAGAGCACCAGGAGGGAGATGGGGGGGGAATCTCCCCCTCTCGATAATGATGTGCTCTGAAATCAGCTCAGATGAGCAGTGAAACTGTACCTCAGGACACTCCCCAGCTGCCTGGTGTTTTAAAAGGCCATTAAGTGATGGAGGGAAGGTGCCTTGCAGAAAAGGGCTACATTTTTCCAAGCCTACTCAAGAGAGCTAGGACTTAGGGGGGAAAAAAAAATATATATATAAAAAAAAATGGAATGAACAACAGAAGGACTTGTATAAAAGTGCTGGTTCCTCTGGGAGATGCACTTACAAAGTGCTCTCTACAGAAAAAGAATTAAGTGATACTACCAGTCTGTAGAAACTACAAGTGTGCTACAGCTGAGACCGAGCTAAAGTCTGAGAGAAAACACAGTTAATGTGATGGTCCTCAGATTCCTACTTACACAGGAAACACTACCAAACTCACAACTTCTGAGGACTAAAAAGAACTGCAAATAATAATAATAAAAGAAGTACTGGGCACAGCAGGGAGGAAAAGACAAGGAGAGGTTATTCCATTATCTGGACATCACTGCCAAAGCAGCACACATGACACTGACAGCTCAGTGGTTTGGGAGATGTGCTGGAATAAGCTTGGTTACAATGACAGCCAGAGTGTGCCAGGGTGGCCAAGAAGGCCAACAGCATCTTGGCCTGGATCAGCACTGGTGTGGCCAGCAGGACTAGGACAGGGATTGTCCCCCTGGACTGG
>VWZY01005978.1:994156-1012871 GCA_013399075.1 Chloroceryle aenea | reverse complement strand
ACAGGAGGCTGGAGCCAGGGGGGTCGGGCTCTGCTCCCAAGGAACAAGCAACAGGACAAGAAGAAACTTGTTTCCACAGGGAAGGTTTAGGTTGGAGCTGAGGAACAATTTCTTGAGGGCTGCCCAGGGCAGTGGTGGAGTCCCTGAGACCCCTGGAGGGGTTTGAAAGCCATGTAGATGTGGTGCTGAGGGACACGGGTCAGGAGTGACCTGGCAGTGCTGGGTGAATGGTTGGACTTGATAATCTTGAAGGTCTCTTCCAACCAGAACAATCCTATGATCTCCCTAGTTACTGCTGCTGCTGTAGCTGGACTAACATGGAATGGCCTCTTGGAAGCTTGGTTGGTACCACCCACCCTGCAGGTTTAGGGTGCATTTTCATGCTGCACGAGCAGAATGGACACGCTCTTGCAAGAGAGGCTAGCAGTCTGCTCTTGAACAGAAATGCTGAATACTAATCAAACATAAGAGTTGGACAGAGGTATTTTAAGGTCTCTTCCAACCAGATACCTTGTGTTACAGTCTGGAGTCATTTGTGACCTGAGGACACCAACCTGGCTGATTCTGCCTAGTGTGAAACAACGTATATGTGGATAAAATTAGACTTGATGAAGTTACTACAGATAGCACGGACTAATTCTGAGCAGAGTAGCTGAGGATGGAGTTACTCTCTTAAGCATTCAGATGCCTCAATTAACAACTAGTTCACTTCCAATACAAACAAAAGAAGTATTCTAAGCTCTAATCTCTCAGTCCTTAGCAATTCAGATGTTAGATTTCTGCTAATAGACCCAGGAACCACTTGACTTGACACAGGATTATGACCTTGACCTGCTTTTAGACATTCTGTTCAACAAAATGTATCCACAGAAGTTTGTATTTGAGTAAAAAGGGGGGATGACCCAACACAAGGTAAATTACTGACATTTTCATAACAGCATTTTCATAAACTTTTCATTCCTTCACTTGAGGCATTAGATACTTAAATGGAAATATACTTACTGCTCTTTTTCTGGAACAACCTGTAATCCAAGGCACAGTAAGGTTTCCTGAAATCTGCAGAGGGGAAGGAGGAAACAGAACAGAAAACAACAGCAGCTTAGGTTGCATTGATAGCCAATACTGAGCAGCTTTCACAAGGCTTCAATACTGCACATTCAATTCTGCTATGAACATTTATAAAGATGTAAAGGCAAACCAGAGTCACACTTTGCCTGCCTGTATCAAGGCTAAAGGCAAAATGCTGCTTCTTTGGGTAAGATAACGTGATGGCAACTTGGGTGTTTCTGTATTTTCCCCATCTCAAAACTTGTATTTCAGAACACAAGTTTTTCACTGCCAGTCTGTCACCAAACTGGTGAGGTTAAGCAGACTGGAATGAGACAAGGGCCAGTGTCTGACAGAATGTCCACCGTGCACTCTTCAGTTACATCAGTTCAGGAAAAAAACCCCAGCATGTTAATAACTGAGCCATTCAGTGTCAGATGTTAAAGATTTACATTATCATCAGAAATCCAGGAACATCAGGCTAGAGAAAGAAGGGGAAGGGGTATAAAGGCAAAGGTGAGCTGCCTTCATTCCCATTGCCTCTCCTTCTTTCCCAGAGGTCAGACTTGATTAAGTAATAATCTTGGGACTGTTTCCCCCAGCCATCTGATATGTGTCACAGCCTGGAATATTTTAGGCTTATTTAGGATTCCATGTTCATCTTGTGCTGCAGACAAGCAAAGCTTGAGAGACTAAACATAGCTCTTGAGAGATTAATCAACCTCAAGTCATTACACACGCTATATATGGGAGGAAGAAAAATCGACAGGCTTCTGCTGACCAAACTATGTTAACAGTTTTTGTATCTGTGAAGTGCTCTGCTAATGAATCTTGCAGCATGAGCATAACCAGCTACAGAATACCTGGTACAGTTTGTCTAGTGTACGAGCACAAAAGATGCTTTTTGTTCTTCAAGCTTTTAGCTGGAAGCTCTTGGAGGTCACCTAAGGCCAGACACTTTCTCATGACAGCACAAAGAGGGTTGAGGGGGGGGCTAGGAATGAGCACCCTCCCCTCCTAAAGGCAAGACTACATCAGCTTTTGTGTCAAAAAAAATTCATTTCTGAGTGGCATACCCACAGCTTAAAAATTCTGTGTACCAGGTTAGGTCTATTACAACTCTATATCCCACACAACAGCTTCACACCACAGTGTAAGCTGTAAATGCATCCTTGGTATCCACCCAGATGGCTTTTTTACAAATTTTAAGTGGGGTCACAGAAACAAAAGTGCTTTTCTATGCAAATCAAGTGATCAGTCTGGCAGAGCATTAACAGTTACTCGGAAGACAGCACAGGAGTTCTGAGAGGTAGGATGCCAACTACAGTCAAGTTTCTCTCAATATAACAACTTGAAAGACAACATGCACAGGAGTAATTCTCATCTGCCTCTGAGAAAAAGGCACAAGGGTTGAGGTGTTCTGTGGTTTTTTTATCCTTTGGGTTGATTTTTTGAGTGAGATACAGAGTTACCCTGCATCTGCAGGTGTAATTCCAGTCCTAGTCCAGCTGGGACAGCTATGAGGAGTTGCAGTTGGACAACCTGCAATGCTTGTCTCAGAAACAGCAGCTCTGGCTCCCCACTCATGCAGCTGGAAGGATTTCATCCCAGAAATGAAGTGGAGGAATTCCAGTGACTAAGGTACCTCAGCTTCTGCTACAAGAATGAGCATCAGGAAACACTTTGCTCAAGTCTCTTCAGAGAAGACCGTGTTGCTTGCCCTGGCAAAAAGATATGGGGCCTAAAGTGAGGGAGAAAATCCTCCTCTTGTCTTCAAAAGTCTCTAGGGAAGTAAACAGATCACTTTGACACATTATAATAAATAGATAAATAAAAATAGAGTTCTGTTTCCCTAAAGAAAGCAAACTTGCAGCTCATTCATAGAAAGCAGAAGCCTTAATGATCTTAAAAATAAATAAATCTCTCGATCCTCTTCAGATGTACTGGCTGCCAGGCTTTGGGTTTCCCTGGAAGACGACAAGGCTGCACTTCAGTGTGTATAATGACTTAATTAAAAGCACACATCCTTTCAAGAGCATTTTTGTCCCTTAGGGTTAGGGGGAGGAAACTGAGACTAAAGCCCAACCCAGCCTGGAGGAGGAGCAGAAATAGCCTCTCTAGTTCAAGGAACAATTTGTTTACTGAAACTGCTCAGGCATTAAAATTGATCACTGGATCAAATTTACTCTTAAGTTACACTAACGTGAATTTGATTAATTGGATCAGGAAGGAAGCTATAACTAATTGCTAATTAGATGCCCCACCAACGTATGACAGTAATTACTTCATCAAAACACAAATCACACAGTCCCGACTTGGAAGAAGCATCTGCTTGGATGTTTAACTACTGATAATCGTGTAGATCAGGTTTAATCTATTCTTAAATTTAGGAAGATTTCCCTGAGTTGAAGGATTTTTATTCCCATGCTGATAGGTAAACACAGGCACGAAAATTAACAGAAACCAAGTAGATAAAAAGAAGTGCCACCCTGCATAAGACTCAATGCATTCAGCCATCATCTGATAGAAAATGTAAGTCTCTGGAAGTTTAATATATCAGTGTGAAGCTGTAAGGGGTGTGTCTCCATGAACCAGCATCATCCTGGACTTACTTTCAAGGGGGGATTTGGAGGAGGGGGTTAAAAAGTGCAGAACTGATGGTTTTGACAAAATCTGTTAGCAGCCTGCCAGGGTGCACTATTTGTTACACAAGACTGAAGACAGCAGGTGAAATTTTCTTGCCAACGTGCAAAATGAGTGTTGGAAGTGTCACAGTCACCCACTAACACCTCTTAAGCTACAGAACTTACTTTTGATTGTTCTGGAACATGCTAAAACTCTCAGCAAGGAACACAGTGATGTGGAGAAATCAGCACTGTGGTTTCTTAAGGTCCTGAGGCATCTGGCTGGGCTGTAGGACATTGTTCCTCTGCAGCTTCGCCAGAACCAGGACCCCACACGCCCTGACCCCACAGCTTTTGCCCTCCCTTGTAAATTCTCTGATGCTTTAGTCTCAGCTCAGAGGATACAGCAACAAATTAATTAGTAGCAACCTGCACTATTTTATTCTAAGGTTTAAAATTGTAGAAGGGCAAGGGCCACGATGGGAAACAGGAGCTCTCTCAATCCAAAGTGCACTCCTAAATCCACAGGGTCTCCAAGACAGGCATGGAAGTCAAACAGCATACAGATTAATTCCTCACTCATCAAAAAAAAATAGGTATGCTATCTTAACAGGGGGAAAAAAAAGTAAACAACAAAACCAACCCAAAATGAAGTTAGAGATCTCTCCTTGTTCTGATCCACACCACACAGACAGAAAATGTCACCTACCATGAGCTGTTCTAGCTGGTTAAAAAGACTCTGACTCTACCCCAAAAAACCTCCCAAGTCAAAGTTATTTCAATCTCATTAAAAAGGTAGTAAGAAATAAATCTTACTGATGCTTTCTTAATAGTGAAATAAAGTACCAAGAGCACATGGCTGGAGGTATCAATAATACACTTCACTTCATGAAACTTAAGAACAATTTCCTTAACTCTCTCAGAGGCACTTCTGTAGCTTTACCAGCCCTTTCTTGAGCAGCTGAGCACATTCACAGCTTTTCCTCTCCTGTGAAGCTGGGATGGTGAAAGCAAACAGCACTTAATGAATTTTACAAGAGCAGTAATAGCAAATAGTGACAGACTATCTGGGAGAAGGGAGAAAGGGAAAGAACAGCTCATCTGAAGTGATGGCCTTAGAACAGGTCGTAAACAAGAACTGCAGACGTCCCATCCACTACATAGAACCTACTCCAGAGTACATATGCTCCTCAGATCTCGGGTCTACCAAGAAAAGCAGTAATTCTGGTGAAAAGTGGCACTTACTTGGACTCAAAAGCTTTCTTTCAAATCCTCATGAGACAGGAATAAGTCAGAAAAAAAGGAAAGAAGCAAACAAAAAACGGTTCATGAAGTTTTGTTCCTGAGACTGGTGACAATGCACAAGACAAGGGGGTACGTTCTTTACATGGTTCACTTGCCAGCTAAATTAAAAAGGGAGTAGCAGGCAAATACACAAAGATACCAACACATCCTGTCAGTCTTTAGACTTTTATCCCAGTGTCTCTAGACTGTGTCATGCCAGACGGCATAAAAATAATCAGTTTGGATGGTGCCTCCTGCACAACTCTCCTCTATTTATACCAAAGAAGAAAAAAAAAAAGTGTGTCAGTGTTGTAGCTTCTTCTGAACATCCTTTAGCTATCTGCATTTCATTTTCCCCTCTCAGTGTCACTGAAGGAACTCTATTACAAGATGAGGAAATAATGGGATTGAACATAAGCCCGGTATTTGAATTAGGCGCTGTGGGAGAGGAGGAATATTTGCTCACTTAGCATCTCCCATCATCTTAGCTACCTGGCAGGAGATCCTAATCCCCAGCAGAAAACAGGCCCAAG
Organism: Chloroceryle aenea; assembly: GCA_013399075.1. NCBI lineage: Eukaryota > Metazoa > Chordata > Aves > Coraciiformes > Cerylidae > Chloroceryle > Chloroceryle aenea. The sequence goes on along the minus strand of VWZY01005978.1, from coordinate 1,007,383 downwards.
AGACTGGCAGCTGCACAGGGGGTACTGGCAGCGCTGATGGAAGAGCTAATCCAGGCTGACATTAATAAGGACAAACAACTGCACAGCACACAAACGGTGGCAGCAGGAACCCACGTTCCGCCCTGCGCCACGCGTCTGCAGCGGGACAGCCAAGGGCGACTCGAGCAGCCACAGGTAACCAGAGTTTATCTACTGGTTCTGTGATGCCCATGCTGATCATTAATATGCAGCTCCCCACTGCAGGCACGGGCTCAGCTGTACAGGTAAGAGCATTACCATCCTATAGTCCTACCTACACCTTTGAAGGAATTATCTCTACTGACAGATGTAGAGGCAGCAGAGCCTGCAGAAAGGTCAACCTACTGCTTACGTGCCACCAACTTTCACAGCAAACAGTGTTTATCTACAGCCTTGCCTTCAAGGATTGAAAACAGAGATAAATCGACAGGTTACCTGGTAATTATTTTGGTTTTGTGACAGCCTCAGTTGACTTGAAGATGTAAAATGAGGAGAAAAGGTACTTCTTGATGGGTTAGTATATAAGGTACTGGATGTTGTATGCAATGAGGTCCGTGCGGGCAAGTGGTAGTCTCTGTTATGATACAGAACGTTGTCAGGCACGTCCCTGGCGTGCACCATCTGGGAGCTAAAGCTCACGCTTCTTCCGGGCCCAGACAAGGCCGCACTTTGGTTCTCCACTCGCACAGAGCTGCTGCTTTCACAGTATCTTGAATAGCTTTGTATTTGTGCTCCCATGGACGCCAGCTCTTCTTCTCTAGCGTATTCGTCGTCCACGTCGCCCGTCTCCATGGCGATGGACAGGCAGCTGCCCTCTGCCGGGCAGTGCTTCTGCGCCGCGCTGCCCCCCACCACTCGCTGGGGCTGGTCTGTAACCGCCAGAGAAAACACTTCGCGGATTTCCAGGTTTTGCGTGCTACAAGAAGGGTCCCTGGCATTAGCCCTTTGTCCAGGGGTGACGTGTGACGCCAGAGCTGCATGCTCTGGTTTTTGTAACCTTTGACAGCCCACCGGTTCGGCTTTGCAGGGTCTGTGGCATATCATGGGTTTCTGAGGTAACACCAACTCCGCCGTCTGGACCGACGAACCACCGTAGCTTTTTTTGGTGTGACTATGGATGGAGTTGGCAGAATTCAGTATGCTCGTTTGCCTAGATAAAATAATAGTCTTTTCCCCTACTAATAGGGAAGCGTTTTTACAATGTGGTACTTGGCGTCCTAGGGGGATGTGCTGCTGCTGAAACTCTGGGTCACTTTTTCCTGGTAGCCGTGAAATGGAGGTTTTATGTATTTCTGCCACTGAAGCATTTGTCTGTTTGGTGAATCCTTGCCTACTGGACGAGCTAGCAGGACTGTAAATACCAGTAACTATTACATCGTTATTAGAAGAGGTCCAAGAACACTGCTGACTTTGGGATCGAGCAATATTTACCACATTCCTAACTGCTGCTTCTGGAGGTACTGAGGGAGTAGTAAGGACAGTCCCTGGGGGAGCGCCTCCAGACTCTACAGCACTCTTGCTGCTCATCTTCCTTCGTTTATTGCCAACCCACGTCTGCAAACAACAAACAACAATGACAAACACAAACCAAAGCATTAAAAAAGGCAGAAAAATTAAGCAATTCTGGTTTTAAGCAGCTCTGATGAAACGTTAAGTGTTCAAGATGAGATCTAAGTTTACAAACAGGTGAATCATTTACTGGTTATGCAGCCTCTGAACAGTACAGGGTGGAAGTCCATGGCTCTGGTGCTTGGGATTCATACACTAATACACAAGTGAAGCCCAGTCTCAGGTCCAAAACCCCATTCGGAGAATGTATCATACCTCCTGTCCCAAAGTTATCCTTAAGATTTAGTCCACTGGCAGCACTGTGTCTCCCCCAAATTAAAGATTTGAATATTTAGAACCTCAAGATGCAGAAGCATCACTGTGCTACTCAGCTAAACTTTTGTAACCAATAACTAAGAGATGCTACTTTGAAAACTGCCTTGAACAGAAACTGCCAATTCTTGAATTGAGATGAGAGGAAGAAAAAGTTGAACTCTGTTAGACAACTGCAAAACAACTCTGTGAAGTATTTAGACCTATGGACTAATTGCCCCTGTGCCAGCCACACAGACCAAGATCTGATGTCAACACCTGCTTTTGAAGGACACCGACAGACAAGATGAGGACTAGCAGGATTAGATTCCAACAGAAGGTTGCTATTAGGGTGTACTGGGTCTGACTGAGATGCAGTTAATTTTCCCCAGAGCAGCCCTCAGTGCTGTGCTGTGCACTGAGAGATAGAAAGGTGTTTATAACACACCTGCCTTGTGGCTCCTGTCGTGTCCCCCACTCCCAGTCCAGCTGAGGGAAGTGGGGGTGGGTGACAGAGTGGCTTAGTGGACACCTGGTGTCCAGCCAAGGTCAAACCCAAAGTGATGATGACAGCACATGGGTTTGTGTAATGCAGTTGAGGAAAAAATATTTGAAACACACAGGTACCGTGGCAGTCGTGCACAGGTTAAAATGCAGGGCTGTTTGAAACACACAGGAGTGTCTGTCCTGCAAGTAAGATGTTAAAATATAGCTCAAGAACCACAGGGGAAACATTAATGTCGCTAGTTCAAGATAATCTGGTGGAAGCATCAACTCCTAACACTGGAAACATAAGCACCACCTAACTATTCCTGGCAGTTTTCATGCTCAGAGAGAGAAGAGGTGCTCAATTCTTTCACCCCAGTGTGTCTGTGTTGAACATGAGGGCATAAGCAAGCAGGACACAAGTGCCAGCAAATGAGAAACATGCTTCTGCCTCTGGTTCTGCTGGTTGTGAAAAGATCAGATACACAAAAAGAGATATGGTGAAAGAATTTTCTGCACCACTCCAGATATCATCTGCCACATGCCTAACACCAAACCAGAGCAAGATCTCAACATCCAGCAACTCAAACTGGTTGACTTCAAGTCAACCTCACCCCATAACAAGCAAACTGCACCAAGTACCTGCCTTGGGTTTCCATCTCACCACAAGAGAGGAGCAATTCCCATCCCTACCATAGCATAGTGTGCTGAAGTCTATTCCATTCTACCCATTTTGTTGTCCAGTTTCACAAATGGCCTAATTTGAGGCATAACTTGGTGTGTGCAGTAAAAACTTGGTTACTAGCAATCAAATTTTTCTTCTGAAAAGCACATTTCAATGCAGACAATAAAGCCACAGATCTCTAGCTACTTTCCTTTATTGCATAAAACAAATTTAGAAGATAAATTTATTTGTTGGTAGTTTCTGCCCAGTCAGTAAATATTCAAGATTGAAATTTTAAATTAGAGACACTGCAAAATTTGGAGCGGGAAAAGAAATTTCATCCCTGACTTTTCCGACTGGGTAGAGGTAAAATCTGAAGTTTTTCCTGACAGTTTTCCTGAAAAGAAATGCAAATCACTTGCTACTGCTGCTATTCAGTTGGGATTAAAGCACAGTTTCATGAGACAGCACAAGTCTGATTTGCCACTGCTGAAAGAGCCCCGTTCTCCTGACCACGTTCCCAGCTTCTCACTCTCATCATTCATCCCAAAGGCCCCATCTGAAAGCACAAATCTCCCAAAAGGCACTGAACTGACAAGCAAAACAAAACCAAAACAACAAAAAAGGGACACAAGTTTTGGTAAGGTTAGTAAATTGAACTGGGTTAGTCAGAAATTGAATAAATGCAAGAGATGATCAGCACGAGAAGACAGACAGGAGAGAAGGAACTGCACGGCTGGGCGATGGGTAAAGAGTACAAACCCTCCTAAAGCTGAAAATCAAGTGTCCTCAGGCAATCTTTCAAGTGAAAGACAAAGCCCTACCTCTTCTGGTATCTGCTGCTGTACTATGGGGAGAAGCCCACACCACCTCCCTGGTCTCTGCTCCCAGCACTCTGATGCTGTGAATATCAGACCTGGAGAACTCTTGCACTTTACCAAGTCACACCGCTCACATTCTAGGTGAAGCCATAAAGCAACCAGCAGAAGTCAGCTAATATTAATGAACCAAAGCAGGCCACTCAAACCTGACCTAGCTAGAATACAGCTCTATTAGGGCTGAAGAGAGTCAGGATTTTATTCCCCAGGAGTAACTCTACCACATTTCCTAATTTTCAAAGGGAAAAAAATATTTTTATGTATTGCTGTAATAAAACCTGTAGAAGTTTACATCAAATCATAAATGGACCTTTCTTTTCTCCAGCCCAGGTCGAGATTACAAAGACTGGATGCAGTTCTATGGGATGTGACTACAGAAATCCTGATTTTTAGAAAGAATATATTCATAAAGTGATGATACTGGAATTGTAAGTTACATTTGGGGAGTTCCTGTTCCTATTCTGTCTGCAAGTGCAGGCTGCATTGTGAGTATCATTTTGCTAGACACTGCACAGAGAAGTACTAATCTCTAGGACAAATAAAAAAAAAAGATAAGAAAAAAAGAAACAAGAAGAAAGGGGAGGATTAGGAGAAGCAGAAAGGAGGAGCATAAAGAAGGTAAGATAATGCAAAAATATGACAAATGCAGGACAAATGCTGGGTCTGTTTCCACCTCACAAGCAGAAAGAAAGTTTAAGTATTGCAAATCAGGGCTCAGTAAGTGAAGAAAGCTAAAGGGAAAGGCCACGTTCCTTTATTGCAGTAAGGGAAACAGAGGGAAAGGGAAATATGAAGATGGGGAGTGAAGGAGGCTACAAGTCGAGGGGAGACAGGCTGCCTCCTCTAGGTCCTTCAGTCAGAGTAAAAATAGAAAACCAGGCCCTGACTGCACCATCAGCATCCAGATTCTTGTTACAATTGTTTCTCTGTTGTAGGGAGTCCGAATTCCTGGCTGACTTTCAGAACTTCCCACCACCTAGAGCTCAGAAAGTTTTAGTATTTCCAGATAATTTGGAGGAAGGGGAACCCAGGTACAAACGAGGGAGCAGGAGGGGTTGTTACTGTCCATGTATCAGTGGCACACCACTTCAGCTGGACTGGTTTTACTTCTTCCTCTTCAGTGTCCAGTGCTGCAGCAACTGCTGGTAGCTCCACCACCCTTGTTATTTTTTTCAGCTAGAGCTTCATGATTTCTATTTCTGCTCTGAGACAACAGCCATTTTGTTGTCTAGCATTTCACAAAGGGATTATTATTTCCCTTCCCACGCAATTCATAGGCTTTGGAAGAGCTCCTGTTAGCACTAGTGACATTCTGCTGTTATAAGAAAAGAATGTACTGGCTGTAAATAACCAGGAGGGACTCTAATATTTATGATTGTGACATGGAATGCAAGTGTGGCAAGGGATGTCAAAGAAATACTTCCAGAGTTATCCCCCCAAATACATTAGGTTACTGAAATTTGTTTAACTTAAAAATAGTTTCCTAATAACATGACCTTTCTTTGATCTGATACCTTGCACGAGGTTTCTGCAGGGCAAATTAATTTGCAATTTAATAAATAGAAAAAACCCAACCACCAAACCCAAACCCCAAACCAAACCACCAACTAAAACCCAAACAACAATCCAAAAAATGCCAAACACACAATAAACAAATTAAAACCAAAAACCACTCCTTGTGCAATCCAGGCCCTGCTAAATACAGCAATCATGTGAAAGACATTTCAGCAAAACCAAACTATAAAGAGGCTCACTGGATAAAAATGAACATGTCACACACACATACTGAAGTCTGATTCAAGACAAGGATGAATTTAGAGACTCCAGTCCTCTAGAGATATTTTATGTAAGGAAATGAACGTGTAGAATGTTAACAAACACATTTGGAAGGCCTCAGTACTTACCCTGACTACACTGAAGTCCAGCTTAGTTTCTTGTGCGCACTGCAATATGAGCTGAAAGCAATTTTTACTTTGATTTGTCATTCCATTTTCATAGTACCGCTGTAATATCCTTTGTTGTTCTACAGTAAATACAGAGCGCAGATTCATCTACAAATAAAAGAAGATACTCTGAAAGTGGGAATACAAACTGGAATACTTGCAGAATGCACAGGCTCTGGTTCATGCTTCTTGGGGTAACTCTGAGCCTGGACACGTTTGCTTGACAGAGCCCTTGACCAGCACTTTTACTTACTTTCCAAAAAGCCCTTTTCCAGTCAGCAGTGGGGATTCCTCTGTGACAGACTCAAGTTGAGCAGGTGAGCTACATGTTTGGAACAATACTGACAGCTTTTCATAAATAAATAAATATGACATTGTGTTGCTAAGCCTGAGAGCCTCTAGTTTCAAAGAGAAAGTTTCTCCCTTAAAAACAAATAAATAAATAAAGGCATTAGGTAAAGGAGAGTAACAATGGCAGGGCCAACAAAATTGGCAGGCCTGTTTCCCCTCCCCTACCGACAGAAGAGACAAAATCTGAGATAAAATAAAGGTGACTGCTTGGCAAGAATAAAGTTTCCACTGTCTCCAACTTCAGCAAATCCTACACTCTGTTATGGCTGGCCATGGTGGTACTCCTGCTGGGTCAGCACCAGCACATCCCTGCTGCAAAGTCACAAAGATCAAAACCCAGACCTGAAGGCGAAATCAGAGGGGGAAAAAAAAAAACCACAGAGAAGGGTTTTAGGTGGTTCTGGTCCAGCCCACTGCAAAGCTAATGTTCAAATATGAACACAAGGAGACCTGTGCTCCTCCTGGGCTAATGGCAGCTCTGCACATCTCATTTTCAGCCTGCCGAGCCAGCTCAGTGCTGGGTCCCCAACATGAGAAAGCTTTGCTGTGTGGGGACAGGCAGGAGGTGGCCAGGGACCAGGCAGCCTCTTCAGCAGCAGTTTGATGAACACAAACCCACCATGGCTTTGTCATGTATCAACATTCACACCCCAGCTTGGAAAAGGCAAACAGCTGAATATTACCAAGAAAAGAAGAGACTTCCTAATGGCAAACTGAAGTTTTATGCTCTCATTATATGGTCTGTACAGGCAAAGAATATAATCCTCTGGTTATATGTAAGAAAAAAGCCACATCATCACAGGATTTCTAGAAGAGGGTCTTTGTTTTATCCCAAACAAGAAGCCATGAGGCTGAGACACCAGGAGTGCTGGCCAAGAACAACCTGCATCTGACTTCATGTCTTGGAAAGCAAAACAGTCACCAGCCAATAGTTCTTCTTAGTAACTTCAGTACAGGTACCAAATAATGCTGAACAAATTAAAGAGTAAGAAAATATACCATCATCTTGTAGGAAAATAAAGGAGATGAGGGAACTCTTTGGAGCTACCAAGCTTTTAGGTACTGGTTTGGAAATTTTGGATAGAAAAGAGAGTTGCAATGTATTTAATCTCTGCACGAGAACTGCTTCTAATTTAGAGCAAATAAAACTATTAAGGGCTAGAAAGCATGAGCAGACACACAACTCCTTTCACAGTATTAATCAAGATGATTATATTCTGTCATGAGAATGGATATTAGAGTTTGAGAGGCCTCTATATAAAGATTAATATCTAGTATTTGGAATAAAATGCTTGTAGGCCAGAGCTTTGAATTCAGAGTTTATTTTCCTCTGCATGTCAACAGACAACAGAAAAATTGCTAACTACCACTTTGTAAAAAAGACTGTTTTCTTTTTAATAATACTTAATAAGGAAGATGATTTTTCAATCACACTTTTATCTCTGTTCCCAGCTCTTTTTTACCCTCTCAGTCTAGTGCAGCATTAAATGCAGCATCATCAGCTGCATTTCAAGTCAGACTTTGCCCCAGTTACACCTCCCCCAGATCACGGCTCCAGTCAGAGCTGAGCAAAGGAGACTCTTGTTCTGAATCCTCACTGCTCAAAGAAATTTATAGCGAGCAACAGAGGAGACAATTGTTAGCCCATTAACAAATAATAAAGTTCATAAAAATCTACTTTATCACATTAAGAACTGTCTTCAGATCTCCCAGGAGGATATGCACAATGATGCAGGCTCCGACTGATCTCTCTAACTTTCAGACCATACCTAGCAGTTCATTTTGTGATTTTTAACTCCCCATTGGCAGGACCCAGTTTCCACTGCTATGTCTACCACTCTTTCAGTACCAGTGCTCTGGTTTTATTTAGGCAAGATCAGTTCTCATGAATGACCTCATCAGAGAGAGTTAAGACAATTCTTTAGAGTGAGACCCGACGACTTCCAAGCGAAGACGTGGGTCAGGCCCTTGAGGTGTTTTCTAATTAGGTGGATTTCTGTATCCCAAGTCACTTCAGTGTTAGAATCATTTCATCATTCCACCTGACATCTGTAGTTTAGGTAAGGACAGGGTGGAGCATTTGGATTGAAGCTCTTTGAGGTTCCCATAAACCTCTATGCATTGCATGCCAGACTTTGCCTAGCTAAGCTCACGGTCTGGTTTAATAAACAACCAAATGTGTTTATTAAACCAGGGTCTGGTTTAATCAATGACTCATTTTTGCAGTTTATTTTAATCACTTGTAAACTACCCCTGCCAACCAAAATACTGGTGAGATTGCTCGGTAACTTCTGCCCCAAATCCAGACAAGCACAGCTCAGAGGATCATCAAAAGCTGGTTCACATAAATAGATTGCAGGACCCTATGAACACAAATTACAGAAGCTGAGTCATATTTCTTAACTGCCTTTTACCAGAGGTAAACTGCAGAACATTCAAAACATTCTCAGTAAACTTCAAAGGAAATCAGTTCCTTCCCCCAGTTTGTGCACCTACAAAGAACTCCAGTTTCTTCAGGATTTCTCACCTTTGTCTTGAACCTCAGACTCCAAGTTAGAAATCCACAGGGATTTTTAGCATTATTTCATCTGGATTTTGACTTGCCAAGCTTAGGAAACATGCATTTGAGCTTTAGGGAAGCCAGGTGTCCAGCTGGTTGGCAACACATTGGCACTGAAAAGAGAGTTTGTTACAGAAAAGAACTGTGAAATTTAATGAAATTCAAGCAAAGCACAATACAAACTGAAACTCCATCAATGTAAATTGTATTTTCACTCCAATAAAAGACAGAAGCAGCAAAGCATTATTTTTAGTGCTCTGCTAATAAAATAAGGCAACCTTGGCCAAGTATGCTGCTGTCTGTGTGACAGTGCAGAGAACAACCTGCTAGAAATGAAAATGTGGGTTTCCTGTCAGTATTTCCTCCACCTCTGCTACATGGCCAAGGCCAACTAACACCATTCAACTTTCCACCCTGCTGGTCTCCCATTCCTCAGCCTCCTGTAACCTGTAAATCCACCAATAGAGCTTCATTCCCTTCCTAAACTGAATGCTAATTCCAAAAATAATTGCCACTGCAGCCGAAGAATCCCTTTGCTGCATGTAAACCTGGTCCAAGTGCTAAGTCAGGCAGCAGGGACAGGAGAACCATCTAAGGCTGGAAAGTGACAGGAACACAGACAGCAACTCCAGGCCCTTTGGTTCCTCCAACAGTGCTGAAGAGCAGCCTGACAAAGGACAATCCTGGTGACACACTGTGACCTGTCACACTGGCTCCTCATCAGGTGAGATTAAAGTTATTCTTACAGCCAAACTTCAGACTTTAGCTGCTTGAGCAACTTTTTTTTCCACAGCATCCACCTTCTTTCTCCTTCTGTGGCAAGCACGAGCACAGGTGGAGAGGGAAGAAAACAGAAGAACTCAAGCCAAGTCTGCTTCTAAAGTAGCAGTGCTTGGCTGTTTGAACCAGGTACTTAAGGTAACAATTATCCCACGTTTGCTGCAAATGCCTCCTCCTTCCACACTGTGTTACTTTATTCAACATAAAAATCTCTCCAGCTAGACCCGGTGAAGCCCAGAGATGTATTTTTAGAAACTAAGGAAAACAACTTGGTGTCAAGGAGTAGCAAAAAAGAAAGAACAATAAGGGGAATAAATGTGTATTGATCATCTTCTGGTTAGAAAAAGAAATTCTGAGTGACTGAGCTGTTCTGTAATCGCTACTTGAAAGACCTGACAGAGAATGAATAAAAAAGGGGGAAAAAAATAAAGCAGCATCATAAAAAGAACAAAAATATTTCTGTGGTGTAAAGACTGTCTATGATATATAGCATTGTAGTCTTAGTGTCAAAACTCTCTAAATATTAAAATTACTGAATCAAGTAAACTTACAAGGTCCATCTTTATAAAATATCCAACTGATTAAATTGATAAATTAGAAATAAAACCTGAACGATGCCCCTCTCATTTCAAACAGTGGCAGACACTTGTCTTGGAGGTGAAATTACAGTTAATAAGAAAAATAATTTTTCAAGAGTAGAAACAAAGTAGCTAAGAGTAAAAATCTTTATTGTATAAACCCCTCTAAAACTGCCAGGGATTAACAGAGAGTGATAAAAGGGAACAAGCAGTTTCTGAAAGGTGTTTGGGTTGTGTGGGGTTTTTTTTCCCAAACAAATGCTTATTTGGTGCTGGGGCTAAAAAAAAAAAGTCNAGCTTCATTCCCTTCCTAAACTGAATGCTAATTCCAAAAATAATTGCCACTGCAGCCGAAGAATCCCTTTGCTGCATGTAAACCTGGTCCAAGTGCTAAGTCAGGCAGCAGGGACAGGAGAACCATCTAAGGCTGGAAAGTGACAGGAACACAGACAGCAACTCCAGGCCCTTTGGTTCCTCCAACAGTGCTGAAGAGCAGCCTGACAAAGGACAATCCTGGTGACACACTGTGACCTGTCACACTGGCTCCTCATCAGGTGAGATTAAAGTTATTCTTACAGCCAAACTTCAGACTTTAGCTGCTTGAGCAACTTTTTTTTCCCACAGCATCCACCTTCTTTCTCCTTCTGTGGCAAGCACGAGCACAGGTGGAGAGAGAAGAAAACAGAAGAACTCAAGCCAAGTCTGCTTCTGAAGTAGCAGTGCTTGGCTGTTTGAACCAGGTACTTAAGGTAACAATTATCCCACGTTTGCTGCAAATGCCTCCTCCTTCCACACTGTGTTACTTTATTCAACATAAAAATCTCTCCAGCTAGACCCGGTGAAGCCCAGAGATGTATTTTTAGAAACTAAGGAAAACAACTTGGTGTCAAGGAGTAGCAAAAAAGAAAGAACAATAAGGGGAATAAATGTGTATTGATCATCCTCTGGTTAGAAAAAGAAATTCTGAGTGACTGAGCTGTTCTGTAATCGCTACTTGAAAGACCTGACAGAGAATGAATAAAAAAGGGGGAAAAAAATAAAGCAGCATCATAAAAAGAACAAAAATATTTCTGTGGTGTAAAGACTGTCTATGATATATAGCATTGTAGTCTTAGTGTCAAAACTCTCTAAATATTAAAATTACTGAATCAAGTAAACTTACAAGGTCCATCTTTATAAAATATCCAACTGATTAAATTGATAAATTAGAAATAAAACCTGAACGATGCCCCTCTCATTTCAAACAGTGGCAGACACTTGTCTTGGAGGTGAAATTACAGTTAATAAGAAAAATAATTTTTCAAGAGTAGAAACAAAGTAGCTAAGAGTAAAAGTCTTTATTGTATAAACCCCTCTAAAACTGCCAGGGATTAACAGAGAGTGATAAAAGGNATTAACAGAAGGGGAAAAAAAGGAACAAGCAGTTTCTGAAAGGGGTTTGGGTTTTGTGGGTTTTTTTTTTCCCAAACAAATGCTTATTTGGTGCTGGCGCTAAAAAAAAAAAAAGTCATAAAAGCCTGCAAGCCTGATACTGTTTTAGCCTGTCTGTCCATAGCAGGTACAAGAAATTCAGCACACTCCTCAACTTACTTTTTTTTCTTTCCCTCCATGTATTTCCAGTGGTACAAAACCCCAAGACTCGGCGCCGCTATAAACCCGAGACAGAACTGCAGCTATAATGGGAAAGCTGCTGTATTCAGAAATAAAACAAGGCTGCAGTCGTGACACTTATTGCTACAGCTTTAGAAACCTGAACTGTACCAGCGACCACCTAATCCGCTGTCCCCTCTTGCTCACCCCCAACAGACAGAAAAACCAACCCCCCCAACTTGGACACCACGGGTGGAGGTACTGGATGTACATCAGCAGCAATGTTTAATATGTTTAAATGTACAATAATCTGAATTTGTAGGTCACTGCCTCTTTCCTACACAGGCCAAAATAGTTACAGCTACAGAACTGGAAGCGCAGTAGATTCTGCTTGTGGTTGGGTAAGGGTAATACACAGACCAGCTCATAAAATTACTTTTAAACAGCCACGACTCACAGCACAATTGCTTCCTTCTCCACCAAGTACAGCATTTGTTATATGGTATTACTGTTCCACCTATAAACTTCAGCCCTTTATTAGGGACAGCCCTCGGTAACTTAATAATGTAATAACCTATGACCATAACTCTGCAGATGTTTGCATCCTGTCCCCCATGCAAACGAGACCTTGGGCTTCAGCTGGATAAGCCACATGTTTTAAATTAAGCATGTAAAAAAATGTTGGTAAGACCTCTGTCAGAGCAGAAGAAAGGAAGACTAAAATGTGGGTTTACTCTGAAGATGAGAGCTGCTTTAAGGCTCCAGTTTGGAGGACATAGAACTACTTTTGCTTAGTTACACACGATCTTACCTCTGTCAGAAGCCCTACGCTAAGAGAATGAAGGAGAGTAGGGCTGGGGATTGTTCAATCCCCAGAGTGGGGCAACCCAAGGTGAGACCTTCCCTGGCACCACCATCCCTCCAGACGGCCACAGGCTGCACGACCAGCGCAATTCTTCCTCCTCATTCCCTTCAAGGCCTAAAATTTGGCAGCAAAAGGACACCCTTTGAACTGCCACCATGACTGCCTGCGTTTGGCACCAAAACAGGGCAAACATGAGAGGCAGAATCATAGAATGGTTTGGGTGGGAAGAGACCTTAAAGATCATCTTGTTCCAACCCTCCTGCCACAGGCAGGGATGCCTCCCACCAGACCAGGCTGCTCAGAGCCCTGTCCAACCTGACCTTGAACACATCCAGGGATGGAGCAGCCACAGCTTCCCTGGGAAACCTGCTCCAGTGTCTCAGCACCCTCACTGTAAAGAACTTCTTCCTAATTTGTTATGTATACCTACCCCCTTCAGTTTGGAGCCATTACTCCTCATTCTATTACTACGAGCCCCTGTAAAAAGTCCGTCCCCAGCTTTCTTGGGGTCCTCCTTCAGAGACCGCAAGGCTGCAAGGTTTCCCTGGACCCTTCTCCAGGTTGAACAACTCCCATTCTCAGCCTGTCCTCACAGAAGCTCCAGCTCTCAAGGCAGAAATCCTTAGAGGAAACATTGTTCTGCAACACCCCTTT
>VWZY01005978.1:784045-993800 GCA_013399075.1 Chloroceryle aenea | reverse complement strand
AGTGACGGTGAGCGCCAGGGAAGTGTCGGCGGGGCGGCTGTTAAAGCGCTGCCGGTGTTTTCAGAGAGGAGTACACCGTGAATAACCAGCTAAATAAAATTTACCGTGTTTTACAGCTTTTATTTATTGTGCTGCTCTGGGCAGACGAGTAGGTGTGTCTGGAGAAAGCTCCACGGAAAGGTCAGGTTTTCGATTCTATGCACATCACGGCAGTCGAGAAATGAACTTTGTTGCCTGGGGTGAATAATTTGGCCTGGGATGTAAGGGACAGGCTCTTCAGGTGGGCAGCACAGGGCAGCACTCTCATGGAGCCCAGACACCTCGCCTGTGTCTGGATGATTGTAGGAGCACCGCGACACAAACTACACACGCGTGTACCGCTGTGTGACGAGAGGAGTCCCTGCTACGACCACCAGCCCTTCTCGGGGCTCGGTGTCCCATCCGGAAGGAAACCTCATCAACGAATGAGCGGGAATTCCAATCCCGCTTGTCCGTACTGATGGATTATCTGATAGAAATCATGGAAACTCGTTATTTATTGGCTCGGCTGTAGGAGCACTGAGAAGTCTGCATCAGATTTGAGCCTTGTTGTGTTAGTGACAAAGCCTCTAGAAATGCCGTGTCCCTCCCCTGAACAGTTGATGCTGTAAAATCACGATGTGAAAATATTAAACCGGGCAATTTGTTTTGTGCAATGACTTTAAGAGAACTATTGGTAAAGATTCACCCTCACCTGAAATAAAAGAACTGCTACTGGTTGGTCGTAGGGAGTGGGGAGAAAAGCGGTCAGTGTGTGTTTTAAAATGACAGTAAGTTAATGATATTGTTTAACGTTTTTAACACTGACTTCCGACATACCGAATGTTGTTTTGGGGCCACCTCAAGTTGTGTCTGTGGTTTTTCATGTGGCAGCCAATGTGCTGTCATCTACAAATAAATTACATCCTTCCAGAGCATCCTCTAACAGTTGAATAGTAGTTCGTGTTCTGTCCACATTCTAACTACATTTCCCTCACCACTCTGCAAAGCCAATCAATTAATAAAGCTTAATGTTACATTTCCCCACCCAGGAACTGTGTGGTGCTGAGGGAAGTGGCTGAATGCAGCGGGCCAGCTCGGTACGCCTTGCAGTCACTCGATCCACCCCAGAAAACCAGAGTGAGGGGGCAGCTACATTTCGGGAGAGAGGAACCCCTTTGGGGAGCAGCCCACGACTGTATTGGTTTAGATGCAGTAGTAGATTCCCTGAAGTTAATAACAGGATCTTACGGATAGTCCATGTAGTTTAAACCCTTAAATGTTGTATGATGCTGCTTCTTCCCCTGGATCTCTTTCCTTCCTCTGTGTGCTATCCACATTCCCCTCCTAAATATTACCTAGAGCTGCCTCGCCTTTGGAGAATATACTAGTTTGGAATGTTTCCAGAGAAACTGGGTACGTTTTCTTCTCACATTCTCTGGGGCTTGGGAAACCGAAGTGGTGCCACAGTCTCTCTAAAATCCTTTGAAAAAGATACAGCAGTGTTTGATAAAATACAGCTATTAAACTCTTTTAAAATGTTGAATAATAGTAATATTTCAAGGGCTCTTATCTGACTAACAATGAGCTCACAGGTGCTTTCTCTATAGTTTGTATCAAAAAATCTTGGAATCGTTCTTAAAGGAGATATCAGCTGTGTATTGAAGTTATCAAAGACACCAACACGCAGCCTTGTGACCATGTAAAAGGTTTCTAGATCACAGTACCAGAAGTTTCTCTCAGTATAAAAGGCAAGACTAAGAGCTTCAGTGGAAAGGCTCTATCCAGCAAGCACAAAAAGTAAAAGGATGAGAAGGAAAGGTGAAAAAATTTATTCATGCTAATGGTAGGAGCAGGGCAGAAGAGAGGTGCTCAACCATATACACTTTGCATCATGGAAGAGCACACTGAATGTATAGGTTAAA
Organism: Chloroceryle aenea; assembly: GCA_013399075.1. Classification (NCBI taxonomy): domain Eukaryota; kingdom Metazoa; phylum Chordata; class Aves; order Coraciiformes; family Cerylidae; genus Chloroceryle; species Chloroceryle aenea. Next base: position 991,857 of record VWZY01005978.1, on the reverse strand, counting down.
AAACCAGCTCCAGAAAGAACTTCATGTTGTTTACTTTCTTCCCTGGCATTGCCTCTCAAGGAGACAAACCTTGAGGGAAAATCTTTGGCAGGATGAAATAAAACCAAGACTCTTCTGCAAGCAGATCCATCCGCGTGCTTCCTCATTCATTAATAACAGATTTAAATTAACAGGGACTGGCAAATTGGTCCAGTGGTTTAAACAGTAGCCCAGGACATAAAAGGACTTTTTACATGAGGGAATTAGCATCAAAGCGAGACTCTCTGATGTAGCTACTTTGTATTAGCTCATTAAACTAATTAGCTCAGCTTACTATTAGTTACTTAGCTCAGTATGGGTTACTGCTTCTACGTGGCAGAGAAAGCATTTCTGAGGAGTACGTGCGCTGGTTTCGAAGCGCTGTGGGTGGTTCCTCCCGGCGTTAATGGCCACTGTGGCTGGCCCATGGCTCCCACGTGGGGTATGGAGCGGGTCAAAAGCCCTATTCCATATTCTGCAGTCAGGAACCCAACCATAAAATCACATAATTCTTCTCTTCCCCATCCGGAGACCTCCCTTTTCCAGCAGTTCAGCCCATTTTCAGATTTTCAGCAGCTCATGCAGGTAAGAGGAGTCTCTGTAATGATGTCCCAGTGCTGTCCCAGAGAGAGGAGCTGGTGTGTGACCCCCAGGCGATGGACCTGAACAATTTTGGCCATACAGTTCACAGCAACAGCTGCTACTTCCATGCCTTGGCTTTCTGTTGGATCTAAAGAACACTACAAAACCCAATGAGGCAAAACCAGCTCACTTAACAGAAGCTTTTCTTAGGACAGCTTCACTCAGTTCACTACACCCTCATTCTGGAGATGCCCTAAAGGGCATAATCTCCAAGCTCGGCCTGAGGGTGACCTGGTAGAGTCAGCAGCCTCTCAGGGAGGGGTGAAAGGGGAAAGGAGCACGAGGAAGTCTCACCAGCAATTTGTGTTGAGATTTGGTGTGATGCTTCCTGATGCCACACGAGTAATTTGCCTATCACAGCGCTGTAAGGCATCAAACTGTGTAGTTCTAGAGCATCAGCCAGAGGGACCTCATCTTGTCATTGAATCCATCCCCTTGACCCCAAAAAGATCAGTGTCAAACTTGTGCTTGGGAAAACATATAGAAGAACCCAATATTGAAAAGCCTGCAGTTAATCTAGTGCTTGTCTGTTCTTCCTGTAGGGAATTTTTGCTAATACTCATCTCAAATCCTCAATAAGTTAAAAGCTCAGAGGAAAGTTATTAAACTTCAGGCTCAAGACTGACCACAGCAAAACCCTGCTTGCTCCTTTTGTTGCAAAATGATAATAGTGGTTTCCTGAGCAGTTCCTCAGCCAGTTCCCAGGCTTTGTTTCCTCAGCTTTCCTACAAAAATTTTCTTGTAATTCCATCACGGAGCAAAGTCAGATGGGTCTGATGTGATTTCTTCTAGCAAAATCCAAGTTGCCTGTGACTCGTTTACCTCTTCCCATCAAACCACGTGTGCCGTTCTTGTACCGATGCCATCGACTTCACACGGGACTGAGGTGCTCCCAGAAACATGGCTTCTCCATGAGGAATGCTTGGAATGACAACAGTGCGATTTGTCTGGTTTCCAGGAAGATTGTAAAGACACACGGAAGATTGGGAGGCACAAGGGTGTAATTAAAGAGCTGCTAAATCAGGAGGTTCCTTGTGAAATAGTGCTGGGAAAAGGATTACAGTGTGTGAGCCTTAGTAAAAAATGTTCATGTGGAAAATTCCGTGCGGTGCCTTTTCTGCGGCTAAGAACGTGGCCAGAATTAGTGGTCTTACAAGATTTGCAAATTTTCCATCTTCTTTGAACTTGGTTTTGCCACATTAATTACAATTAGTTATTAATCTTCAGCCAGTGAATAAACAAAGCTCCCATAAACCCAGTCTGCAGATATGTCCCTTATGCTGGTATGCAAGAAACAGCTGGTGCTTGAAGGAAAAAAAAAGCCAGAGCCTGGCTGGATATATTTTAGGGGTTTGTTCCACTTTTTTTATTCCTTGGGATATTTTTATGAAAATCAGGACTGCTGTTTGGTTTTTTTAAATTACCTTTAATAATTTTGAATTTTAGGAACATATAAGAAAGAAAAGGGAGAGAATTATTCACTATTTATCTTCCATGCATAATATTCCTAGCATAGAGGGATTTTTTTTTAGTACAAAGAAGAAGTTAAAATATTTTTTAAAACCAAAAATAAAAACAAACCTAATAAATTCAGAAAGAAGCAAAGAACTGGGGAGGGAACCCATCATTTTTTGTTTTCCTGCCTGTTCCGTTGACCTTCTCAGAAGGCTCTCCAAGTTAATCCCGTATTCTTCCAAATTCTGATGCCTACATTCCTGAATGGACAGTTCCTCACTTTACTATTTTGTTTTTCATGTGAGAGTAGCAAAGGTTTGGGATTGTTGGTTTTTTTTTCACCTGGTCTATAACGAAGCACATTTTTATCCTTCACTATTTGACACAAAATTATTTCCTTGGGAATATTTCTAAAAGCACAACGTGATTCCTGAGGGCTGGGGAGACCAAGTGTAGCAGGTGAAGTGTCCTCCTTGGGAGAAAGCCCTTGTCTTTTGTAGATAAAATACCCACTTTGTTCCATCCCAGAGCATCACATATTTTGCAGACAGACTGTGCAAGATCAAATCTTATCACACCCTGCTATCGCTCATTAGAGAATTATCCTATTAAGAAATATGTTTACAAAGTAATCTTCCATCTCTCTCTTTGAGATAACAATAAAGTGAAGTACTGATGGTTTGATGCCAAATAATTTTCCCTCTGTACTAACGCTGTCATTTTATTCTGTTGACATACAGCGGAATTTGTTTAACTGCAAATTACTTATTTCCTGAAAGAAGACAGTCATTTCAAACCCTTGCAGATCCTTTTGTAGTAGAATTTATTTAAACCAGGTCTTTAAAGGAAGCCCTACTTGTGGTGGGAGCACATTATTGTTTCCAGCCTGGTTTCCTTCCTCCAGAGATACCACCTCCTTTAATCTCAGTCCAGATAAACTGGAATGATGCAACATTCAAGGGCAGATTTTCTTTTAAGATGAGGGGAAGGTTTTCTACTTCTCCCAGTTGCTGCATCTTTCTACTGGTGACATAGCTTGTACTGTTGGGTTCCTGAATAGATGCTGCTTCTTGAGCAAGCAAATCTAGAAATTGCCCTTCAAGACAAGATGCCAAATCCATTTTAGATACAGGCCTGGCCACTGTCACCCATGCTGCTTTTCAGAAGGGGATGCTGCTGTGGTGATGCACTTGAAAGCAGCATTTGGTGTAGAAAGAGAGTTGTTTCCTTTTTAAAGCAAGATAAGAAGCCAGGACAAATGTGTTGTGCTGTACCAAAAACCTTTTTAGCCCAATATCCTGTCCCTGAGAAAGGCTGAGGGTTGATGTTTTGTGTACAGGTATAACTCATGTTCAGAGTTTGTTTGAAACTCAAGCAGTCAGTATTTTAGATGATAGAAACACTGGCTTTGGTGTGTTTTAATCCACCTAAGATGACCTGTGGGAATTTTGAGTTTCCTGATAGTATCAATATATTTCTGACCACAGAATTTCCAGTTATGCCAACTTAATTGATGTTAATAAGCAGTATTCATCAGTATCAATAACTAATTTTGATCTCTGTATATTCCAGTGAAAACTCTGTATTGCATTATGCATTTCATACATTTCATTATCAAATAATAATATATTTTACATGCACATGGACATTTTGATTCATTTTCTCCCCAAAATCTTCTGGTTTAGGAATCCTGTTGCTTCATCCTATCCAATTCTTCATCACTCATTCTCATTCCACAATATTTTTCTCCATATAGTAAGTAAAAAAAAAGCACTGGTAAACTTTAAAAGAAGTTGTTATAATGGAACTATTTGAACCAGAAGAGGTGCAGTGGCACCTGGAAAGAGCAGATGGGCTTACATACTGTCACCTTGTCTTTCTGATGCCTGTAGCCCTGGACCCCCCACCAGCCCCACTGGGGCACCTCGGTCCTGGCTGCAAGACCCTGCCCTGTGGGGATCACCAGGGAGTAGCTGCCTCCACTGTGCCCTAACATATCATATTAAAACAAGCTTTATGAGATAATACAGGGGAAAAATTAGTCGCTGTTAGCAGTCTATTTCCATAATGAGCTGAAAGCTAAAGCAGCAGCCACCTGTCACGATACGTAGCTGATGGATTTGCTTAGTGGACCTAAATCTCCATGTTTATCTTGGATTCGCAGCTAATGAATGGGTGCAGGGTGCTGCAGGCCATGGAGCTTAAGCTCCATTAACTAATCAATTTCTAACTCTGGGAATTAAAAAAAGTGGAGAGTGAAGCCGTGGTCACCACAATATCATCCTTGTACCACTGCAGAGCAAGGCAGAACTTCAAAGGACTGGACTACAAAGGAGGGGCCAAATATCTCTTTGTTTGCCAAGGAAAAACAGGGCAATGAAACAGGGCGATGAATGTCTTGAAGAAGTACCAGGCTTTGGAAGTATAAAGGGTGGATATAAATAAATCCATAATCGTCGCCGTTAGCCACGTGTAGGTAGAGCCCAGCAAACGGCGTGTCTCTGATGCTTTGCAGGAGGAGAGAGATCCTTTGTGTGTCTTAAAAGAGGGGCAGAAAGGTGGCTTTGTGCTGTACCACAAACCTATTCTCCCCTGAGCTGCTTGCTGTGTCTCCAGAGGGAGTTTGGTGGTGTGCAGGTATGTCGCCGGAGCTGGCAAAAGCGGGAGCGCAGCACCGTTCCCAGGTTAATTAGCTGTGCCCTTCAGTTAGGATTAGAAAAGATTGGAAAGCTTCTAAAGCCAGGGAGGATGCATGAAAAGCAAACAGCCCAACTTCTGCAGCAGGTTCTATTGCCAGGGATTCGCCTTAATCGGGATCTGTGTCAGCTGCACTGATGCCTGCGTGTAAATCGTTCGAGTTTAGGTAAACATTTGCAAGTGAAATTCCTGTGTTTGTAGCATCATTTGGGACAGGGGGGGGAAAAAAGGAATATCTTACCAGCAATATTGTTATCTGAATTCTACAGAAACATTTAGACCTTTCAAACTAAATGTCAAGTTGTTCCTATTGAGTCAAATTCTTGCAAATTTAAGCTAATTAGCATAACCACTTTCCAAGTCAAACCAGGCCCTTATGCTTTGCTTAAGTGGTATTAAGTGAGAACATTCTGATTGACACAGCCCATCGGGTTTATGCCTGGAGGGAGAAGAGGGGAAGTTATGAGCCCAAAGGATTTTTTAGTCCAGGCAACAAAATTCTTCATGGAAATAAATGTAACTTGACTATGAAAATTTTTAATACAGAATTACATTATTTTGCTGAGCCAACTAGGAAGCATGATCCAGCTGAAATGCCTGTAAGAGGGACACAAAAGGAATCCTCAAACAGCAGTTACTGGTTTTTAACCACAGACTGGCACACCAGGCACACAAAAGGTGAAGCCCTGAGTTCTAGAAAATAGCAATTTAATTCTGTGTTGTTTCCTAATGTCAATCCTCTCCCTATCATCTAGATGTTGCAGAGATGGTCTCACTTAAACATTGAGCCTTGAGCTCTGGTTAAAACACTTTTCTCTCGCCTCCTGAAGTGGCAAAGTCTGAGATTTGCTAACCTCAGGCACTGGGTATGCTGGTGTGAGGCCATGAAATCTCACCCTGATTTTCCATCGCTTTCTAGGTGCTGCACTGGGAAAGCAGTGCATGGAAATTGAGATTAAAATCAACTATTAACTCAGTACAGCTAAAACTGTGCTAAGGGGAATGCTTCTCTTCAGTATTAAAACATTTATTTGCCTGGAGAACATTTTACTGCCAAAGACATAACATTTAAGATATGAGTTTGAAAATGTTCTCTCAACAAACAGGGTCACAGCCTATGGAAGCAGTGACCTGTCCAAACCTGGTCAACAGGACAAACCTGGATTTGGTATAAAAAGGGCAAAATTCTCTCTGTTACCAGTGTGATGGGATCATTGCTGGTTGCCAAAAGACCCCCTTCAGCTTAGGGAAGATACCACAAGGCTGTTCTTAAAAGTCACACTACATGTTCATATAAGTACTTACAATCTCCTTTTATACTTACAGAACACATTCGTGTTGAAATGTATGAGTTGGAAGTTTCATATAATTCTTAAATGAAGGAGTTGAGCCAAATGGCTTAGTCATTTAAATAACAGGAGAATGTTACTTGCTTTTGCTGGCACAGTAAGAGTGGAGATGAGCAAGGCTTTGGAAAATAAGCTTGGTTTGTTATTTTTAGAACCTGTCATTTAACCAGGATAGAGTACTCTATTTTTTGAAATCTTTTCTATGACAAATCCTGGCAAAACACTAGATTAAAGTCAGATCTGGTGCCTGGAAGAACCAGGCACCAGCTGGTTGGCCAGCCAGTGGCCTTTTCGGATTCTTCAAGGCAGACACTGCATCCTGCAGCATGGGACAAATGTTGAAAGCCAAGATATTCAAAGATCTTTGTCCTGCTGTCCTTGTTGGAAATGTCCTCAGTAGCCACTCACACTTGTACCCATGGCTTACAACAAAGGTTTACAAAATGTAGGTAGAAAATTGCACTTCCAGCTCCTAGTTTCTCTATTTTAAATACCTGGACAGCATTTAGATAGAATACATAGGAAACATGCATTGCAATGACAAAAATAAATGCACTGACAAAATCATTCACCATATAAAGTTTTCCTTTTCATTAGGCAACTCCAACTATTAGCTCTCAAGGGTTATTTTTTTGCAACAGGGAGACTTCAGCTACTGAGACCATGGACTGAAATATTGCCAGGGAGCATCCCCACTAAAAAAAACACCTAACTTTTGCATGTATACTGATTTGAAATTAAATGTTCAATCTGAAGAGTTCTTTTTTTGGACATTTTTATTGTGTTTCATCTGAAGATTTGGAATTGAAACAAAGGATTCATATTATGTTTCTAAAAACTGCTCCTGATAACTCTGTCCACTCAAAAGTTAATTAGGAATTTGAATGAATGTGAAAGAAGCCCAGGATAAATATCCTCCAGTTAACTTGAATAAAGCACTCAAATAAAGAAAGATTTGCAAAGAAACTCTGAGCCCACGGAGACAAAAGTATAACAAATGGGAAACTAGGAAGTTGTAAAATTGCCAAAGGATCCTTTTTCTTGAGCTTAAAACTGAAAAGATAGGAAATATGTGAGTCATAAGTCCTGAAAAGTTTTGATGCAAATGGTATTTTAACAGCAGAAGAATTAGCTTTTACATACTAATATGTATATTAGAATTCTAACCAGGACAATGTCCTACCAGAAAAGTTCCCCAAAGATGTCTTTGTGACCAGTTTCCATGGCTATTTCCAAGAAATTTCTATATTTCAAAATTAATCTTTTTTTTTCAGTCACTTTTTCACAGCTTGAAATGATACACGTCCTTGTTTAAGTGTGAAATCATGTAATTTAGGATTTTAGGGGGAAAAGCTTTCAACAAAGTTTTCAGCCTAAGCCATTTTTAATGGCAGCATTTTCTGTGAGTAAGTAGAAATATGAAAATGAATTGTACTGTGGAAACCCACTTAAACCACCTTCTCCTCTGGGAGATTATAAATACAGTCTGTATATAGGGGCAGAACATTCAATTAAGATGAAAAACGTTCTGAAAAGTTTCGTGGTGAGGTAGTGTGAGAAAGCAGCCCTACAACAAAACTGGTGAACCCTACAAAAGGTGTAAGAACTTTCTTGGTGAGATAGGTGTTTGTAGAAACATAGACATTTATTAAAAAGATAAAATGCAGCACACGAGGCACTTCATTAGTGAACTGTGCCGGCAACATTAAACAGAAGTAACAGGGTGTGTTTTAGTTTGGAATGCAAAATGAGTTTCTGAATAATAGCTGGAACTGGTGTTAATAGTTTTACAGATAGATGAACCAAATCAGCATGTTTTTCTAACTCCAATTAATTTCTGACGGCTGCATGGTTACTCCCTCTCACCAAACAGTCATGAAAATGTTCAAAGGGTTGCTTCTATGGTGCAGTGTTATTACCCTGAGATTAGCCTTGGAGGAACTATGATGAAAAGGGAGATAATATTGGAATATATGGCTCAGATTGTTATTTAAACTGGAGCTCGGTGCTGCAGGTGATGCCTTCAGCCAGCACCTCGTACTCCTCTCTGCGGCTGTGGCCGCTCACGGGCTGCAGGAGTTGCATCACCTGTCCCAAAGAAAGGAGGAAATTGGCACCGAGTTCAAAGTGAGCGAGGATGTGGAATAGGAGCCCAGTCAAGGAGCAGGAGCCCTGGTCTCAGCTGAAGTAGGGAGAAGGTTTTGAGCTGTGTTTTGATATTTTATTTCAGTCTCCCTAACAATATGGAGCCAGGTTCTTAGTGATGTCCAGTGATAGGAACAAGAGGCAATGGGTGCAAACTGGAGCATAGGAGATTCCAAAGAAGTTTAAGGAAAAACTTTTTCACGGTGAGGGTGCCAGAGCCTGGAGCAGGCTGCCCAGGAGGGTTCTGAAGTCTCCTCCTCTGGAGACATTTAAAACCCTCCTGGATGCATTCCTGTGTGACCTGCTCTAGGTGGTCCTGCTCTGGATGGGGGGGTTGGACTCGATGATCTTTTGAGGTCCCTTCCAACCCTTAAGATTCTGTGATTCTGTGACCCAAGAAGGCATGAGGACGGGAAGCTGAATCCAGTCTGAAAATAGAGTGAAACAGTCACTAAAGTCATGGAGCTTCTCCAGACAGAAGGCACAGGGCCTTGTCTACAGGAACTATGAAATAAGGGTCAAGTTCTTAACGGGTTTCTTGTCTGTCTCACCTTTTCCTACCCCTGGCTCACAGTGCTAACCACCTACCGAGAGGTTTTGCAGCCAAAAATTGCAATTGCTGCTACTTTACTGAACTTAAAAATATAACCACAACAACCCAGACTGCAGGAGATGTTTTCCTTCAGCAAAAACCTTTGTCCTGCAGCTGGTGGACTGAGTCCAACTGGGAAACTAACAGAAGCTTAAGGAACAAAAATAGTAAAACTCAGTGACGCAGGGAATTGGTGATGGACATGCAGCAGGACTCCAAGGGCAAGGATTGGTCATCTCTGCATCTGTGTTAAAAGACTCTTGGCTCCTTTTGTTAGGATTTGGGGATTTTCATACCTGCAGCCAGTAGGGACTACTTCGAATCATTCTCATAGACCTAACAAGCCCCATGAAGAAGAGAATTAAAAAATGCAGGTTTCTCCAACTGTGAGGAGAAGATGGACTCCTCATGGAGACCTGAAGAGAAAAGCAGTGTTATGAGGACTTGGAGGACACGAGTCCTAAGAAAACACTCAGTAGTTTGGCAATCATCAGAGAGTGTTTAGAGTTGCTGTAACTGTTGAAGCCCCCTGAAACAAGGAAAGATGAAAAGACTGTTCCCAGATTATAGTGGCACGGCTGGAGGTGGTTTTGTTGCCTGAAGAACATACTGGTGAGACTGTCCTTCTCTCACAGGGATCAAAAGGACTGCTTCTGGCTGCAGAGCTGTTGAGAAACCAGCAGAAGAGAGGAAACATCGTGGGTTAGGAGGAGGAAGACAAGGAGGAGCTGTAGATGGCAGGGGATTTCTGACAGCTCTTGTTATCAGCAAGCCTTCTGGATGGCAGATCTTTATTTTGGAGCTGAGTTCATTCAATCTGTGACTACAGGAGAGTGAGAGAGAAATGAAAGCTGACCCTGAAACACAGCTACAGAGCTTCCCAGTTGTTGGCAGTTAGTTTATACTGACCTCTGCTTGATTAGAGCACGTACTGTCACCAGCTAAAATGGTTTCAGGTTGTCCAAGCGTGTTTTTAAGAGGAAAGGAATCCATGATGTTGTTTGCTTCCCAAGCCCTTTAAAAATAAAGGTACTATTGTCTGCAAGAGAGAGCAGAGTTGTGTGGACTGGAAAGAGCAAAGGAAGAGTCCTGACAAGTGAACTACAGGAGGCAAACCGGTGGGTAATGCGCAGGCTCCTGGTTCAGAGCAAAGAGCCTGCTGCTGGGAAGTAGCAGAGAAGATGCCAGGACAGATCACCATCATCTTCCTGGTCTCTTGAAATGTCAAAGTGAGTTAACTTGGGAAGACAGGCTGAAGGGAAGAGACCTTTTTATTCTGCCTCCTTCTTTTGTATTAGCGTTTTACTTGTGTCCGTGCTACCACGGAGAAGATGAAAAGCTTCCAGCTCTGCATTTAAACCCAATGTTTCATCCCCCAGTCCTTCACAGACTTACCAAGTATAGGCAGTAGAGGAAGCTTCACACCCTAAATTCTCTGCAGTAAACCTGGTGAAGGCTGGAGTGAATGCTTTGATGTTAGGTTAGTCGTGCAGATAGCAGCAGCCTACAATAGATTTTCTAGTTTTCAGATTATTATGTCTCTTTTTCTGCTCACAACATTAAGGCAACAAAAAATTTGGCCCAAGTCATGCTCTGGGAATATCTCTGTAGTCACTGCACAGCCAGTCCTTCAAGCAAATATTTAGCCTAACTAAACATCATGAATGAAGAGGCTATTGGAGTATAAAGTAGGAGCCTAATCTCTGAGGTTTTATCCAAGGCATTAGAAAGACCTAATAATAGCAGGGCTTTGCAGAGATGCTCAGATAAAGAAAAAGCCATCTTGAGGATGCCTTCAAGAAAAGCTTTGCCTGTCACCAGTCTCTTGGCAACATGAAAGACAAAGCTCGGACCGAAAATCACATGGCAAAATGAAGATGGCATGATAATAATTGTTATAATTTTATAAATCAGATATTCTCCTTGGCAGCACGTCCTGAGTGACCCCATCAGCTATCTCTGCAAGGCAGAATGACTCTTTTCATATTGAAGCCCATGTTCAAATATTTCTGCAAGGCAAATTTTACCCTGGGATGCTGGAGAAGAAGTGCAGAAGAGTAAACCCTGCTTTCTCAGGGGAGCATTTCTCCTCACCATCGCCTGGACTGCACCCCAGTGCTCTCCTGCACACTTGAACCTGAGCTTCTCTCTCCTCTACCACCAGACTGAGCATCCCTCCATGGCAAAACAAGGCCCCTTTGCAATGTTGCTGTTTCTCCAAACAATAAATGCTAGGCAGAAATCCAGACCAATTCCCTGAACATAGCAGGAAAAATAGCAGGCAATTTTGTCTCAAAGCCTACTTTCCAGCCAGCAAATAGTGAATAACAGGGGAATCTGGTATCAATAGTTTGAAAGTTTTATTGCTGTTGTCAAGTTTCCTGTTATTTCTGGTTTTTTTCTAAAGTAATATGGTTTACCTAATGCAGTAAGAAGCAGATGGTTTATTGCTTACAAGTGGTTATATGATTCTTGCAGAGAAAGTATATTGAACACTTCTTGGTTTTATCAAATAAGAATTTTCAGTGTATTTACCAGAAGAAGGGGCAAGGCAAACATAAAGTATACTGTATACAAATAAATATGGATATATTGACAGGAAATGGAACCTACAGTAAGAAATATTGTAGTATTTTGTTATCTCCCACGAAAAAGAAGAGTTGGAAAATGCAATTTGATCCACGTACAGCTGCGTAATACAGGCCACTGATCCACCTGCTGCAGTTCAGGCTTCACACTCAAGCTCAAGCAGGGGAAGTTCCACCTCAACATGAGGAAGAACTTTACTGTAAAGGTCACAGAGCACTGGGACAGGCTCCCCAGAGAGGCTGTGGAGTCTCCTTCCTGGAGACTTTCAAGCCCTGTCTGGATGCATTCCGGAGGGATCTGCTCTGGCAGGGGGGTTGGACTTCATGATCTTTGGAGGTCCCTTCTGACCCCTACCATTCTGTGATTCTGTGGTTTCTGTTGAGCTGGAACATATTTTAGAAAGGGATTGTCCAGGTTCACCTTCAGAAATTCTCATGTTGTCCCTGTGCCTAGCTTTTAAAGAACTGAAGAGAGTGAATCCCTTCTGAGCATAGAATTGTCTGCCCGATGCAACAGGATCCTCTCTGAAGGTAAAAAGCTGCATGGGAGACTCAAACAGTCTTGCTACAAGATATTTTCCTGCTTCTCCTTCCCTTGGTTAAACTAGCCAGTTAATTCTGAGTCTGGCAGTTATTCCCAGAGGAATTCTGTGCAGAAAAAATGGTAACAAAGGATATTTCTGCACTTTTTCCTTGTTTACCAAACAGATGACAAGTAGAAGAAGCAAATTACACAGATGAGGCCCCTGTTTTACCAGAAAACCCTCTCTGTTTTCCAGCAGCTACAAGTTAAGCCTTACCCAAATATCAGTACCCTCATGAAGTTTACCCTTCTGTGGGGAGGAAGCTGTGACTCGCTCGGCTGGAACAAGTCTCTGGATGAAAACATCCTTTTCTGTGGCAAGGTAGAAGCTTATTTGTCAGGCGCTTCTTCAAGGTGCTTTCTTGTATCTGTGCTTTGAAGACTGTCACAGTGATTCACAGGTTTGAGCGTGCCCTCTTCTTTGGAGCTGTCTGGAAGGCTGTAAACATGTTGGCGGTATTAGCAAGCAGACTACAAACAGATGATCCTGCTTCCATTAATATGAAAACATTTCAGTATTCTCTGCTCCGAAAAATCACTCGCAGTCCTCGTCGGAGCAACACAGAGTTTGTCTGCTATGGGAAATATTCATTCCTGAAGACAGGGGTCTTCACTGGTTTGTGTTAGAGAAGAACTACATTAGAGAATCCCAGCATGGTGGGGTTGGAAGGGCCCTCTGGGGGTCACCTGGTGCCACCCCCCTGCTCCACCNACAAGAGTCTGGCCCCATCCTTCTGACCCCCTTTAGATATTGATCAGCATTGATCAGCTCCCCTCTCAGTCTTCTCCTCTCCAGGGTGAACAGCCCCAAGGCTCTCAGCCTTTCCTCAGCACAGAGATGCTCTGGCCCATATTTTTATGTTAACTTTTTTGGTCTGTTTTTAGATACCTTTGACATTAACATACTGAAAGGACATTTAAAACTCTGAATATGGCTGCAGAAAGTGATTGTCTCTTCCTAGAGATATGTAAGCCAGAGAATCCATCTTATATAAACTACTATTGATGTCAAGGAATTATAATGTACCTAAAGGGCAGGAGAAGGAAAAAAAAAAAAGAAAAGAAAAGAAAAGAAAAGATATTATGATAAAAGTCACAGGAAGATAGGATGAAATTTGCACTGCCTCTGTCCATACCATACATGTTTCGTGGCTAACCAGGGGGCTTCATTCTCAAGAGGTGTCAGAACAGGAGCTTTTGTGAACACTAAAGAAACAAAGACTGCACAAAAACATCTCAACAATGTCAAGACCTGTTTTTTAGCAAGTGATTCTGAAATGATTTCTCTACAGTCCTGAAAAACAGCACATTTCTTGCATTTTTGCAATGTTACCCCTGATTTCCAACCATTTGTTAAGGGTGTTTTAATACCAAATTAATATGTTATCATGTACTATCACCAACACACATTAATAAAACAGTTATATCACCTAATGGAGCATGAAAAAAATGAATTTCTAATGAAGCTCCATGTAAAAGCTGGAATTTTAATACAATACCTGTGACTGAATAGCAGAGACTGCAGTGGGCTACTATGAAATAAAGCTATAAAATGCTGTACCAATAAATATCAGCAGTAAAAATTAACTGCTCTCTTCCTGCAAGGCAAACATTTCTTGCTTGGAAAGCTGAACATTTTCATGAACTTCACCTTGCTGAGCGTGGACGTGGGCAAAGTCCCAGGGGATGTTTCCACCCATCTTTAGAGCTTAAAATCCTGCACGTGGCAGAAACTCCCGAGTGCCTGCCCGGTGGGCCAGGTGATGCCCATGTTGGCCAGCTCTGGGCTGAGCCCTGGCAGGTCCGTGGCTCGCAGAGCACGGTGCCAGTAGATGGCACTCCAGAATGTGTAACTTCATCACCCGGGGCTCTGCGGGCTGGCTCTGCAGGGAATGGCCTCCCCTGGCAGCCCCTTACAGCTCTGCCCCAGTCGTGATGCTTGGAGGAAGGAGAGTAAGGGTGAAAATAACAACAGTACCTCCCAGCATCAGCTGGAGCATGTGCTGGAGAGGATGCAACATACACTTAGTATATCCAAACAGCTAATTCAAAAGCAGTAGGACTCTCTTGTTGACACTTGTTGGGAGTGGTCTTACCCTTTCCTTACAGCCTTGAATGGGCTGTTGAAGCACAGGAAGCCTCCTCCAGCTCTTCTGAAAGCACCCAAGGACAATCAAAATCCAGCCCTTCAGCTTGTCAACTCAGTGCTAAGGCAAAGGTTTAAGATGAAGTAGAAATGTCTGCTGATCCCTACCACAAATGTAAGCCAAACTTTCTGTCTCGTACCGAGTTGCTGCAGGCAGTTTTCTTGCCCTCCACCACTGAAACATGAGAATCGTGAAGATTATGATGCAAAGAAGAGCCTGTGTGAAAGCAGCATCAGGCAGAACCCAGCTTAGACCAGAACTGTCAAGACTAATACTTTAGCAACGTTCTGGTCTTTAAGGAAGTTCTTTTCCACACAAAGCAGCTGCATAATACATGAATATTACATGATAAAAAACTCGAATGATATCCAAGAGATCAACAGTCATTTCCTTAGAGATCCTGCTTATATTTCCATTAATACTATAAATTATAAATGTTTTACTTTAAAACATTACATGCCACTTTTTTTGAGGGGACTCATTATTATTTAACCAGAAACTGCATGCTGATGTTTTCCATAATGGCAATGGGATGCAATGTCAAGATTTTCTTAAGCTAACCTGATCATAAAGGCCTCAGATCACAACGTATGGGTTCTTTCTTCATCAAAGAGTATGAGAATAATTGTTACCAAATGAAAATGGCAAGAAATATCGCATCGCCCGAAGTGTTACACTGGCTGTTACCAGCTTTGAGCATAATCATTAATTGGGAAGTTATTGCTGGTCATGAAATACACAAGAACATTTAACTGCCTCCCACAGTGCCCATGAAAATCCAGAGAATGATGGTTTAATTAGTAATCCCAGAGATACCAGGCAGCGCTTAAAAGCCAAAGAACTACCAGCGTTATTGCTGTGAAGAAGGAGGGACTCGAAACCTTTCAACCAGTCTGATCAGCCCTGGGCCCTGGCTGTCAAAGATGATAGCAGTGATTATGGCCTGAAATTAGCAGATTATTTTCTATAGGCCTTTGACAACAACGCTGCATCATACGGTGAAACGCCTGTTTCCCTTCTCGGTTTCAAAAGCCTGACTTTGCTCAGTGCCTGTGCAGACTTCAGTCAGAAAGTATTTCTCATTTACATGACCTAGATAGAATAATAGTGAGAAAGATGTTCCTTGATCTAGTTTTTTTTTTTCTGTTGGTTTGCTATATTCAGCCTGGAAGAAAAACATAATCATGGGAACACATTGTTTCTTTTATGTCGGTATTCGGAGGCAGTGCAAGGTAGGCTGGGGGGGATAGATGGAGGCAGAAGCCTTGCAGTAAGTGGACAGAAAACCACAGGGAAAAGCTTTAGGGATTACAGAGTTTTGCCTATTTTTTTTTAAAAAAAGTTCCCAGTTTAGTGACTTTTCAAACTTGGTTTTACTACAGTGACCTGCAGCTGACAGTAACTGTGAGGCAGGTGGTTTAACTCCAGCACAGTGATGTTTAGAACCCTGTCAGTACAAGGACAATAGCTCTGTGCAATGGGTGGCTTTATTCCATGGTCACTCATTCAGAGTCATTACCTCAGCTGACATACTGGGCAACCTACATTAAAAAGTGCCACGAACTGACTTGAACTGTGGTTCCAGAAATAGTCCACATGCATCTTGGCTCCCTTTGGCCTTAGCTATGGCTCAGCTGTACCTGTTCCTGAGATCTGTGGTCGGTCACAGGCTCCTCTTCTGACCTAGACGAGGCTTCCCACACTTTTGTGACATCCTCATATGATGGCGTGGGAGAAATAAATCTTTCTTGCGAGGAAACACCCAGGTAGAATTATCTGTGGACTGCCACAGTGAACGTATCCATGAGGAAAGTTGCAGGAGGGTTTGGCCACTTGAAAATCAATCTCTTGTTTTAGAGTGATTCGTGACAAACTACAGCTCCACGCACTGATCTGTGCACTGGATAATGAACCTGAATAAATCATCTGCTCAGGAAGGAGGGAAACAGGGTTACTGCTTTTAAACAGCTTGAAATATTTCACTCCAAGAAGTAGTACCAAAAAGTGGATGGTTCACCATAAGGTTGTAGAAACTCAAAATACAGACAAACCGTGACTAGTATTAATAAAAAAAAACCCAGGAGATTACCTAAACATCAGGATCTCTCAGATAAATCCTAGTTACTGCCCAACCTAGCACCAAGGTGGAGAATGACAGTGTAACTGAAAATTCAACCCATCATTGTGGGGAGGAGCCTCAGTAAAGGGACATGGAAAAGTTTTATTTAAAAGTTTGCATTCTGAACATGGAAATATTGAGTCCAAAAGAATGGTTTGGGGCTTCTTCTGTCATCCGAGGAGAATTAAAATGAATGGAAGTATGCCCACTGACATTGATGGGCTTTGAATTCAGGCTCCAACCTCTTTCAAAAATATGTCAAAATATACAAAAAAAAAGTCTGCCCGGTCAAGTTTGTGTAGGAAATGTGAGACAAAAGGACACTGACAGAATGTCTGTCAAATTACAGGAATTAGGGAAACGGTCCAAGTGATCATGAATGAAGATTATTTAATGCAATTATGCCCAGATACTAAAGTCATACACAGCATAGCTTATCTCAAATTCTTCCATGCTTGTATGGAACTTAAAATAATTTAATTTGTAAAAACAGTTTTAAGAAAGCATAGCTCCAAACCAAACAGCTTCTACAGTTTCCAATAACTAATGGAAATATTTATTCCATGTATTTCAATTTGAGTCCACTATTGCCTAAGAAGAGAAGTATTGTGCCTTGGAAATCTTTGTCATTATTATGCCCATTGTAAACAGCTATTTAGACAGAACTAAAGCTCCTGAAAGTGGTCTCCCAAAGCTCCTAGAGGAAGCTGACATGCTGTTCAGCTGGAAACGGCCTTCTTGAAGGAGAATAGATGTGAATCCTTTTGTAAAGGAGATCTGTGCTCTGAACACTCAAAATGCATCATAGAATACTAATCACACCACTTCCCAAAGCAAAAGAAAAATGAAAAAAGGATAGAGTGCATGACTGAGCTGAGAATGGAACATCTCTTTGGAGATATTTGGGGGGGGGGGAGGAAAAAAAGGCTGCCTGTCTGCATCCTTCTCTCTATAGACTTAAAGAAGAACCCTGAAACAGGATAGCATCAATATTCCACTTACATTGTATGTTTCCCCATGTGAGAAAGGGAGGCTGGATCTCCCTCAGCCTGGGTAAGTGAACACAGCTCTGGGGGAGTGAGGCAGACACAGTAACAGTATCATCTTGTCCTAATGTGCTGGTGGAACTCAAGCAGTGCAGGAAGAAAAGACACAGATGAAAGATTACTGAAAAGAAAGGTGGAACTGCTTTGTTCTGATGTTTTTGGGTTGTTTTCTGGAATCTGAGTTTCTCCCCCTAAGGTAAAACAGTGGGGCTGCATCTCTCAGACACGGGAGCAAATAAAACATGCACCTCTTCAACCACAGGATGCAGAACTTGTGCTGCATGAGGTGCAAAGAGTCACGACAGCGTCCAAAAAGCGCCGTTTGGCACGCCTTATTAAAACATTTCACCTTCATCTTATGGAAGGGTAGCAAACCTCAGTACTAGGATTTTTAAACCTGTTTTTTTCCTTCCTAACAAAAGAGAGACATTGACTAATGGTCCCAGTGCTCTGAATCAAAATACTTGCTATACTAGTCTATATTAAAGTGCTGTAGTAGTAAAAATTGACTCTTTGATGCTGTCATTCTTTCTCTATAAAATGAGCAGATCATAGGAGGAAATATATTGGCTCTGAATGTGGCCAGAAATGAGAGTTTTCTTCCAACAGTTTTTTCTTGGGCAAGACTTTTTATTCTGCGTTTGACATTCTGAATTGCATGATTATATAGTACAAGACTCCAGCAACATTTCGTATTGTGAAGATGGAGATGCTCAGCATTTTGCCAGATGCCAAGTGATATTCTGATATTTCTCTCTGCTCTTTAAACTGAGTGACAGTCAGCATATTCACAATGAAGCCAAGACAATCTGCTATCAAGTTACAGTAGTGATATTTTCCCTGATGAAGATCCCAGAGCTTGTCGGAATAAAGCTCCTTAAAACTCAGCGTCTGGAATAGCTCCAGCTCGAATTGCTCTCTCTGTAATATAATTTTATATTTGTGCCAGTCTAATAAGTAGATCACTGGGTAGAGGCTTTGGTAAGTAAGTCTATACGTACTGCACCATTTCCTGGCTCTGTGCTCCAGCGTGTTGCAGGCTGTGTGCAGTGGGGGAGGTGCCAGAGCTGATCAAGCAGTGTAATTTTATACATTACTGAATCAGTGCAGGAGAAACCTGGAGGGACAAAGCATCATCTTCTCTTTGGACTGCACTGTAAAATCCTACAGCTCTCTTAGCCCAGCCATGCTCTGATATATTTTTTTCTCTCCTTTTTCTGATTTTGGTGTGAATGATAAAGTGATCTGATGATGGCTCTCGTTATGGAACCTATTAGCAAGTGGACGCCCAAGCAAGTAGTGGATTGGATGAAAGGTATGATCATTTATTTCCATGTATTGTCTGTACTTCAGATCCTTGCAATTTACGTATCTGCTCCTGCATTCTTTGTTTTGGGAAGAGTTTATTCAGTTCCAGTAATCCCTATGCTGCTTTGCACAGTAGTTTCTAAAGACACGACTGAGGAGAGAGGCTGCTTAAGCTGGGCAGCATGTTGGGGGAATTTCTGCTGAGAACTGAATAGGGATCAAATGCATTTGTTGATAAATGCAGACGTAAAGTGCCCGTGTCTCCTGGCTCCATTATGCATTGCACAGTGTTACGTTATGATGTTTGGTTGCTTTAAATTTGCCCTGATTAGGTCTGTTTTGCTCATATCAGGTGATCTGATGCAGTGGCTGTGCAGCACTTGTGTGTAGTTTAGGGTACCACAAGGAGCATAAGGTGCCGGGGGCTGGACTGAGGAATTCTGCTCCTTTAGTGCCATGTCCTGATTTGTTCAGGCTCCCCAGCCGCTCCTGCTCACGCCGCTGTCGCGTGTCACGCACCCGTGTCCCCATCCGTGGCGGGCACCGTGGAGGGTGCAGCCCGTGGCGCGCGGGGGGCACGCAGGGCTGAGCGCCGCTGTGCCGGGGAAACTCTTCCCCATAACTTGACAGGAACAATCATTTCCCTGCCCATTCCCAGCTTCACAACACAGCCGTAAGCTGTGACACGTTCTGCCTTATAATGCTCGGCTGTGCTGCAAACAGACAGGGTTGGATGGGAGGGTGAAGAATTGTTTGTGATGATGACAAGTGTTGGAAATTCCTCCCGAGCGGGGAAAAATGTGTTTCCGCAGTCGGATGCATTGGTGGTGTTAGACATTGCTTCTGATGAGCTGTCTGTCTCAGGGACAAATAATTTCTGCTCCAAGGGATCTCCATTATATAAGGGGAAGAGGTGCAAATTTGGTTTGTATGTTACTGATGGAAATAATTTCTGTAAGGCGATTACTGAACTTCCTGAAGGGCTGAATTGAACAACCACTAAAATATCCTTTAAGCTTTCCAAGTATTATCATTAATGAGGAAATGATTTTGATTTCATTTTGCTGAGCTCTGTCTCTGTAATTAACTGAAATTGGGCTGTTTAGGTGCTCATCAGACGCATTACAGTTATGAGCAAACTATTCCTTAACAAGCACAGAGTATTATGAAGCTAATGGTAACTAAGGGAGTGTCTGTAGTTTGTTTCTGAGGTGTCTGTGAACTCAGGTTAGTTGGGAGGTCTTAAGCAGGTCACTGGGATGGATCCCAAAATCATTAGAGATAGGATTGATTCCCATACTCCAATGTCATTATGTGAAATCAATTCCTAATGTGCCTGCGAAGCAGTTTTCTGATCCACACCTTTATTTTCAGTACGTAAAAGACTGAAAAAGAGAACAGGTCGTCAGGCTTTTTTAACTCATTACTGGAATTATAATGTAAATTAAAGGTCAAAGTGTGTATAATACTTGTTGCTAAATTTAAAAATACTTCCTGCTTACTTTCTTATCCTCCTTGATGTAAACGATTTACATCTTGGGTACCGGTAATCCATAACTTCTGTAGAGCATACCATGGGAAGCAAGAAGGTCATACAAACAGAGGGGTTTCAAATGGATGATGTTGCCTGACAGTTACATTTCTGTACCAAGACTGCCTGCTGCATCCATAGGGACGTCTGGAGTAGACAGCACTGGCAGTTGAGTGCCTCTGGGCTTAAGCATAAAGAGGTGTAATGCAATGAACATCAAAGCCTTCACAGGATAGGTAATTTCTGGGGTAGCATGAGTGCTGCAGATCCACAAACAGGAAAGTTGCAGGTTTGTCCATTTTTCCCATGCTAAAATTGCCAGCCCCTTTTATATCCCGGTGTTTACCTTTAGAAATGCACACTGCAACTGTAGCCAAAGCCAAGACCTAACACACGCAAAGGGAACCGTACCAGAATGAGTTTAAAACTCCTTGTAAATCCCTAACTGTACACAAATTGCCCAATCGTGGCCACTGCTTACCTGTAATTTGCATATATTCTGCATGTCAGCTCCATCAGCAATAGTCGTTCTGCTAAAGAGCTATAAATGCATTAGAGAGGTCGAAGGTCTGCACGAGTAGGAATAGTCAAGTGATGAGGCAGCTTTTACGTGTGTCTTCTGTTCTGAAAGGTACACTTGGGCAGCATTAAGACACAGCAAAGACGTTTTAGAAAGATTACCAGGCTAGGAACGTGGAATGTTATCTTTGCTAGGGAAAGCAACACGCTAATAAGCAACTTAACAAATATTGCGAGCGTAAATATTCATTTTCTGGCTTAAAACTGCAGTCGATCAGCTTTATTTGTAGTTGTCCATTATATTTCTCAGAGGAAGGATAGTAATGTGTCTTTTGAACTTGGATCGATGGTATTTAAGCTGTTGTAACTTAGCAAAGTAAGTGTTGGGACATAAACCGGCAGGACGTGCCGGCGACGTCAAATCATTGATGGGAAGATGGAAGGAGGTCACTAAAATGATGTTAATCCTTTGAGAGCTGGGTACCCAGAATTCGGGTTGCAGTGTGCTATTATCAGAAGAAGCAGCTGTAAGCCTAAGCCCCAACCAAGAGGAGACACCCTTCTGTTCTCTTCCTTCAGGAAACGTTACTTGCCAAAAAAGTAAAAGCTGGTAGGCTTTAAGGAACATTATTATGACAAGTTGGCATCTTGTATTTATCCACAGTTCCTTTCCCAGGAAGGCATTCAACTAGAATTGAAGTTGGGAACTGCGTCTGACGGCGTGGACAACCTGCAAAGGCCACGCCAGCCTTTAGAAACTGATTCTTGAGGCTTACAGAGGATCTAGAAGTGAAGACTCTCATCACCTTTGTGTTAAAGAAATTGTCTTTATAGAAAAATATTTGGTAAAGTTTAGCAAATCCACAGCAGAAGGCACTGTGGGTAAAAAGAAAGTTTTCAAAGGAGCAGAAAACATTAGCTGTGAAGATATTTTTAACAACAGTTTTTGGTGACTATTCTTTTTTCTGCAATAATAATAATAAAATTCTAACGTTTTCAATTTCTCTAAATGGTTTTCACTTCTGAAAACAAGGCAGGAATTCTGGTATGTACCCAATTCTTACACAATGGAAACCTTTCTCCTGGGGTTATTAACATATTAACGTGAGTTAATGACAACCTACGCTTCAATATTTACAGCTGCTTGGAAACTTTGATGACTTTTTGGCCTGAGAACTCGGGGTGAAACCGGGTGGCACTTTGCAGTTGCAATCAGGTTATGGGAGTGAGCATATGCAGGTATGGACGAGGGGCTGTCATTTGCTACAGAATTTGGGGGTTTGGGGGTGTGGAGGGCAGGTATAATGTCTCACTGCTGACTCTTGTTTGCACTGAGAATTAACAAGAGCATCATAGTTTGTGTTTTCATCGTCGGTAGAAACTAAAAGGTTTTCTCTGCACCGAGTAACAGCATTTCAGATTTTGTGCTTCCTAAGTGAAGTAGTTTACAAGTAGGTCACTTAAAATGAGAACTCATTTATGGTGAAGTGACACCTCCGTCCAAATAAATACTAACTTTTCAAAAGAATCCAGTGAAATGAAATGAAATGCAGTGCAAGGAAATGCAGCTGTGACTTTTGGAGAATGGAATGTTATGAAATAGCTGAAAATTAAAATAGGAAACCTGTTATTTCTTAAGTACCTGTAAGTACCAACTCCACAAGGAGTCCGTTACTCCGGGTCTTGGGGACTGACAGGAAGGTTTGTCTGTCAGAACAGCCTGCAGTGGAGGTTTCTCTCATAATGAAGGCTCAGCTTTGGATACTCATTTCACAAGTGCAAGCCATTTTTTCCCCTGTAAATCCAGAATTTCTCCACTCTCACCAGGAGATGCAGACGGGAAAAAATAAAAATTAATTCAGTTGGTAAACTGATTAACTGTGCTGCACTGATCCTGTGCAGAATAATTATATGTTTAGCTGAAGGGTTTTCCTTAGCATGTAATTCCCTGATTTCAAGCTGGCTCATAAAAGAGAAAGGAAGGGAGAGAGGGGGGAGCCGAGAGCAGGGAAGCTGATGACGTGAGTGGACTTGTTAGCATTCCTATCACGCAGGGCTCCGGCAAACCCCTTCGCCGTCTTCTTTTGCCTTTCATTAGATCACTACCTGTTCTCTAGCAATATGTCATAACCAGGGAGTCTCCTCTGTTTACAGAATGTAAGATAGAAAAGCTTCGAGTGTACTGGAGACACAGCTAAATACGATGATCTGCTGCAAAAGCAGCCTTAGAGGTACTGAGCTGGATGATGCTTAGCTTTCCTGATCCCCCTTCGTGACCTTAGAATCCCGCGATGCAAGAACTCGACGTGGAGAGACACAATGTGCAACTGGAGCAGATAACCCAGTCCTATCTCGTTTAGTAAAATGGAGCCTTTGTAACATCTATTTCAGCTATTTCTGAAGACAAATATCTTTGGAAGAGAACTGAGAGCCACAAATAGAGATGCGCTCGGAATTAGCGTTGCATTTTCAAGTGATTCTAAAGGAAAGGATTCAACATTTTCCTTCTCCTCTCACCAGTTTCAAAACTGAAGCAAACAATTTATGGTTGTGGCTCCCCCATGGATTACTGTGTTCCACTAGCACCACATTTCCAGTTGTTGCTATAAAGTCACTGAATCAGAATGGTCTGCAGTCCCTCTCCAATTCCTCTTAGAAGTTGCAGACCGTGATACTTTTTAGTAAGAAATTTTGGCCACCACTACTCTGTTCAATGTTGTAAACGATTGGCTTTAAAAGGGTCAGCAGAGCACACCTCAAAGTTGTCTGTGCAGTGTAAGTGCCTGAAAATTGGTTTTCAAGAAACAGGTTCCCAGTATGAGGTGCAGTTAAGTGTTGGAATAAGCCCTCTGGGCAGGTTTGGCCATTGCTTTTGTAGGAGGTTTTGAACAGAACTAAGAAGAGCTCAGACAAACATCCCCCTGGAACAGTTTATGTACCCAGCCTGTCTGCAGCAGACATAATGTCTTCTCAAGGCTTCTGACAGTTCAGACAAAACCTTGGGATGGTTTCTTCCTTATGTTGAGTCATCCTTCATCTTTTCACATGTCTTGTGAGAGTCATCCCTCAATTTTGAAACATGTGAAATGGTCCCAAGGAGATTAGAGCTAGCTTCCTTCTGGATATTTCATGGTTTATATTTCCCAGAATAGCTGTGTGAGAAGACTGTCCTCCCTGCAGACTGACATAGGTTGATGCCTGGGATGAATCTGCATTTCAAATACTCTGAGAATGGGAACAGTGGATTAAGGGGGTGACTACATTTTATGTAGGAGAGAATATGCAAAAATCATACAGAAGGTGTTACCCAAACCTTCAGGATCTCAGCTCACCATCTCTTGGAAGGCTAGTGAAGGTGAGCTGCACTCTTTGTGATGAGGATACATTGCATTTTTCTTTAGTCTCTTGAATTTTTTACTTTATTTTTTGTTAAAATTTATTTATCTTCCATTGTCTTAATTTTCTTTCATAGAATCATAGAATTTTGGATTGGAATGGACCTTGAAGATCACTGAGTTCCAACCCCCCTGCCACGGGCAGGGACATCTCCCACTAGACCAGGCTGCTCAGAGCCTCATCCAGCCTGACTTTAACCCTTCCAGGGAGGGAGCACCCACAGCTTCTCTGGGCCACAACTGAAATTACTTTTAATTCCCATTTTCTTCTAAAATATTTGCATACCACTAAGAAATAGTGGTATTTATTTATAATAGTGGTATTATTTATAAAATCTCTGTTCCAAATGTCTCAAGTTCAAAAATCTTAATGTTGTCTTTTATAAGAAGCTAACGACATAACCTCCTGAGAGAGGAAGACGTGGTATCCATCAGAGTTTCACCACCAGGAGCAAATATATACCTGTTCCACTTTTACTAACACTCTACTAACCCCATTTCTTTTAACCTAAGAGGCTAAGATTTCATATAAAGCTCAGAAGACTGGCAGGCTAACTAAGACCCCGTACTCTCAAGGTTTTACTTTAATCACTTTTAATCACAATCCATTACTCCACTTCCAGCATCCCCAGTAACCACGTGGCCATATATAGTGTCATGGCAAGCTGACCTACAAGCTGAGTAGAGTATTGTACAAAGACTTCCATATACAAAGCCTAGCTGTAATCTCTGGAAGCTATTTGGCCGAGGTATTTCTGCATCCCTATCACCATTAGCTCAT
Source organism: Chloroceryle aenea (assembly GCA_013399075.1). Lineage (NCBI taxonomy): Eukaryota > Metazoa > Chordata > Aves > Coraciiformes > Cerylidae > Chloroceryle > Chloroceryle aenea. Next base: position 966,942 of record VWZY01005978.1, on the reverse strand, counting down.
TTTTACTAGTGCTTCTTTGAGGTCATTATGTAAAGAAATTTACTTTATTGTCTTGAACCTTACTATAAGCAGTCAGACACCATTGTCATGCATTGCTGGGTCTTGTAACCTTCTCGTGTGTTCTTAGGATACATTATGCAGAATTCCCACCTTCAAATTCTGGCCACTCTGGGGAGCAGAGAGGGGCAACACAAATTCAGAAGAGATCAGCCTTCTCCAGTTCTCTGGTACTTAGATTAGGAAGCAAAATTCTGACTCAATTGGATGCTGTGGATGACACTTTCAGATCACATTAAATGAGGTACTTTATGTCAAGAAACTGCAGAGATACTGGATCCTGCTGAGCAATAATGTACTTTCATGGTTTCTTCCCAGACATAATGCTGACAACACTTTCTTGCCCTCCTAATTCCTGATTCTACATTTTTCCTTGCTTTTGCAGAAGCCACACCAACACATGTACCATAACATTGAGAACTCTGTGTGTAACACCTCAAGAGTTACTTTTACAAGTTTATAAAACGTCTATGTCTTAGAGACAGAGCTGAACATCTCAGTGTTGCAGTGTTTCTGGCTACCTCAGTTGGGAACCAGCTTTAGAAACCTTTCTGGTTTTGCATAAATAAATAAATAGATAGATAAATAAAGTACTTGCTAAAAAAAACATTGGCTAGATGGTGGAGTGTCAGGCAAACCTGTGTCTGAAAGCCCATGGGAAGGCAGCTGCATGGTTGCTGGGTCTGTCCTCAAGGTGATCTCCTCAATGTACACTTATGGGTCAGATGGATGCTTCATGCACTCACATAAAGAAATATTCCTACCAAGTGAAATATATTTATCCAGCTGTTTCTGACAGGTGTAAAGTCTTGCATTTTTATTTGTAATGAAGGAAAAAAATGCACGAGGCACAATAAATATTACCATGCTTGCCTGTGCCAGGAAAGTAAAAAGGATGCTACAATTTGCCCTGAGGTGTTTTGCACAATTGTTTTAACACCTACAAAGGTTTAAAGGCTAAAAAGGAAAGAACTGAATCCTTTTAATGCCAATCTTTCTGAGAACAGCTGTCCTGCCACGCTGCCAGAAATGGGGGTTGTAGTTCTGCTGGTGGAATTAGTGACACTGTTGATATTAAAAGAAGAATTGGACATAACAAACTAGAAATATTGCTGAGCTAAAATAGACATCCATCCTCTCAGAGTAATTTTACAGATTCTTCTGAGTGCTACCTTTGTAGTTTGTTTGGGTTTTTTTACTAAATGTGAAACTTTCACCTCTTCCCTGATGCTCTTGTAGTGATGACAGGAGCTGGAAAGATGGAGCTTCATGAATTATCATTATAGGATTTTGAGAGACAAAAAAATTATAAGGTTGTATTTGTCAAGAGCTCTAGTGACAAATCAAAATGGAATTATTTCTGATTACCTAATACTCAAACAGCTCCCGACAAGTATCCTTGTTGACCTGCTATAGCAATGCACTCAGAGGAATCCAAGGCCAAGGCAATGTTTGTTTTTTTCCTACTCAAATTCTCCACCCACTGTTTTCCAGTAAAAAGGAGTTATAAAAAAGGCTGTGGTGCATTTTAGCTGTAATGTGGGTGATATGTTTAAAATATAAATGTAACAGGCAGGAATTTTACAAATCACATTCAGCTTTATTCCCTACAAACGTGTCCACCTTTCTCATTCCAAACACCAGGCCAACCTAGAAAAACTGTACGGACTTCAGGGGTTCTTAAGGCAGAAATTGTGTCTTCTGTAACTGTACTGAAGCTCCTACAACTCTCGAAAGGATTAATTTGACACATCTGCTTTTTAGTTTACATGGAAAACTACCTCTGTTTGAGTTCAGACAGACAGTAGTGTCATCAGCCTGACAACTCAGACATAGCAATTATCACTTGAATGAAGCATGTTAGAGCTCTCTCCCCACCAGCCTCCCCTGTTCTCTCCTCATCTCTCTCCTCTTCTTTATTCATATTATTCTCTAGCAGTATGTTTCTTGCCTATTTCATCATCAGATGGACAGTCAGCATCAGCTTGTGAAGCAATTCGTTCATTTAACATTAAAAAATTCAAGCTCTGGCCTCAGAGAGGTATCTCAGAGAGGGCTGTGGTGATTTGGAACTGACCCGCATTCAAAATCCAGGAGAAAGTAACAAACAGAGAGCAGTGGGAGAAAAGAGTGGAAGAAACAATGTGGGGATGAGAAAATCCTTTTCTCTCCTCCCCCCAGTATTCTTGTATCAGTGTCTGGTCCTGTGTGAGGGTTTTTATCATCCTGTAGTACAACTCTCAGGTGAAATGCTGAGCACCATGCAGCTCAGCTGCTGTACCTTTCTGTTTGTCCTAAAATGCAAATATTTTGACTTTTTCAAAATAACAAAGAACCACAGAATGTTAGGGGTTGGAAGGGACCTCCGAAGATCATGGAGTCCAACCCCCCCTGCCAGAGCAGGACAAAACTCGAGCAGATCACTCAGAAATGCATCCAGACAGGGCTGGAAAGTCTCCAGAGGAGACTCCAAGGCATGTCCACACTGAGCATTACAGATAATGGAAGCCTAGTGACATGTCTATCAGCGGGTGTTGATCCCACATGAATAGCAAGGATGCTTCCAACTTCTCTTTCAGCCTGTGAGATGTTGCTTCCCTGGAATACGTGGGGGAGGTGGTTCAACAACAGTACCTAGTTCTGCAGTTCTTAGCAAGGAGTAAACATGCTGCAGGAGGCACATTCCTAGAACTAGGAAAGACGTATGTAGGCATCTGTTATTGACCACTCAGCATGAACAATGAGCTCATAATGACAATGTCCTAAATTACAGAAGGCTAAGGCGGGATTTTAATTGCCCATTGTCGAGAGATTTTAATTGTTGGTTGCCAAGGCACACAGAGAGTTTTCCTTAGTGATGCACAAAACAACTTCATGGTTTACAGAGGAAAAAGACTTTTGAAGCAGAGAAAGCCACACTGAGACTTTGAATCATGCACTTGGAGGGAATGGGTAGAGTAATGGTAAGAGGAGTTCAGAACTAACAGAGGAGTTTAGAATTTTCACTACTTGAGTGTCATATAAAAAGCAATGGATCCATTTAGTGCAGCAGCTCAGAGGTGCTGTTTTTCCAGAAATAAATTTTGGAGAAGGAAGAGGGCTAGTGAATAGTCCATCAAAAATACAACAAATAATGATCTAAGCAATAAACCAGAGAAATTATAACAATAAACAGGAAGACAGGGCATTTTCACCCAGGAAATAAAAAGGCAAATAAAGAGTAAATTTAAATAATGATAATTTTCTTACAAAAATGGAGGAAAATTCTTCTTGAGACTTTCAAAATTGGACTTAAAATCACTGGGAAATGTGCTAAGGAAACCATCACACACTGGAAGATGCACCAGGGCACATTATTAGCTATTTCTTGTTTCTCTGGTAAGTCTCAGGACAAATTAGCAGCAGCTTTTGTGGCAGCAGAAGAAATCATTATTTACATATCAGCAATGAGAAAATACTTTAACTAGAAACCAAATTGCTCAAATGATCTTTCGGTGGAAGTGTTTTAATTCAATCTCTGAATCATTCCAAAAGCCATCAATATCACTTAGAATGTGAAAAAACCCTCTCCTATTCCCTATTTATTGTGGGCTGCTCCTTGCACGTTCTCTCCACTGTGAGGTTCCATCAGTTTCACCCATCTAAAGGTACTTCATTAATAAAGTCTCTTTTATGAGGTCCTCCAGTGTCAAAAGAGCATGCTTTCTTCTTAAAATATTTTGTATATCTACCATTTTCTTTTATGAACACCTTTTGCAATACGAGAATGTTGATATATGAGGAATCCTGGCATTTGGAATGAATTAATTCCACATAACCCTTGGCATTTTTCTAAAAGGCATTGGCTTTCAAAGGTATTCAAGTATCCCATTAATATCTTTGATAGGTGTCCAGCTTCCACATCATATGTCCAGGCAGAAATTTCGTGTGAGTCAAAGCTGTCTGGTTCTTCTGTGTCATGTCAGACTGGCCTGCTGATTTTTTCCTTTTACTCTCTAATGTCATACTTGGTTTGAATTGCTGAAGTTCTCATAAGATTTATTCTTTCAAATCTCATTAATATCCCATCTTTTGAGGGGAAACGATAGGCAATAGTTCCATTTCTGCTTGCAAAGGGGTAAACTGTCACAGAAAAGGACAATGTCACCAGCAAAATGAAACCTTGTGGCCTACTGTTAACCCATGTTAATGCCATCCCAGAAGAGTCTGCATTTGTCCTCGTGAGGAAGGAAACAGTGGTGAAAGAGTAGAAACAAATAAATTGCCTCTCTGGTTAACCCCAGTGAGCATTCATGCCAGCTTGACTTAACCTTATCTGTGCAAGCCACTCCTTGGACTACGCTCTTCATGATGTTAAGAAGGTGTCATGAAGTTGATTAAGAGAAGATCACAATTCCATACAAAAGCAGTAAACTACATAAAATACTAACATAATTATTGTAATTTTGTAGAAGTTCAAGATATACCAGGACGAATGAGATGTGTCTATCAGATCATCACTACTTCTTAGGGAGCCAATGGCTTTTTCTACTGCACAGCTACCATCACCAAAACATGGCAATGAAGCTCCATGAGTGAGAATTCCCTAAATGACAACAGGATTTGCATTTTTTGGTTTAGGTGCAGAGAAAGAACACAGATTTCTCAGGAAAAAAAAAAAAAAAGGACCATTTAGTGGATATGTTAAAATAATGGCCAGCTTCTTACTCTTTAAAAGAGGACGTTTTGAAACAGGAGCTGGGATTTTTTGGAGAGTTAAAAATAAACAAGGTTTCCTACCTGCATACAGAGGAGTTTGAAGGTAAGCTTATTTCACATTATTGTGGTCTGAAGATCATCCTATCCCTTTCTGTACGCAAGATTATTCTGCAGACTTGATTTGTGTGTCTAAGATGCTCAGCTGTGCTCTGAGATAACTTCACTTGGTGCCTCAAAAGTATCAGAAATCACATATTTGAAGAAAACATGTGGTCTTCCTTAAGGAGGAAATAATCTTAGGAAAACGTATCTGGGATTTTTAATAGAAATTCAGTAGTATTTATAAACTGAGGATGCACTGTCTTCTTTGTTGCTTACAATCCAAATGACTGTCAATACCACTTGTAGAGTAAAACAGAACAAGGAGAGCATGTTTTGTTATTCAGCTTTCTGCAATAGATATCCTAAAGCTCACTGAAGTGGAACTGGTATTAGTACCACATACAGATAAATCTGGTCCACAGGTCAGTCTAGCTAATGAGATACAAGTATGTAAAAAGAAATCCATTACTACAGCGTAGCAGTCTTTGTAAAGCCCTGTCAGTATATCTTGGAGACTGGCTGTTCTGGGCAAGGTAATAAAACTGATCAAGCAGTATAATTAGGAAATATTCTTAAGGGATAATTTAGATCAATACAGTCAAGCACTGGTATATTCTCTTTTTTTTTGATTTAAAATTTATAGTGGTCTACCAAGAGTTCTCTTGATAGAACTGACTCTGAGCTAGCAAAGAAGCAATGTTTATTAAAGCTATGCTTATTTCCAGTGGTTGTTATCTTTCATCTTGCCTCTGTGCAATTTCTGTTTCCCACTCCTGTGTTTTAACTCATTGCTTTGACTCAAAAATCAATAAATGCTTAGAGACAAGAGGGATACGAACAGGAGTTGAAAAAAACCTACCTAGAAATCCACCAAAAGAAGACAGAGTAGTCTAGTGCAGTTATGGGCAAATGCAGGTATGACTTGGGATAACAAATGGATAGGCAACTACACAACTGCAAGGTTAGTGCAAGTGAAAAGTACTGCTGGTAAAGTGATGCACTGACACTGCAGATACAGCAGATTGGCAAGAGGTACACTGATGGAAAGGGAAATATGACATTTATGCTTTTCTCTATCCGTATTAAACCAACTCATCATGGTGGCATTTTCATTTTTACCCTGATGAAAGTCCACGCTACTGTGGTCTAAACTGAGATTCCAACAGCAGGAGGTGATAGGAAGCAGTCAAAATGCTTTGGAAAACAGCATTAAAAGCTGTTCCCTCATCACTCCTCTTGAAAGCTAGAAGGTGGATTGCCCCATCCCCACTGTTGGTGTCGCGTGGTCCACTCCTCTTTTACACAACACTCACATTTCTGCCCACAGCTGGCATTTCAGGGAAGCAGAACATTGTCCTTGTGCAGCTTTCACAGCAGAGTTGAAAACTGCGAGATGAGAGATGCTATGTAAATGGAGGAACATTATCAGCATCATGCTGCTTGTTATTTAGGTTCTTTTCCAGATCAGGTAGCCTGGCACCAAGCACTATTTGCTATCAAAGAGCAACACCAGCCTGATACACATTGTGGCCTCTTAACTCTTTTTGAGGCTCAGGTGTCCCCCATATGGCAGTATTTCAACCCCAAACTCTGCTGTCACTTGGTACGGGGCATTTTTGGATTGCTTAAGAGAATGCTCACAGTGCCAGGCAGAGCTGGTAGGGACTGAAAGAGATCTCAGAAGTTCAAACCAAGTATGATGCAGATAAAGGTTCTGAGCTTTACAGGTAATAAGTATTTCAAGAGCAACAACTCTTAATAGTGCCAGAGAGACCCAGTGAAATGCAGAGGAATGGCAGCTATTACCGTTAACATCTGTGCCACATGAAAGTTTCATTTTGGGTGCTTGCACTTTAGAATCACAGCCACGGTTCCACAGCAGTGGGAAACTGCTCCAGGAAAGAAGATCTGTCCAGCAAGGGCCTCACTGGGGAAATCACATCCTCAAGACTGAAGCGTTTTTCTGCACACATATAGCCCATTAATCAAGGGGAAAATCTGAAGCAGTTATTCATTGTACTTGCTGCATTTGGCTTTGAAGTGATGAGAATTGAAATAATGATCTTGACTATTCTTATTAAGTAATATGAAATGGTTCGTCTGAAGGAATAAATATGGTTTGGCCTGTGAAGGTTCAGACATCTGGTACAAGCATATGGGTTGGGAATCATTAGCTAACTGTTACAAAAATACAGCAAAAAATGTCTTTTTACTGGTAGAATCAAGGCCTTCAGGAGAACTGCTCCATGTGCTTTGCTCCTGAATGAAAGCTCCTCTCTGTCCCCGTTCTGCCTCGCAGCTCTCCGAAAGCAAATGCAATGCTTGTCAAGTTACTGACTTCTCTTCTTCTGAAACATGTTCAAACTAGAAATAACTTACGTATCCATTGTCAAAACTCATTTTCAGAGAATGTTTCATCTTGCACTGATTTTTGTGTGGTAAACTGTCTTCTAAATGCGTGCCTGTTGTGGGCTCACATTGCAATGTCGAGACCTACTACGGGTTTACTTTGCACCGCTGCCTTAGGCTTGGTGCAAAAGCTCAGGTGTATACTTAGGTGTAAGTGGGCACTTGAGGTAATGTGAGGTAGGGAAGAGAAGAGCAGCTGTGATCCAGCAAGAGGAGTGGGGAAAAGACAATGGAAGTGATAGTCCTGGCATGGTGCCTGAGATTCTCTGCTAACCCGTGGCCGTCCTGCCCACTGCCCACTGCTCGGGCACTTAGAGAGGAACGTGTTTTGCTAATGGGAGTACTGTGTTGATTATCCCCAAGCCACGATGGAGAACCTTTTCCTTGCCTTAAGGCCAAAGGAGCCTTGCAGATCTCTTTGATAGGTCACATACTGATTCATGCCTAAGCATTAACCAGGAGTCATTTACAGAATCAAAATCAAGTAGCCCGGTCATCATAAGCCAAGTACTTTGTGAACCAGAGCCTACAGGAAAAGATAATGTTAATTCCTTTCTTGTGTGTGTGTGCGTGTATTTTGATTTCATCTTTAATTCTGTTAAGCTAAAAACATCTTCACAATTTATTCAACAAATATGACTTGCTGCTATCTTCTTTATGCTAGTAATTTATGAAAGAAAAGCCTTGGGCTGCATAGCATTATTAGCATTGAGATGCCTGCTGCTTCTCAGGTAGCTCTCAGCTCAGCATAAGCAAAAAGCTAATTATTTTAAGCAGGTCAGTCAGGAAGAAAACTGAAATTTGACACAGCAGTTAGAAAACAGTGTCCATTCCAGGGGATGGACAGCCTTCCAGGACCTAAAGGATGCCTGCAGGAAAGCTGGAGAGAGACTTCTAAAAGGGTTTGTAGTGATAGGACGAGGGGTAGTGGCTTCAGACTGGAAGAGAGTAGATTTAGACTAGAAGTAAGGAAGTTCATCACTCTGAGGGTGGTGAGACACTGGAACAGGTTGCCCAGAGAAGCTGAGGATGCTCCATCACTAAAAGTGTTCAAGATCAGGTTGGACAGGGATCCCAGAAATATGGTCTAGTGGGAGGTGTCCACAGGGGTTGGAACGAGATGCTCTTTAATGTCCCTTCCAACCCAAACCACCCTGTGCTTGATGTTAGATGAAATTTGCCCCTGCAGAAATATGTGGCTGAAAAAGAATGTGGTAAAAATACCTTCTGCCAATATTTAATGATGTCATCTTACCAGGTTTCAAAGTGAGGTATTGCATGCAACTTAGCTCCTTGATTTGCATTAGTGCGAGGCTGAGAAGGATGGTGAAGAAAACAAGATGTGAATAAGAAAAAACAAATCAAGAGTAACTGGCTAGATACCTTCTTTCTTGATATAACAAAGTTCTTCTTTGAGAAAAGTGGATAGGAATTATCAAAAACTTCTCAGACAGTGGGCCAGACAATCTAAGTGATTATACTGTGATATAGCCTGTGTTTTTATAAAATATTTATTAGTTTTAAAAGGCTTAAATTACACTTGGGAGTGTCAAATCCCTTGGAATTCAAAGGCATTTAAATACCACAGTCTATTTACTTATGTTAAAGAAACACATCTAGATTAGAAACTCAGAAAATTCTACAAAAACATTAATTTCCTGTACCATGTGGTGCCAGAACAAATTTTAATAAAGTGAAATATTTTGCTATCCAGTCTACTTTTTTTTCCCCAGTGTTAACTGCTTAGCTTTGGTATTTCATTTATTTTGAAGGATGCAACAGGGATAGATGATTTTATTTTGCAGCAGTTACAATGGACTTTTTAGTAAGGACAGTATATATATATAAAAAAACCCCCTCAATTTACAGGGATAAGATGTCTCATTCTCCTGCCATTCCTCCAAATGTAAACTGCTGGTACCTTTCCACTATGAATCTCTGCATCCAACTATTAATGGACTTGTGCTGCTTTGCTTTCGAAAGCTGATTACAAAACTGATCTGGTTTAGAAACAGAAGGAATTTTCTCTTCTCAGATGTTCATGTAAGATAGTTAAAATTACTTTACTCACTCCCAGGGCACGGGCACTGAATGGTCCCCTTAAATCAGCAGGACTGCTTCTAGAATCTGGTATTATTTGGTGTATTTTTGTGTCTATGAACAAGCAAACTCAACAAAGCAATAGTGTCTGGTGGAACTGCAGAGCCCAGGTGGCAAAGGCACTCACTTTTCTTTATCTTTTTGAAAAAGAATTAAGGTAAAATTTGTAGACTTGCTGAGCCAAAAACTGTCTTGGCTCCATGAACCTAAAAGGCTCTTGCAGTGCTCGTTTGTCTGTTCCTGTGTACCTCCAGACATCTATAGGCTTAGTTTGGCTGTAATCCCACAACTGATTTGAGCAGAAATTCTTTGACTCCAGGAAACTCTCATTTAATAGTTTTATAATATTTGTTTTTTTCAACTGTGTAAGTTCACATTTTCACAGCTTCAAGAGAAGAGTCAGATCCTCAGAGCTAAACCTGCACGTTAAACTATACATTGGACATATGCATTTGTTATTTAAACACACTATCTGAACATTCCTCTTGGAAAGAATAACCTTGGTCTCCCTTTTGTGTGTATCAATGGAGTTTTCCCAAAGTAACCACATTCTAAATATGCCTCTCATGCTCCAGTCTCAACAGAGATGCAGTTACAGCAAAACTGAAAAGCTAATTCAGTTCATAAAAATGATTAACTGAGCTGCATTGATTGTGGCTGGACTGATTACACATTTCACTTCAGGTTTTCCTTAGCGCGCAGCTCCCTGGATTTGAGTTGGCTTGAAAAAGGAGGGAGAAGAGAAAGTACAGCAGGGAAGGGGATGACGTGAATGGGCTTCTTAACATTCACATCACGCAGGGCTCCAGCAAACCCCTTTCAATCTTTGTGCTTTTCATTAAATCACTACCTGCTTTGTAGCAGCTCTCCTCAAACAGTGGCTCTCTTGCATTTACATACCATGAATGCGAGCGCCGTGCTAAGGACCGCTGGGGGATTGACATGCATACAGCCTGCTTTGATGTTAGCCTCCAAAAAGATGTTACATCAGCACGGAATGCCAAAAGGAGGAGGAGGAGCAGGCTGAGGAAGACATCAGCTAAGACAGATGGACAATTCTGTGTTGGAAGAGCCAACTCTTTTGGAAGGGTGTAGCTGGGTCTTTGCAATGCACTGTGTTACCCTGTAGAAAGCACTGGCCTAGGATGTTGATTGTTTTTTACAAACAGAAGGTGCAAAGATCAAACAGATGTCAAAAAAACCAACAAATCTTTCCTCAACCAGCATGGACACCAAGTCAGTAATGTAGGCACCACAACAGAGAATTACAGCAAAATGAAGAAGCTTCTGCCATAAAGTTCTCTGGACCATACAAAAGCTCTACCTGTCATCATCTCTGCCAAAACTCGTCGGTCTAACTCTTTAATATTCCTTTTTTGCAAGGAAATACTGAATTTTGAGATAGAATATTATTCTAATAGGACAGCACATCTTGTATTCCTTCCTACATTGAGAATCTAACACTTCAGCACAAACTCCAACCTTGAATTCTGAAAGCTAAACAGGTATTTAATTACAGACTCTCGTGCATTTTGCCTGGGGTGCCACCCTTGGCATCACAGCAGTAGCTGAAGCCCCCAGGCCACGTGAGCATGGGAGAGGAGACACACCTGGGATGATCTGCACAACTTTTTTCAAGTGACATGGGGACTCTGGTGGTAAAACAGCCCCAGGAAACTTTGGTCTCAGAGCAAGGATATCAAGTTATTTTTATATTTCCAGTGAAAGGTATTTTTTATCACCACTGAGAAAGTGAAAATAATGGTTTCTTTGTGCATTAATTATAGGTGTGGAAGTTCCAGACTGAAGCCATGTCCAAAACCATCATGATTTCAGCGGTATGTTGCTTAATATTGCCAAGAAACTTGCACTTTTCTCATTCTCTTCTTTCCAATCTTAAAACATGGAAGCTGAAAACTGTCTTTTGATAACCTGTCCCATACTCAAATTAGTAATGTTGGTAAATTTTAGCAACTTAATAGACTAAATATTCTATGTTTGATTTCTTTTCAGTAATGTTGGTAAATTTTAGCAACTTAATAGACTAAATATTCTATGTTTGATTTCTTTTCAGTTCTGCACTGCACAGACTTTTAAGATAAAAAAAAAACCAAAACTCAGTGTTAAGCATTAACTGAATAGATAATGTTTATTCATTTGTCTCTTGGTACTCTCTGTATTATAGATTTTAATTCATTAGTTCATGAATCTAGAGAAGGCACTGGGTTTTTTGTGTTTCAGTTCAAAACAGACTCATTTTAATTGGAGAACTGCATGTAATTTGTTTTTTTTTTTCTCTTTTGTTGCCATCAGTATCTTGAATAAATATTGGTGCTTCCTAAAGAGCACAGCTGTCTGTCCTACCTTGTGATGGCTCCTCTGAATCCTAACAAAACTCCAGGCAATCCCCTGTGCTTCTTCACACACTTTACAGTACCTCTAATCACAGAAGAGCTTTCAGAGGCATTTCCATCACATCCCTCCCCTCCTGATTCTACTTTTTCCTGGCTGATGTAATCTCTCATACTTCCTCTGCACTTTGTAGGGAGCAAGGGAAAAAGCAAAAGAAGAGTGAGAAATTTTTCTGTCAGGTTTTTTTCAGGTTTGTACCATTTGCCAGCCCCTCCACTAATGGGTGTTACAAAATTAAAAGGCTTGGTTAGAACGTGGAGCACTAACAGGTTACATCTGAGTTACACAATTTGCACTCCAGTTTTGAGTTTCTACCAAACTGCTCCATTTTCAGTGTTCTATCAGAAGACAGTAAGCAATTAAGCAGGGGGGGAATAAAATGATAACAAATTTAAATCCATAAGACATTCTTTTTGTTTAGTTTACACAGATAAGAGTTGCAAGGGCTCATTTACCAGAACATTTAGTCTCAGAAGACCGAGTGCTTCAAACACAGGAAACAGCATCCCAGAACACTGCCTGAATGCAGACTGATGGTTATGTTCTCTTCCTACAATGTCTAATCTTGCTCATCCTGAATTCAGGAGCTGAATTCAGTCTTCTCTGGAGTTCAGCTGAGGCTGAATCAACTCCTGTAATAACCAGTCCACAAAGGTCTTCAGAAATGCACAAAAGTCACACCATTTTTCCATTTTCTTGGACCGGGGCAAGAATGTCAGTGGTAAAGTTTGAAGGAGAGCAGAACCTAATCAAAACATGTGGTTACTCTGATAGATAAATACCTAAATTATAAATGGGTTCTCCACTTGGCAAAAGAGAGTTGCTATTATAAGCGCCCTAAAAGTGGTAACACAAAGCTCTGGGGAGCAACTGCAGCAGAAATCAATAGGTGCAGCAAGTGGGCTTTTATGAGCAAAGCTGCTCAAAGACATGAGAGAAGGTTCACGAGGGGAGGCAGAGATGAACTGCTGCTGTAGAAAAGAATTTATTTGTTCTGAGAATCAGGAAAAAGTAGATTTCAAACAGCAGAGAATAACCCCTCTCAGAAATAGTAAAGGATCTGGCGTGTTGGAGCTGGACTTCTCTGGCAGTTCTTCTGGACACTTGTGGTTGTCTCTTTTGATAGATGACAATGATGTGGAAGGGCAGTTCAGAAAAAAATGACAGAATGCACTTTTCTGTGTAAGTTTTACAGATAACTCTCTTCCTGAATCTTAAAGGCTCTCCCAACTGACCATGTAATTTATTAATTCCAGAAGAAACCCGACAGATTTAGAGGTAACCTTCAGCACAATTACAATCCAGTTGTATGCTTTTCTGTGAAACACTGGCTGGAAAATCAGTGTATTGTTTACTTCAGGTACAGCTGGTGCACAGTTGTGGTCAGGTAGCTCTTACTGTGCATCTACTACATCTTCACTACAGTGTTCATTCTTGAATTAATTTGGCTCAATTAGGAAGATTTCTCAGCACAAGAAAGACACGGACCTGTTGGAGAAGGTCTGGAGGAGGACACAAAAAGGATGAGAGGGCTGGAACCCCTCTGCTGTGAGGCCAGGCTGAGAGAGTTGGGTTTGTTTAGGCTGGAGAAGGCTCCAGGGTGTCCTTTCAGTACTTCAACTGGAGCCTCTCAGAAAGATGGGGATGGTCTTTTTAGCAGGGCCTGTTGGGATAGGACAAGGGGTGATGGGTTTAAACTAAGAGGGGGTAGAATTAGATTAGAGGTAAGGAAGAAATTTTTTATAATGATTATCACAGTATTTTCAGCAGTTGTGGAACGAGTGTGGTTATTACTTAGCAATAATTTACTACAGAATATGAAGAGGTTAGGACCACCTAAGAGATGTACATTCCAGAAGCTTTATGTCTGCAGTCGCAACATAAACTGGATCTTTGGTCTCCTTGTGTTTTGATACAGTCAACGTCGTGCACTGCACGTGGTCAAGAATGGTATCAGAGTTTGCATAAGCTTCTCTATCAAACTGCCCCAGAATGACCAATTCATCACCCAAACTTCCTCTGCCAAAGAGCTAACTTTAGCATTTTACAGCCTCCCAATATTTCTTGTTCACCTTTAGTTTCACAAGTATGTTTTAGCCAATTTTCAGAATACAGACTAGATCTTTTTGCAGGAAAAAAATTACCAAAAGGACTTTTCTCCAAAAGAAATACTTATGATTTAGTGCTCTCTGGAGGCACTTGGCTCACCTGCCTGCAAAATTAAGTTTGGTTTTGCTTACAACTTAAATTCCCAGTCATCACGTTACCAGTTTGGCAGTTATGATAATTTTCACTGAATTAATTTCCATCTCAACAAAAAAAAAAAGATTTTTTTTTCCCTGACTCTTAAAAGCTCGTTCTGGCTGCTGGCAAGAATTCAGTGACACTTCAGACATTCCTGTATATGTTTTGAATAAGTTTGTCCTTTAGGAAAAAAAAAAAACCAGAAGGTATGTCTCATTCCTTAAACACTGTAGGTCTAAATGTTAAGTATGACAGCTGAGAGACTTCTCTTTTTAGTTTTACACAGTTTAAATTTGAATTTGTTTAGATGGTTCTTGACCAGCTAATTTATCTTGACAGCTCTCAGGGTCACATTTAGTTTATCCCCATAGGTGCCTTGTTCTGTAGAAGAATTAACTGCATTTGTCTCATCCACTTGCCTCTGATTTCTGTATTTGTGTGATTAACTTCAATATGATAAGAATCACAAGAAATAGATTAAATAAAATGGAAAAGAGATTAAATAAATTGTAAAACAAATTAAATAAAATGTCTGTGCTTCCCTAAAGCCTTGTCTGAAAGGTGCCTTGATGGACAAAATGACCACTGAGTGTACCAGATGCTGAAAACTTCTGAGGGTATCACACCCGTAAAGAAGGAAGATATCTTCCTTTACTTGGAGGATGTTAAGATACTGTAAAGGTAAAAAAATAGAAACCACATGGACTAATAGCAATTCAATTTAAATTTGTGTAGGCAGAAAGTGTTATACTCGCTCTCTCAAAAAATACTGAAACCCAGAGTAAGCTGTGAAGTCACAGAAGGTCTTTAAAAAAGAGATAGATGAGGGTTGCATCATCTAATATCACAGCCACTTGTAAAATATTATACTCAAGCCCAGACATCCCATGAAGACACAAAAGGGTGACCAGAGTACTGGGTCCACAGAGTAACTCTGTAGAAATATATCCATATATTGATGAAAAGCAAAACAAGACAAACTGCAGTTGATTTACTGCTCCAAATGGCAGAGGATTTTTCATGCCATGTATATGGAAGACATCCAGCCACTGCACGCTGCAGCCTTTCCACTACCTTCAGCTGGGTTCTCCCACAGACTGGTTCCCTACGACACCAATCTGTGCGTCAGCACGTGCGGTGGAAATCACATCCACTCAAAAACCTCTCTCTATGTATAGAAATATTCAGCAAATCCTGTCTCTTAATAGCAAGAGTCTATGGCTGCCAAAGAGGTCTACCAGCATACAACACTTAAAGGACTTTAGTGTTGGCAAAGAAGGACCCCGTGGGTTTACACCCGAGTGTCGGTGACCTTTGGAATGTGATCAGGGTAGAACATAAATTTGAATTACAAGGCAAAAAAGGCTTTTAGCTTATGGCCCTTCTGACAGCTTTCTTTAAAACACTTCTACTCCAAGAATCCAGACAGCTAGATAGGGTTTCCATCTGTTAGATAAGAAAAGCTGTAAATAGGTTTAAGATGTGCGAGTCCTCTGAAAGTTAGGGGAGTGAGGTATCTTGCTTACACAGAAAACATGAACTTCAGCTTGGGTTCCCACCAGCCTGAATTACACAAAAAGTGAGCACCTTTCACTGGGAAGCTGGAAGCAAGAGTGAGTGTACTTAATGAAGGACAATCAGTTCACATCAAGATCACCGCGGCAAGCAAATCGTCCAGACTGCATGCCTGCATGGTTTAAGGGGGATAAAAAAAGATACTACAGAGGATAGAAGCACCTGGCACTTTTCCAGAATACAGAAGTCAGTAAAAGCAGTAACATTTGCCAAAAAAAAGAGACCATTAGGTAAGTATTCAGAAAAAAACCCAAGAGAAGCAGATGCATAATGCATGACAGTGAAAGGTGGTAGGCTTAAACAGAGGAACTGTAATCAATAAGATACTGAAAGAATTGGCTGTAAAGGACAAAAAAACCAAGATTACATCACGAGGGCAAGCTCTCAGCAGTGCACCTAGGGAATTCTAAGAGGATCATATTT
Source organism: Chloroceryle aenea (assembly GCA_013399075.1). Classification (NCBI taxonomy): domain Eukaryota; kingdom Metazoa; phylum Chordata; class Aves; order Coraciiformes; family Cerylidae; genus Chloroceryle; species Chloroceryle aenea. The sequence goes on along the minus strand of VWZY01005978.1, from coordinate 950,922 downwards.
GTGACTGGAAAAGAACACGCACAAGGTTATGCTGTTAATGCCCAAAATTCTACTGCTGCATTAAGTTATCAGGCTCTGAATGGAGAAAAGAATGATAAGTATAATACTGAAGGCAATCAAAGAGACAACTGTATTTAATAAAGCAGTAATAACAGCTGACAATATCTGCCTGCACAGACAGAATTTATAGAAACAACTTCCCAGCATTTCAGTCGCTATTAGAATGAAAACAGAGCCGTCAGGAGATGCTCCCCTAACTCTGAAACAGCTAACACTGGGGAATGAATTGAAGAGCTAAAATTAACTCAGGAAGGAAAAATGATCTTGATAAATTTTATTCCCAGCAGGCACAGTGATTAAAAAAAAAAAACAAAACAGCTTTTAAACGAGAGGCAGCATGGTAAAAAGGTTTTCAGGGGTTTACACGCCATCAACTGTAAATACACACTGGTTTACACCAGCTGCAGAGGACTACAACTTTCACAAGCAGCTATGTATCTGCAGGGTCAGTTCCTGTGGAAAGTCAATTCTGAAGATTACCTGGATTAGATTAAACATTCTTCATGGGAGGTTTTCTAACCGGGAGTTTTTTGATCGGGTAGTTAACAAGAAGCACGTGTATGCTTCTATTTAGAGGTTGATAGGGAAGGGTGAATAACCTCTGCAAGAGGATGAAGAAGCACAGTGACAACGTGATGACCCACCTGTATGCTGGGTGGAGTGAGGGCTTCTTAATATGCCACTGAAACACCCAGAACTGCACCCTGATCCTGACTCATTTAGATGCTTTTGGAATTTTACTTGGTTCTTCTAATGAAACTTCAGGCTTGAAGGCTGTTTACAAGCTTCTGGTGTTCACATGAACACTGAGGGCATCCCATCTGGGTGGTGGAAGCTTGAAATGTGACCAGGATAGTCCCCAGGAAGTAATGTGGCATTTCAGTTAGTTTGTCTAGGACGTTAGCAGAGACAGGGAATTATTGCAATCACTGGCACAAAAACGAGAGCTATTATAGGCAACTGTAATATTTACATAAAATATCAAAGGGAGGAGTGGAAACCCACAAAAGGAAGAAGAGAGGAGGTGGAGCTGAAGGAGTCTACGTTGAATTTTTTTGTCAGGTCTCCAGGTAGAGGCAGTGAATGAATACTGAGCAGCCTCAAGCTCAGCAGAGAGATGACTCATTGTGCTGTCTTCTCTCAGGATGACAGACAGGGAGGGATGCAGGCTGGCTTTTCAAACTTATTTCCACCAGAGACGCTATGCACAAATGATAGGAAGACATACCCACTGAACTTCATTTGGATCCTTCAGTCTGACTTGATAAAGTGTGTCTCTTTAGATTGTTTTCACAGGTTATTTAAATTCAGTCCAACAGGTTACACAGGAAAATTGCTTGCAACAGCCCTGTCACATCATAGTGGCTCAGCAGTCAGTCTCAAAATGAGGTAGTGGCTGGCAATCAGTGACTTGATCAGGGCTAAGGGCCCAAAATGTCACATAAGACCATTATTATGCATTTATATCAACAGATCTTCCTGATTTATCAAATTAACAGGTTATTCAAATTAACTTTTTAAAATTAAGTCCACTGGAAATACATGAGTCAATTATTTTCTTGCAGACTTTGGTGGCTTCGACCGTGTTTCTCTTGGTTTTTGAAGCAATAAATGAGGAGAGTAGTGTAAGTGCTAGGAAATGCAAATTCACGTGCATATGTGGACGATTTTATACAGACTATTCTAGCAAATCTGAGGCAAAAGTTAACAAAAACCCAGACTGGCTTCATAAAGATGTCACAAAAGTAAGGGACAGCTAGTAAACTGTTCAATAATTTTAAAAGTCATCCTCTTCTATACCTATGAAACTCAGAAATATCCTCCAATGTTTGGGTTTTGCTTGTTTGTTCACCAGGCTCTAAAAATGCAAACTTCAAATTTTAGGTCTTCGGTTATTGCCTCAGGAGTGTGCCATTGAGAAGAGAGGGAAGATATGGTAGTGACTATAGGAAGTGCTCTGTAGCAAAATGAACCAATTGTTGCAAAATTGTCTCACTCCTTGGAAGTTACATTATTATCCCAAACTTCAATATTTCCTGCAAAGTCCTTGGCCATGGCAAGACTTTCAGAATTACTTTGCAGATGATGTCTTTTTTTTTTTGGTGGAGAAGTAAAATTAAATATGCCTTTACTATTTTTGATCATGTCAGTTACTATTCCATCTTATTACTTCTGACAGCATATATAAATATTTAATAGCACTCAAAAGGTAACTTGTCTGGAAAGAAGGACCAGCATAAATATATAAGCAAGAGTTGAGTACTAAGCTACCCAGACTTTGGAAAGAGTCTTACAATAAACCTAATTCAGAGTGATAATGCAGTCATGCCATCTTGATTACTTGCATAGTCATATCCATATCAGAAATTCAATTAATATTCTTGGATTTGCACAACCAAAGGACATAATTCTTGGATTCCTGCAAAGATACAGATATATATATGTGTGTGTCTTCTTATATCTCAATAGTGCTATTCATACTTGTGTTGACAGAGATTAATATGCATATTCCTGTGATTTGATAATGTCAAATGTATTATCTTTTTGCTTTTAAATTAGGCAGATTCAATTATAGACATGCTAGCACAATCTGACCTGATCCAAAGGCAAATATGTTTGTATTTGTCCAAGTTTCCCACTATCATCTTTAGCATGCAGGAGCAATGATGATTTGCAGTTTTTACCTCTCTTTCCAGTGCAATTCTTCCACGTGAGAGATGGGATATTTCTGTCTTCCTTTTCTATTTGATAAATTCCTTTCTCCCCAGTTTCCTTCTCCCAAAATAATCTGAAACCAAATGAAAACAATGTAAGTAAAACATGAAAACATTGTGTAGGTCTCCACCTTATTTATCTAGCTACTATTTTCTGTCTTGTACACTTTAAATTTTTTAAGCAGGATTTAAAAAATCCAAGGAGAAGAAAGTCCTTCTCAAGAGACTGACAGCATTTCTGCATGAGGCTGAAGTAGGTTGCTGAATGGTACTCACCTCTCAGCCATTAAATTTCCATAAATCCATCCACAATATCTATCCAGCATGTTGTAAATGTTAACGTTGGACAAATTCTAATTAAAATGGCTTGCTTATTTATTCAATGTTTATTTTCTTCTCAAAAGCAGATTTTGTTTTGATTCTCTTAGGCTTTTGGAAAGGATATGTCTATGTGCAAATAGTACTATTTTAACTATACATCCAAGATTGCTTGGCTCCAAGAAACCATATTTTAATGATTATGTTGCACAGTAGGTCCCAGGCTAACACTGAGCTGCACTCAGGAAATCTGAGCAATCTGCTATTGAGGTATATGTGCCTTAAAGATCCAGTATCCTGAGCTTATAGAAACATTTCAGAGCAGAAGAGAACCTGGAGATGATGAACCAGTTTTCCCTGCAGCCTCCAGAAAGCTGGACTGAAAAAGACACAACAGTCCCTTTGATCTCCAGCACACAGAGCAACCTGTGAGGGGATGGTTCTGCAAAACTCTTGGGTTTTTTCACTACCACTTCCAGCTCTTCTTGTAAAAGCAGCAGCACTTATCACTGATTAAATAACACTCTTGGACATTTAATTAATTGAATAGGTCTCCAAGATAAACAAAATCTCTTGACTAAAACGTGCTCCTGATTTTTAGATGTAGTATGATAGTGGACTTTTTGTGTGGATATAAAATGTGATTTTCATGAAATAATTTATGTTGGTTTTTTTTTAATTATAGTAGAGCACTTTATGCTTATGGCAACAAAATGATGACAAGAAAAGACACTGTGTATCTAAAGCTATATATAAACACTTTATAGAAAGACACTTTATATAAAGCTAATATAAATCCCTATGGCCTCATCATGCTTTTCCTTAAGATTTCCATACTAAATAACCTATTAATGCAAATAATCTCTACACATTTTGCTGTGCTAAAACACACTGTATTGGATATGGAAAATACAACAGAGGGTATACTTAAGAAAACACAGTGCTGTTTAGAAACTGAACTGCTCCATAAGCAATTCCTGCCTTCTACAGTTATACATTTCAAGCTGCTCTCTGGAGTGAAGGGACCGATGCAGCAATTCCAGGAGGCCAAGGGCATTGGAAACGCAGCAATGTTTCTGTGCCGTGTCCCTGCTGGGACGTGGGGACACGGAGGCCGCAGCTTGAGCAGCCGGAGTGCTCACAGGCAGAGGGGAAATTCGGAGCTCCCTTACCTCTCGTCCTGCCTCGAGGGTGCGATCCCGACGGCCCCGGGCACTGAGGCCTTACCGGGACCTGGAGAGGAGCGGCCCAGCCGCGCTCCCCCCCCTCAGAGGGCACGTGTAGGCCGCGCAGCTCTGCCCTCCGGGAGGACGGAGGAGGGTGAGGAGGGGACTCCCCTCAGGGCAGCCTGCGAGGCTCCCACAACGGGGACCGCCACCCGCGCTCAGCTCAAATGGCTGCTTTGCCGAAGGGTTAAAACCTGCTGCCGAAGGTAGGCCCAAGGGGGTAGGGGTTGCCCTCAGGTGGGGCAGGGGGAGAGAGGTTATGGCTCCGTGTGGGGCGTGAAACGCAGGAGCGGTGGCCTGNGCGGAGATGGCGTGGACCTGCTGGGTCCTGCGGCTCGTGCAGAGGAGACAGGAACGGGAGCAAGACCGGGATGGCAAGGCCTGGGTGTGAGCGAGTCCCCGCCGCTCCTCCTGAGCTTCCCTAAGGCTTCCTCCTTGTGCTCTGGGATGGCGGTTTGATGGAGGAAAATCAGGTTTCTGGCCGAGGAAGAGGAGTATGTGTGCATATATATACATTAGCAGAAAGAATGCTAAGTGTAAGGGTCCAAACTGCCCCAAACGAGTGGGGAGAGCAGTATAATGAGTGGCTTCGTGGAGAAGGCTTGGACGTGGGCCTGGAGCAGGAGGATGAGCTGCTCCTGCGAGGAATATATAAATACATGCCTATCTATACATATACTGTGCTAAATTGATCTATGATGGAGCCTGCTTAGGATGAAATCATTCCAGCAAGTGTTTGTGTGGGATGAAGGCTCGCTGACGTGAGTGGGCGGGAGTAGGACAAACAGAAGCGACGTGCTGAGACCGGACGCGTATTTGTGCAAATCTGTGTGAACGAGCTACTGCTGTTGTTTTCCAAATATTGATGAGGAGCTGCTAAAATCGGATCAGTCAGTCACTGTGCTTTGTCTGTTGAGGCTCCTAAATGGAGCACAGATTGAGTAAGTACCGGCTGTTAAACAAGAAACAAACCCGACACTCGCTTCTAACCTCATCTGCACCTTGATTTCCTACTGTAATCTTCTTCCCAACAGTTTTATATGCCTTCTGCCAAGAGGAGCAGCTTGCCGAAGTACTTGTAGTTTCTCCCTTGGATATCATTGACTCAAAAACAACCTATATGCAGCCCTAGTATTTTTGGTGTGTGTCTGTTTCTGTACCAAGGATGAATAACTCCATAATTATCTAGTGTCCTAAAAGAATGTAATGTAATAAAATTCCAAATCACACTTTAAATTCCATCTTTGTTTTCAATTTTTGTCTATATAATTTTCTAGAAAATGATGAGGTATATTCAACTGAAAATCCTACTGCTTTTAGCTGTTGAGGAAAGCACTAGTCCATTATTTCCCCTTCCTTTTCTAGTTTCTTATAAGCTATATGCACTGCAGTTAGGCTTTCGTGATAAATAGCTCTGCGGAGAGTAAGAGCTTGCTCATTTTCTTTGATTTCATCTGCAATCACCTCGCAGTTATTCAGGCTGCAGGTGCAGAAACAGGGAGCTGGTTGCCCTCGAGCTGCGTGGGCGTGAAAGCGGAGTAGCTGTGCTTGATGCAATGCTGCGATGCGGGCCCTTCCGTCACTTAGGTCAGCGCTCGCTACGGGATCTCTGCCTTCCCAGTCCACGCCGTTCCTGGTTCTTCTGTGCTCTCTGCAGTTTAATGTGCATGTGTCTGTGTAACTACTCATTTTTTGCTTCGTTTGTGTTACCAGAACTCTCAATTACTTCAGGTAATTGAAAGGTGATGATGTTTGGTGTTCTGGCAAGTTCATGTGGTTTTGGAAGAGATTTTACAGTTATTTTCCCCTGGAAAACTAATGATGGTTTGTGCAAATATAGAGGCTGTTGTAGAAGGTTTGATGGAATTGAGGTAGAATGTTTGATGGAATTGGGATAGAACCTCTGTCAGAAGGAGGTTGGCAGCTTCGTTTCAACCTATATTTCAATTTCACTGTTTAGCTCAGATAAATTTGAATCATATTCAGCTAATGCACATTGCCACTTTTGCTTCACAAATAGGTTCTTGCTTCTCAGACGGGATTTTTGCCTTAAAAAGAAACTAAATATACTGTAAAGATCAGTATTTAGGAAACCATTCTGTAGAAACCCAAATATTTTTAAAAGTGAGTTGGGTATTAATAGTCAGACCTGAATGTCTTTTTCACTGTAACAAGTAGTATAAATGTTCCAGGACTGACTCATACTTTGTATGCTTGCCAAGAATGACGTGAGTAAATATATCCCAAAGCCAGCTCTTTTTCACCAGACTATTGTTAACTGGCATTTGATATATTATAGCAGCATTCATCACAACTCTTCAGATAATGTTCAGTCAGGAGTCTGGTTACATTTGTGGGTGGTTGTTTTTTTGTTTTGTTTTGGTTTTTTTTTTCAGACTGTCTCATCCAGCTTTGTTTACAAACTGGAGCACTTGACATGAAATAAAATAGTCTCATGAAATTTCAGGAAAATGTCATTGTTACAGATAACCACTTGAAGTGTATGTGGTTTAGCATTTTTCCAGCTACCTACCTCAGTAGTAGCAAATTTTTGAAGCTGTGAATGCCTCAGAGATTGGAAATAAGTTTCCTTCATATTTTAAGATCCAGAAGATAACTCAGCAGCACTTGCACTACTATTCTTAGATGTACTTGGTTTCCAGGAGCTAATTCTGGGGTGGGATTTCAAACAAGGGCTGTGTAGGAAGCCAGGCTACTACTTCACAGAGGCTTTGGAGGGCAAAATGAATGAAGTTGCATGTTTTAAATTCTGTCCATTACATGGAAGTAAAACCAAAGCCACAGACCTGGAAGTGTTTACTGTTAGAGAAACATAGAAACATTGCAATGTCTGGGTTGGAAGGGACCTCTAGAGGTCATCTGCTCCAACCCCTCAAGAGAAGTTCTAAAAGATTTCCTACATTCAGGATTTCTAAAAGACTTTAGTTGCAGCTTCACTATTCCAGGAATACTGTGGGCAATACAAGGCTCTAGTAAATTTTTAGGTAAATTATTGGTACAATTTCACTAAAATGTTACCTGAATGAAAGCAAGAGCTTTGTCATTTCAGTTCAGGATTATAGGATCTGTATTACATGTAATTTGAAAACAAACAGGGGTTTCATTTTAAGCAATTATTAAATGTAACGAAATTGGCAACAGAATGCCAGTGGGTGAAAAGAAAGTGTTGGAATCTTCTGTGGTGTTCCTCTAAAATTCTGGGGCTATTTTGTAACGTGATGAGATGGTAAATCCAACCAAACACTGCAAACTGTGATGCCAGTTTCTGAACCCCACAGTTACTACAGCAGGTTTTCAGATCTTTGGGCACCAGACAAGGAGCTCTTCTTTGAGTCTCACACGAGAGAGCTTTACAGCAGAGATGTGCCTTGAAGCTGGAACATTTATTCATGGATCAATGGGTGGCGTTGCTTGAGAGAAGCTAGCAGCCTTGCAGTCTTATTTCTATCACTGGGTTTTGATGTTCGACTGGAGGAGATTTGTCTAACAGACCTCAGGAGTCTTGGGATGGGAAAAAGAGGGAAAAGAGATCAAACAAAGGGCTGATTATATATTGTTTAAATAGCAACTCCTAGGGCATATCTACAGCAGTTTTTTAAATATTAATCTTACGCTCATTATTCTTCTGTATAATAAAGACTGTGCTTCTGTAAATAAACAACTAATGGTCAAAATGTGCAAGGTGGAGGCCTGATAAGTGAGCTATTAATTTGATATTAATATGAGGTAAAAAAGGGCTGTTTTACCATATGCCTGGAACTTCAAGGGAATGCATCACATTGGGCCACTTTCCTTCCTGGTTAGAGCTCAAAGTTGCTGCTTTTTACAGGGACAACATTATCTGGATGGAATTTTCTTTGTTATTTTGCTACAGGAAGAGTAATATGGACTCAAGTGTGAACACTTTTATAGGAAAATAACCTACTCAGAGGCTTATACCAGCAGAAGTGCTTCCAGCATAAAATCATGTTCTTCTCTGAAATGGGTCCATTAGCCCAAAAGCCACGGCTGCATCGGAGCACGTGCCGGCAGTGCTGCCAAGAATTGATAGTGGGATATTTTTTATTGGAGATGGTGTATACCCGATAGCTGCTCAGACTGTGTCTGCACAGGCTCGCCAGTGAGAGGGTTATACAGGATTTAAATGGTGCTCAGAAAGCATCTCCAGGTTTTGCTGTGGTGAAAGTCTTCCAAATGCAACAGAAGGCAGTACTCTTCCACTGACTCTAGCCGTGCTGCGCAGGGACATCGCTCTTACAAAGCAATCTGAAATGGTGTACACACTGGAAAGCTAAAATAGACACATTTACCACTTGAAAATGCCATCAAGAGTGTTGTTGACAAGATCTACTTCTGATCATTTCAGCTTGAACATACTGTTTCCCTAAGACTGGTCTTGGCATTAGGGGTTGCTTTTGTCTTTTCTGGCTTTTTTTTTTAGTTATTTAAAAAAATGTTCTTGCCTTGGTTTTAGCATTCAGGAAGGCATCAGTGTAATGTGAATAAATGAAATGTCTGCACTCTAAACTGTGGCCCAGTGCACACAAATCCAAAACAACTCCAGAGAAAGCAGCAGCCAGCAAAGTGAACTGACCTGGCTTGGTTCTGCCTTCTCAACAATTTTTAAGCACTCTGATTTTATTTCAAGGCTACATCAGTGCAACAATTTCAAGAAATACATTAATTGTGAGCATACAGATGTAGGGAATTAAAGCTGCAGCCTTGATTCGTTGAGTCCTGAAGTATAGTTCTCTACCACTTGAAGTAGAGGGAAGTTTTATTAGCTTACAGTGGTAGCAATTTAGCAGCTTCCATATGGAATGATCTCTTAGGAGTAATTTCACTTTTTATGCTCAGGAAGTCATTGCATTCCTTCGTGGCCACTTTTTGCTTCAGCCCTGAAGAATGACCACCAGCTCACAGAGTCCTAGCAGTAATTGTTCAGCCTTGCCAGCATGAAAAAAGAAAGTGTATGGTCTCTCATGTGGAGTGAGTAATTAGTTTGAACAGCGTGATCCTCTCTACTCCACTCTTGTGAGGCCACATCTGGAGTACTGTGCCCAGCTCCAGAGCCCCCAACACTAGATGGGCTGTTGGAGCCCGTGAAGATAATCTGAGGGCTGGAACCCCTCTGCTGTGAGGACAGGCTGAGAGAGTTGGTGGTGTTCAGCCTGGAGAAGAGAAGGCTACAGGGAAACCTTATTGCTGCCTTTCAGTATCTGAAGAGATATTGATTGGATGGGGCTTTGACAACCTGAGGTGTCCCTGCCATGGCAAGGGGATTAGAGTGAGATGATCATTAAGGTCTCTTCCAACCCAAACTATTCCATGATTCTGTGATGATAACAAGTTTCTTATTTTTTCTTTCTTATTCCAGAGGTTCAGTGAATGCTGAGAGGCTAAGAGGTTTGGAAGGGTTTTTTTTTCCTGAATATGAAGACCCAAATGCATGCAGTGATTAGAAACCAAACTGTATTCCTGCTGATTGTTATGGGGGGGCAGAGGGGAGTGGATTTTTTTGAGGAATGTCTCAGTGAAGGATAATTGAGCTGACTGTAAATGTAACTTTGTGCTGCTTGATACTTGCAGCAACAGTTCCAGATGACAAACCCGGTTTAAAACATTAACTGAGAGAAGCTTTGTCAAGTAGGACTCTGAATGACAGATGCTGACCTAGATATTTGGTGCAAGATCTCGAAAACTTGCTCCCAGTTAGTGGATGGTGGTGATGCCTTAATGGCTTTGTGATTCTAGGAGTTATTCATGCTCCAGTTTTTTCCTCTGTGTTCCAGCCAGCAGCACAGTGCTTGTATTCTCTGAAGGGGTTTGGAGCAACAAAATTTGTATAAATGTAGGTGTGTTTGAAGCAGATATCTATTACAAGACCTTAAACAAGGGGAAAAATATAATCTTTACCTAGTTTTTTTTTCTTTCAGTAGATATAAACAGAGTGAATCTAAAATTTAACTTCTATTTTCATGGATTTTCTCTATAATTATATTAAAGTAACAAGGGTTCAGTGGTTATGCAATTGTTCCAGTTGATATTTCTATGGAGATAATTACAGAGAAATTGTGAATGAAATCTAACTCTTCCCTCATCTCATTTTTTAGATTCTTATTTGAGCAATTTTTCAGCTTGTTAAAATAGCTTGAAACCAAACTAAAAAAAAAGAAAAGAAAATTTTAAAGCACACTGCTAACCATTTCAGATACATGTTGGCTTGAATCTGGAAGGCTAGAAGGAGGAATGAGCAGATATTTGCTCATTTTAATGCATTTTCTCTAAGTGGACTTACCCAGAACATAAAATATGAATTTAAAAGATGTACTGAGATGTTCAGCTTATCAAGCACAATAGTTCTACTTCTCCATGGGTTTTTTTTTTAATTCCAGCCATTTCTGGCAAAGCTCTGGAAAACTGCTGACTTTTGTTAGGAAAAGCAAATTACTCAGGCAGTTGTTGAAGGAAAAACAAACAGCAATTAATACTGTTTAAAAGCAGGTTTTATAGTGGTGAAAATCAGTCTTGCTGAAAGTAGTATTGTCTGCATAAGACTTGTGGAAATAAAAAATTAAACATTTTATCTTTGTTGCTGTGGATGATCTACTTAGACTTAAAAGCAGAATTACATGGTTGTAAAAATTGATTACCTTAAGGAGAATTTCTTCTAGCTTTTTGCAGGAAAATATATTCTATATTTTCACATGACAACATTAATAATTGAATTAATTATGAATAAATACATACCAGTGCATGGCATTTAAAATCCATGCATTCCTTTGTTTCTGATCAAGCTATGAAAACTGGAAAGGTGAATATGCTTGGAAAAAAAAATCATTCCTAACATATAAAAGGTGATGCAAACAATTCTATTTAATTCTACATAAATGCAGCAAATTTTCATCATTGCCAGAGTAATTGCCAATTTAATGGTCATAGCTGCCCCCTTCTGAAAGGGTCTGTGAATAAGAAGCATTTAGGCCAACTAAAGGTACTGGTTTTTAAGGGTCACTATGCTTAAATTTACCATGCAGCTTTAAATTTATTTAGTTAGTTATTTAGAATGTAGAAAAGGAATTTTAATCAGTGTGATAGTGCAAAGTCTGGGCAGGTTGATGATTTCAGAGGACTTGGGGGGGATCTACACAAAGAATTGGATGAAGGTAGAAGTGTGGAAGTAAAATCAGATATAATGAAATGATTTTGTAAGAAACAGCTTTTTACAAGGCTAATGGGAAGTCTTGAGTGAAAATAACAAAATAACTTTGGCACCTTTTCAAGACCAGAGAAAACCAGGGGTCCTGTGTAATTGATTTTCCATGGCTGCATTAAATGCCATTTTGGTTCTGAGTTAGTGCCTGATGGCACGGCCAGCAGACATCTGCAGGCAGTTTTGGCAAATCCTGCTGACATTTGTGTCCCATATCTGAGGAATTCTGCTGGACGCCAGCTTGAGTGCACAAACTGTAAAGCATTATACTTTGGAGAATTCTGTGTTTATGTTTATGCAACATTTCCCTCCAAAATAAGGAGCACTATCTATGATCTGCCCAGTGCTTCGTTGGTCTATTACTCTTTTCTGTGCTTGTTCAGATATGGAACTGAGCCTTGATTTCTTTTCAATACAGTAAACTCTTTCATTTTCCTGCTGAGCTATTGACTACTTCTGTTTCCTTGTTTTGTTAGGTTGGTTTTTTTCAAGCTGGCATGGTGTTAGCTATGAACATTTCAGATGAATGCAATAAGCTGGTTTTAGATCTCCATTAACAAGAAAATGTGTTCAGGAAGTGTAAATAATGAGCTTGCTAATAATAGAACAGGATGCTGCTTCTCAGGTTGATGTACCCCCTTCTGTTAAAAGTTGGAATATAATTTTTGAAATCCTGTTTAATTATCAAGGATGAAATGCTAATGATAAAGCATCAGAGCAGCTGGAGAAGTCTCAGATGTCAGAGAAGTGAAGGAGTGACCTTTCTCAGGTGCAGGCTTTTGTGTCCATTATGGTGGTGTGCCCAATTTCCTTTCCAGAGAGGATAAATTTAGGCAGCTCCCCTCGGAGATTGTTCTTTGGTGATGGCTGAAGCTGGTTGGAGGCTATCAAGTGGTGCTTGGTTAGATTTAAACCACAGTATTTAGGGGTTTGGCACTAAGCACTTATATTGCAGAGGTGTTTATTTTTAAGCTGGTTTAAGCACCAAGCTACTTTTGGTGCTAGAAAGGTTACTTTGTAAAGCAATTCCAGAGATACTAATTTTTCTAATGCAATACTTGTTAAAAAATGTTTCATTTCCAGTTGAGAAACTCCATCCCTATGCATTCATTTTCACATGTGTATGGCCATAAAGATTGTGCCAGTTAGTGTGAGATCACTAGGGAATGCATTTTGTGTTCAGTGGATGCTCAGATGAGTTCATCACCAGGTGACCTATGCTACATGTTCTCTTACTAGGAGCCTATATCGGTCTTGTGATGTTTAAAGAAGAAACCAGGTATGTCATGTTAAATCTTTTATGTGATATTCACTGACATTTTCCATTTCAAATGCTTTCAGTTATGTTTGATACTCCCAGCTGCTGAGCAGGGTGAAGTAGTTTTAATATTTTGGGAAAATTATGACAATACCAGTTTATTTTTGGGTAGTCACAACATCAGGGTTGAGTGCTTCTACAGAATCTGCTTGGATTTTGATCATTTTAATGCACACAAATAATAACAAACTTATTGTTCTTTGCAATTATCTTGTATCTTTTTAAAAAACTTCAGTTCTTTTTTTCACAATGTACATTATTTCCCATATTTATGCCATAGCTATTATAGAATAATCTGTTCTACAATTTTTCTGTGTGAAATGGGTAGATATTCATGATTGATGTATTCCAGATGTGTATGTTAGTTGTATATGCATTATCTGGTACTACCTGTATGTAAAAAACTAGCCTTAATAATGCATAAAACCATCTGGTACTGCAGTTCAGAAAACTCCCAAACTTTCAGCTCTCTGTCTCAAGTTCTCTGCTGCTTTGTGCTTCAGTGCCAGCTTGGCACCTTAATTAACTTTTACTCATGGCTGTGAGGTGTGGGTTTGTGACATCTGTTCTTCTGATCCTATATGAGAACTCTTTCCTGTCACTGAAACTGTAGTGTTTGTAGAGAAGATATTTTAAATAACAACTTGTATTTCTAAATTTTATTGAAAGCACCAGTTTCCAAACCAGGGTGACTGCTGATTTAATTAGAGTTCATTTTACCCTGGGCTGTGTCTTGCTTGCATCAGAATACCCTTGCTAGCTCAACAACCTCTTCAGCACCCAGTCCTGTGTAGGGGCATTTTGCTCCTTTGTTTTAGGGGATTATTTTTCTTTTCAGAGCAGGTAAAATTGCTTACTGTAGAACTTTTCTGGTTCATATCACAGTAACAAGAAAGGTGTTAGGTAATTTTGGTTGAACTATGAAACACTCAGCTGCTGCCCTTCTTGGATGTTTGCCATTATTGTTTTAGATTGGGTGGTGGAAGCTTTACTGTAATTTTGGCTTAAAATTTTTGGTTGAAGGCTGGATTTTGTGTGTGTGGGTGGAAGGGGATCAAAGCTCCCCTTCATTACTCTGTGTGTTGCTGCTTATGAAAGGTCAACTCTAAACATCTCTGTGGTCTATTGCTGGTGTATGGTCTCTCTAGAACACCACATTCTCTATCTTAGTTATGACAGTGGTGACTTCCACAGGTCGGGGGGAGATGATGCTTACTGATGATTGAATTAAGGAGCTTGGGTAGTAAAAGGTTTTCTCACAAAAAATTTGATCCCTCATGTTTTCACCCAATGTTAAACTTAATAGGTATTTATTTAATTGAACAATTAGTTTCATAGCACAAAACTAAAATGTAGCTGTTTAACAAAAATCATCAGTTCTCTCAGGAAGAAAAGTGTAGCTCTCTTGCTTTTTTGTCATATTTAGTACTTCTTGTGATGCAGAGATTTGTAGCATGTCCATGAAAGAATCTGCTGACGAGCAAAATCCTCACTTTACAGTTCAATAAACATAAAATACAGTCTCATATATGTAGATAAATCTGAGAGATTCACTAAATTCAGATTAATCCCATTCAGTAGGTCCCCATCTCCCTGATTTGCTAACAACTGTATGTAGGTTTGCTGTGAAAGCAATCAGTGCACCAAGAATGCCTCCCTCCTGTCCTTTTCTATCTACAGGGTCAATTTTAAGGTAGATCCTGTCATTACCTCCAAGAAAGGCAAGTGAACTAACTCCATAATAAAATACTGAACAACTTTGTCTGATATTGACCTTCCAGTGTGGACACACTGACCTGGTCTGAACATCTCTCTGAAGTTTTTGAAGTACATCAGGCTGTGCTTTGACCTCGTGGTAACATTTGCTGCTTTTTGCCAGTGAGGTGAATTGCCTTGTGTGGTTCTGCTTGTCAGCCTGATTTCTGCAGAATACCTGAAGCCTTAATTAGAGCAAAGTCATCATGTTTTTAAGAACTTGGATTTCTGTAAGATTTTGTGCTTCATCAGCAAATGAAAATTCAAGTTACAGTCTGTTTTTATAAAAAATCAGGCTTCAGTTCTAAACTGGTAGAAAATTATTTCCAAATGCCTTAATACTCCATTAATTTAAATAAATATCAATTTTATTGTGATTTCTAGTTGATTAAAAAAAACAACCAACCAAAAACCAACCAAGGCCAAATAATTAAATAAAACCAAGCCCCAAAAAACTCCCAACAAAACCAGAATGCAAATATCAAGCCTAAACAAAAACCTACTCCCTCCCTGAAAAAAAACCTGCTTCCCCATTCTGGGTTCTTGAAACAAGTGGTCATTATTTCACTCTTAAGGGAGCTTTAAGTGGGAGGAAAACAAATGTTCCAATGATCTTAGAATAAATCCATATTATCCTGGAAAGCGATGAAGAGTATGGTTACTGTGACACTAAGAATCTGAACTCCATGCACTTTAACACTATGATGATTTATGAAACCTCATTCTCTTATTGTTTTTCCTTTCTGCCTCTTTGATTTCTTTCTTCAAAAATAAATCATGCAGTATATTGAGTGGAAACCCAATTGTTCAGATTCCTTATCCATGTAACCTTCTAAACTCTGCTGAAGGGGAGCATCTACATGGATGCTAAAAACCCAGTCTGGCTGTATTTGAACAGCATAAGCACATTGCTCAGGGTCCAAATGCTTTTTAAATGACAGACTAGGTATCAGAATTGGTAGTGATAGAGACTCTCTCCTGCTCCTCTGCTCAAGCCAGAAAGTTCTCTCTCATATCCCTGAAAGATTCTCCACCTTCTTTTTGGCTCTTCCACTCTTGGTCAGCTAGATTTTATTTATTTTCCTAAGGCTTGAAGCTGCAGTTGACTTTATCTGCTTGTAGGTCTGCAGTGAGAATAACTGGAACTGGTAATGACCCGTGGTATTTAAAAGCAGTAATAGTGGTAATTAAATTATAATTATGTGGTCAATAAATGATCAGAAGTTACAACTCCAGTAGCAGCGTTGTGAGATGATTGGTAAGGTTTGTACTCTACATAAAATTTGGTACCCAGTTGCAAAGTACTAGGCCTAGTAGCTTCTTGTACTGAAGCAGAATTTTCCAGAGGGGTACCCTTGAAGCTTGAAGAAACAAAATATTCATCACTTGTTCAGCGTGCTGCTGCTTCTGGTTAATAACATTCACTGGCAGGTTTCCAGTGGTGTTGGTTTTGAAAGCAGCTGATTTCCATCTTTTTCTCTGGCTTTAACTTTCAACCAGTCTTTCACTGCTAAAATTCAAGTGCTTCTGTTCCTGATATTTTCATTCTTTGAACTAAAAGCTTGGAGCTCTGTCACTTAAGTCTTAATTTTGATCAGTTAAATGGATTGAGGAGATGATCTCCTGATGTTCCTAAGTCCTGTGTCATTTCTGCATCCTCTGATTTTGTAAATTTCTTTAAACATCCTCAAATTGCAGGCATCAAAATTGGGTGCAATATTGAAGCACCACTTCACCTGGGGTACAGCCGGAGGTGAAATCACTCCCTGCTCTCTGTCAGTAAATTCTTGCATATTTATCTAGGATCAAGTTATTTCTTTCACCATAGCATTATGTCCTGGGGCTCATATTAAGTTACTGGACCATCTCAAGTCTTCTCCAGAGGCTCTGATTCCCTGATGTGTGCCCCAGTTTTGAAAGTGTGCCCAACAGTCTTCATTCCCAAATGTGTAAAATCATTTGGCCACTTAAAAATGCACTTTTTCCAATGGCTCAAAAAGATGAACTGATCCTGAGTGTGCTGCACCATTGGTCTGACATCATCATTATTTACATTTTACTGATCTTTCTGTCATCTGTCCATTTTTGTTTGCAGTGACCTTATATTTAA
The DNA here is from genome assembly GCA_013399075.1 of Chloroceryle aenea. Classification (NCBI taxonomy): domain Eukaryota; kingdom Metazoa; phylum Chordata; class Aves; order Coraciiformes; family Cerylidae; genus Chloroceryle; species Chloroceryle aenea. The sequence goes on along the minus strand of VWZY01005978.1, from coordinate 934,187 downwards.
TAGCAGCAGAAATTTTTAATGAAGACAGAAAGAAAGCATGGGAATTGCATGTGAAAAATAAATCACCTGCCAATGGAAATGAATAATCAAGATCTCTAGTTCAAAGGGAGCAAGGAGCAGGAGGTTGATAAGATTGTAACAATACAACAAAGGAACTGAATGAGGTTCAAGAATGGCTTGCAATGTGAAAATGAGGATTTTTGCTCTGGAAAAGCTGACAAGGTGTAAATACAGAATGTTGGAACTAGATAGGAAAGGGACTGTAGTGCCTCTTTTGTGGTTAAAAGAGCAAAAAAAAATAGAAGACAGGCAAAGAACTGAAATTAGATGTCCTTTTGCCTGCTTCTCTCTTGTAAAGATCAGTTTCTATTCACCTTAGTACATTTATTTTTATATAAATTTAAAATCCACTGGAAAAAAACCCCAAAATGTTTCTCAGGAGTGATAGCTTGGGAATTTTTAGTGGTTTGTTTTTTTCAGCTATACTATTTCTAGGACATTGGATAAGTTCTGTAAGGTTTTGGGGGTTCCCCCCTCTGTTACCAGAGGCAGCCCGTTGGGAATGGCAGCCTTGGCAACGCCGAGTCTCGGAAGCTTGGGAGCATGAAGTCACTACCTTCCTATTTTGATAACATCATATGACATCGTATAGCTCTAAAGTGTGTAATAAAGGATCCAGTTTTATCTGTGGTATCTTCTCAATAGTTTTTTTAGATGTGCTTTCATTTTAAGAGCATTAAAAAATAATCTTCCCCCGCTCTTGCGGACAGATTGATTCTATTCTCTTCGTGACCAAATTAGAAAGCTTTCTGCATTGCTGTTGAGATGCAATCACGGTTAGACAAGATCATTTCCTAGAGGTGAAGTTTTGCATAATGTCTCAATAGCATTATTACTCGACCAGGAATCCCCTGGCTTTCCTTGGGAAGTTAATTAGAGTCTGTGCAGAGAGTGAGTCAGACTGAATTGTGTGGCAGAGAGTGTGTGTTGATTACAGAACTGAAATCATACTAATGGCTTCTTAGTCTACTGGTAAAAGCAATTACTGGCTGGCATTTTTACAATAAATTTTAAGCTGTGAAATGCCATTTTAATAAATACTCTGCTTAAAAGAACAATATGAAAATAATAGACACAAAGAAGTAGGGTGGCCTGTGCTCTCTTCCCTGCTTTTGCCTCTCCGTGTTTTGGGGACAATGACTTCAGGACCTGTGCTTGGGAGAGACTTTTTGAGAAGGTTTAAAAATTCCAGCACTGAATTGAAAATGCTGTGAAGCTGTAGATGTGTTCTAATACTATCAGTGACAGAAAATGGTTCAAAATATTTGTAAAAGAGGAGGACTTCCCTTTTAAAGACAGGCACATGAAGGGTTTTTGTGCCCTTTCTTCCAGAAGCAGGTACTGCATTTTGGCTCATACTTTGACTCTCATAAAAATGAACAAATACAGGGTTAAAGTGAACAGGGAATGAAGAGAAAGACTGTTGCTATTCCTTTCTTTCCATCAGAGAATGCCCAAGTGAAAGCCTTTTAAAACTCCTGGGTGGCTTTGACTTGGAGAAGTTGTGATGGAAAGCTGAGCACAGAAGGCTTTGGAACCACTTATTTTGCAGGCTGATGAGAATAATCTTCCTATGAAGATTTTACTTGGGTTAATAATACTTTGAATAATGGTGTGATGCCTGCAGGGCTCTCCCAGATGGTATCAGAGGATTTATTATCCCATTGCTACCTGTATATTTTACTTTCCACTGCGTGGTGATTCTCTTTCAATTAGTCAGTTCCTTCCTTTTCCCTACCAGCTATCAACTGTGGTTCAAAAAAGTAATGTTTAAATCATAGATAAAAATCATACTACATTACAAAATATTCTTTATATATATTCAAGGAAGGAGAGAATTTCTCATTGAGAGCATGAATTTGCCCATTGCTAATTTTGGTTTTGTATTAACAGTTGCCTGGCAAATTTAAAGTTTCTGACAAAGGTGTCTTTAGATGATGCTTAGACCAGCATGGCTGCATCAAAACACTGTCCCCAGCTCAGACACTGTTGTTTTGGGTGCTGAACTTGCACTGTACTGCTGTGTTCCATCTTGCCCAGACAGGGTGTGCCTTTAGCTTAATAATTGGTTCAACTAGTATTAGATGAGAATTTAGCCTTCCTGTTTCTAAGAGGGCATCACCACCACACAGCCAGCAGCACCAGCCTTGACCATTGCCAGGGCCCAGGGAAGGAGCTTTCCCTGCCCTCACCAGCCTGGGAGCCTCCTGGGAGCCCAGCTCATGCTTTAGGTCTGCTGGTCTCCAGCCCCGCTTGCTTGGACCTGTGCTGAGGTAGCTTGTCTCCTGGCTGGACCCCTTGGATAATGTACCTCAATCTTCTCATATCTGCTTTTGTTCCTGAGTGGCCTCCTAGATCCTGGTTTGTGACTTCCCTTGTTTGTGGCTGTTGATGGAGCCTTTTGCCAACACCCTGTTCTGCCTCTTGTGTTCGGACACTGGAGACTGCATCCTATCAGTCAAGGGTGCTGCCAGTGCTGGGGTCACCCCTGGCCCCCAGCTCACCTTCCCTTAGGGAGCAGTCAGCTCTTGCTGCTCCCTGGGGCCTGGGAAAAGTAGAAATCCCCCTGAAGTACAGATCTGTGTCAGGAAAAAGATAACAGTTTTGTAGCACTTGTGCAGTGATAGTTTGAAGGCTTAGGACTGATCAGAATGAGTGATACTGTGGATGAGCCATTTAAAGTCATCACAACATAGCAGAAAATTAGAGACTAGAACTGACAAAACTGTTTTCTTCTCAGTGCTGTGACTCACTTAATGCCAGTCAAGAAGTAAAAGTGCATCTTAGGTGTTTTTCCTTTTCAGGAAAGCATTTTTTTTTTAAACCAACATTTTAAGGATTATCCCAGGTCCATATCAGCAGCATCCTGTTCCCTCTGAAGTTTCCCTCTACTGCTCCCTTCACTGTATGATGTCACTTCTGTCTCCTCCTCATATTTGCTTTGCAGAAGAAAGGATCTTAGGGTGGGGTTTGGCTTTGTCCCCTTTCCAAGCCCCAGGCACTGCAGTATCCTCACATCTGCTGGAGTTGCTCTTCCATCGTGTGATCTAGTGCTAGGTTACAGTCATCATATAACCCACTATCTGTCACCCCTTCCTGTTCCACAGGCTACCTCAGAAATGGTTGGTAGCCTATATATGGAGGTCATAGGATAGAAATAATCTCCACAGGAGATTTAATTTGAAATCTTATTTGTCACTGGACGAGGGCTGCATCTTCAGCCACATGTGGAGCTTTGAGGCATTTCCACACCTGTACAGACCTCTGCTTCTCGTGCATTAACTGGGCTAGCAGTGAAGCAAAGTCACTGGCCTCTGAAGCCTTGTGTGCCACACTTCACCCTTTGTCTCAGTTTCCACTGTGACTACTGAGCCAAAAAGCTCAATATTTTGATTTTCAGAATTTATCTTTAAAAGTGAGACTCTCTCCTTGCTGGAAAACTCAAATTTCAAGAGACTGCTGACAATCAGGACCCTGGTAGTAAGAGGATTACTGTGTGTGTGGACTGGAGCTTGACTTGCTCTCTGACACATGTTGCTATGAGGTGTACGTGTCCCTTGATAATTAAAGTAAAATTTAGAAACCTTTCAAGATCCCTTATTGGTGATAGGGAAGGAATTGGTAATGGAGAACTCACCTGCTATTGCTCTGGTCCCTCTGTCTCCTCCTTCTCTCTTAGCTCTAATACTAGAACAAACTATTACAGAAGCTCATCGTAGAGGTGAGAATGTCTTGAATCAATTTTAGGCTTTCCTTTTTTCCCCTATCTTTTCATGATCAGACCTTGGCAATGCCCATCTTGTGCTTTTCCAAGAAGATTCCCAGCTTCCCTCTTCCCCCTTTCTTTCTTTTTTTTTTTCCAGCCTATTACTCTGGCAGCACATTCCCTGGAAACCTCTCATTCAGAAATTAAGTTGCATAGCTGAACCCTGAAATTACTTGAGAGATAAAAATACAGGTACAAAATAACTGTTGAGTTTATCTTAGTGTGAATTAAGTCCTGTGGCAGGAGATGACAGGTCACAGATGAGCTGTTGTTAGATTTTTTTCCTGCTGCAGTCGTTTGATCCACTCATTTTTCATCTGTTAACAATAGAGTTGCATTTTGATAACAAGTTTAATTTGACTGCTAATGATTCATTTTGGTGCTTGGATATCTACATCCACTTAGGAAGCTGTGTCCTGTGCACAGTACAGGAAAAATATTGAAAAAAGAGCCTGATTGAGTTTAAATGCAGTATTCATCACAATGGTTTTGCAAGTAATTGCCTAATTGGGGCATTATATGCTCCTCTATTAAACCATACTATACATAACAACATTTGTCTTCAGTCTGCTGAGTTGAAAATACAATGTAGAATAACTAACTCCTTACTGGAGGAGATCAGGAGGATGTTCTTTATGGGAAGTGGGACTGGAGCACTGTCTGAAATGGAAGTGTTAGCAGATAGTTTATGTATTGGTGGATAAGAAGAAGTTGTTAGAAGTTTTGTTTTACTAAAATAATTCTGAAAGTCCTAAAACCAAGAGAAACAAAACATCCCAAAGCTTCAAATGTGAGAACTGACATACCAATCTTTTATTCAAATAAGTCCTAGTACCAGAGGGATAGAAGGGTGCAAATGAGATGTACATCTTTGCAAGGGATTTCATGTGAGTCTGGAACACTGGAGAAAGAAGTCTGATTTACCTGGAGAAACCACTGTTAAGAATGAAGAGTTACATGAATAAATGTGATACATTGGGAAGAATCAGCATGGCTTTTATAAAAGGACTCATGCCTCCTAAATCTTGCCACTGGCCTGAGACATCCCTCTAAGTCTAATTTAATGGGTAATTCTTCCCTTAGTACAGTGAGATTCTCTTAACTTTTATAGGCCAAGTTTAATTGCAGCTGAATGCTGTTTGAATTCACTAAATAAGGGCATCAATTTGTTTCCCTGCCTCATTCATGAGACATGGGAGAGCAGTCTCTTTTCCTTTGCAAACAGTCTGAAATGTTAAGATTGTATTTCTCATCTTTCACTGTTTTCAGGTGGAGGTGTTGTAAACCTTACATAAAACCTTACATTCCAGCTCTACTCCTCGAGGTCTATGTACTCTTGACATTTTTAATGTGTCCCTGGGTGAAAAACGTGCACTTTAAGGGGTGAAATGTGTGCACTGGTTGGAGTTGTCAATGCCAGATTTGCCAAAATCTATGATTCTTCTGCAGTAGCCATGGTCACGCTGCAAAGCACTTTCCAGGAGCTGATTGGGCTTTAAAAATACTGAAAATGAAAACCTGCTTGTGTCTTGTATCCCACCTGACTCAGCCATCCAGTCTGATGTGCTGTAGCTGGACTGTTGCGTGCTGCCTATGAGTGACTGGTGGGCTTAGAAGAAAAGGAAGGAATTCAGGATGTGTGGAGGAAAAGACCAGTTCAGCCCCTTTGATGCCTCCGACAGGAGGCTGCTGTGATGACAGTGCTGTGGGTGAAATGAATGTGACACGACTGCTGTAATAGGAGAGGAGCATTAATGAACAACCCCTCTTTGAAACAGAGGAACATCTTTGATGCGTAATGGTCGGGTCTCCACAAGCAGTGCTTCCTAATCTTCTCAACAGTATAGCCCTTTGATTTCCTCTCTTCAGAATTCCTCTGGGCATTCTGGCTTAATGTTACAGTTATAAATATCAACTCTGGCTTTAATTCATCATGTATGGGAAGCAAAAAAACCCCAAACCTCAAGCAACCCAATTTAAATAATCCAGCAGCCAAATCTACAAGTGTTTGTGTACTATTTTTCAGCATGTAAGGTTTGAAAATGAACAAGTTTTTGAAAAACATAAATCCCTTCTGCATTTTTTTACCAAAAAAAAAAGTATATTGAAGTTCAAGGCCGAGCAATAGCAGATAATTTTTGTTATATAATAAGCACTGCAAACTTGCTAGAAAAATGTGCTAACTTTAGTAGTCTGATAAAACTGATAAATGTGACAATGCTCAATTTTCCACTGTATTAATATAATGTGACATGAAAAGTGCTGGGTTAACCCAGAAATTATGCTAGCAACTTACACTGGTAGTTGGCTATATGCTAAATTCAGTGGCAGTGAATTAAATATCTCCTCAGGCACTTGAAACTTGACAAGGCAAAGGATAATTCTTCTGAAAGGTTGTATGAGCAGATGTAGCCTGAAAAGAGAACTGTCTCTATGGGATGCCTCACTTGTTCTATACAACTCTACTCGATTGTTTTCTGGTGTATGGGTCTGTCATAAAGAAGAACCTGTTGATTGGTAACACTCGAGATTCTGTCATCATGCCCTCAGTGCTACAATTCCTCCCTTTTCATTTTAGCCAAAAAGTTTCTGGATGCACTGTGGAGAACACCTAGGAGCAGTAACTGTAGAATTTTTCTGACTAGTGCTGTGATAAAGTGTTTGGGGTTTTTTTTACTGATTTGGCATTGAACTTTTAAGTTCTTATTTGTCAAATAAAGACTGAAATTTTGCAGCCTCTTAGAAAAAGGAATTGAGCACCTTGGTCCTGCATCTGACTGCGTTGTCAGGGCATGGGAGGGTAAGATGCATCCTTCTGGTTTGGCAGCTCCAGATGTGAGTATTGTTTAGGGAAAACAGGTACTGGATACATGAGCAAAATGTATTTTTTTACCACACCTTGAAGGCTCTGGATTTAAGAGACTCTCTTGCATCATTCCAGACTTTTTATTTTAAAAGAGCAAATATAAACCAGTTAAGGCAATCTGCTTTTTAGGATGCCCACCAAGGCATTGATATTTGTGGCAAAATCTAAGCAGCGTGGTTTTGATAGCAATAATAAAGCTCACTAAGGAACCTTTGAGATTACAATAGACAAGGAGGAAATCACCACAGATCCCTGACTGCTTTTGGTGGGAGTACATTAAAGTAGGGAAAAATTTATCTCCCAGTTCACTTGAGATTTGTATTTTTCTTTCTCACAGTCCTATCTTAATACAGCCAGGAAGTCACCTCTTGGTCACCAGACTGCTCAGGTTCTTCCCTTTTCCTCTTTATTTTTTTTTCCCTTTTGTCTTTCTTTTTCCCCTCCAGCTGCTGAGTCTCCCCAGCAGCAGTAATCTGTTAATAGTCCCCAGATGGCAGGACCTGTTGTATTACTGCATTTCATTTGATTTCTGCTGGTCTGCTTCTCAAAGTCACACAGCTCTGTTCAGATAGTATTTCAGTCTTTTTATTGACACAGCCTTTTAAGTTTATTGTTAATGTGTTTCAAGAGCACACTCTGCCTGCTATGGCTTGGAAAATGAAAGGGAGAAGTTTTGATGGAATGTTACAGAAGCCAATTATAGAAAGCCAGCAGAAAGGAAAAGTGTGGAGGAGAAAGAGAAAATACACTGTGAGCCTTGGAAGGTAAAGTGGTGAAGAAGCTATAAAGAGTTTGGAGGTGGTTTCCCAGAGAGACTTGATGTTTTTCAAGAGAGAGGGAATCAAAGTGTGCTTAAGATCAAAAAGGACAGAGTAATTAAAGGATAATGAGAGTCAGAGTGAAAAAGAAAGGTATTTGTGCATGTGTGAGAGAACTAGACTTTACAAAATGGAACTGGGAGATAAGGGTAAATTTGAGGGAACTTTTCACCAGCTTCTATCTTCAAGTTCAAGGTATAACACCAAATCCAGCAGCATACAAATACAGTGAGCTTAAACACTTCAAAGCAGCCCTTACTCGCTCTTTTGCCACTCGGTCTCTGCAAGGTGAGCAAAGAGAAACCTTGCAAATTTTCCTGGAAGATGAACATGGAATGAAGAGCCTTCCAGCTGAGGTCTGATGCCCCCAAACCCATTTCACATCCACAGTCATGCTCTCTCTTGCACTTCTGAAGCAATTGGAGCTGTCAGCTGGAACCTATCGAGGTGTGTGGTTCAGAAAGCACTACACCAAGAAGCTGCTCATACCTGTAGTTGGAAGTTGACTCTGGTGTTGATCCATCTAGTGATCAGAGATGGAAGTCCTGCAGATTTACTGCAGCAGGAGAACTGGTTGTAGGAGAGCTATGAGAAAACCTTGCATTAAAATAACTGAAAATGAAGGACCAAGAAAACTTCTATGTTGGGGAAAACTAAACTTAGGAGAAATATAGAATAGAGCTTACTATTTTTGTTTTATTAACTTGTTAGAACTTTTGGAATGGATTGATTTTGACAGGCTGGCTTGGGGGGAGAAAAGTGTGAATGTGACAAACTTGCAGGGTGGAATTAAAATTGTTTAGAAGGGACTAAAATGGGCTGAACAGAGGGATGGACTGCAAGTGTAGTGTGTCTGAATCATTACTGTGCTCATGGAAGCCACTCAGCTGCACATTAGTAGGAACAGGAACAAAAATTGCAGGTGAGGAATCAGGAGTTAGGATGCAAATGGAACAGAGGAGAGTAGCCTGAACAGAGGGACTGAGGCTCAGGAATGGGTGTTCAGAGCACTAAACCAGAAAAGACAAGGACGTTAGGGTAGCATTTGCAAAATGAACAAGAGATGTGTGGGAAAACAAGCAGAGTTAAAGAGCAAGCGACAGAATGTGTGAATACATAATACAGAGTCAGTTGAATTTTTTGGCATGAAGCTCATGAGAAAAATGCTGTAGACCAAGTGGTTGTAATTTTCCATGTCTCATTTGCAATATTTGCTTGAATTAATTTTGATTATGAACACTTGTGAACTAAAATGCATTAGAGAAAAATGCAGCTTGAGCAGTGTAAGCACTGTTACAAATATTTATAAAAATATATATTCAGAATAAAAAGGGCAAAATGTATTTTGCCTTTCTTCTCCCAGAGACCATGTCTATTTTGGTGGAGAATTAGGTAGTGTGTGTGTGCTCCCTTTCACTTCTGGTGAGAGAAGATTCTAATTTTTCTGAATTAACTAAGGCCATGCATGAAAACTGTGAACAAACATGGGGCTTATTTCTAGTTCTCTCATTGCTCTTCAGTGTGATTTCATGACTATTGCTTTACATCTCTTTGGTTTGGTTTTCCTGCCTGTGAAACGGGGAATTATAATGAGCTCTGAGATTTGCTAACAGAAAGTGTTACATAAGAATAAGGAATTATTATTAATGATGATACATAATATCATAGGTATAGTAATAACTCATATGTTAGGTTTAGATCTCTGTGCTCCTTGAGGATTTGCATGTTAAGAGGCTAGAGCTAACCTTGGAGAACCTCTGGAAAATAGGTTGCAAGTTTAGCAGCTTTGCATCAGACACCCAGTGGCACAGGCTCCTGGTCAGTTTAAGCTGCTCTGCCCTTTGTGCCATCACAGCCAGCAGTGGTTCTGTTGTTATCAGGCAATAGAGCACCCTGTAACAGGGTTAAAAAACCTACTCACTCGTGCCAGTCTGCTCTTAAAACTCACTGCACACTCAGTGATGGTGGGGGCAGAACGTGCAGGCAGGAGCTGGGGACCAGTATCCAGCCGTTTCCACAGGAAGGTGGTTGTGACTGTGGAAGGATGCTTCAGTCTAGGAATTTTCCATTTATTTATTTATCTTTCTTTAGGTGAACTTAAGCTCTGCCATTGCAGGTTTCTGTTGGACAGTTGGAAGTTCCCCCCATGTGAAAACACTCCTCAGACCGGCCTGCTCACATCTCTCCATGCAGCAGCAGTTGATGGTTTGCAGTAGCTTTTAAGCATGGACATGACTACAGAAGCCAATCCCCCTTTCTCAAGCAAGCACAGAGAATAGCAAAGAATGGGAGGTAGCACCTTCCTGCTGTCCCCTCTGTTTCTAGCTCTTGGAATTGGAATCACTGCTCCACAGTTGATGGAGCTGTGCAGTGCAGTTCCATGCAGAACTTTTATCTGACACTGAGGCAGACTCAGCTTTTTGAAGTACAAGAGGAGTTCAATTGAGTGGTTTTTTTTTACCTCACCAGCAATGGCTAAATTCAGCTCTTTGGGTTCAAAATGAGTAGTGTGAGAACATGGCATATGGCCGTTTGCCTAAGAAACTGTGGCTTGTGTTTACTGAAAGAAATCGTAATGTGTTGGCATTCATTGTAATTCTGCTTAACTGGGAGCCTGCCAGAATCAAATCAAAATGTGTTCACAGTATATCCAAAATATGGCACAACTGCCAACGCTGTAGTAGCAAGAAGTAACAACCTGTTTCAGTATGAAACATGGAAATTTCCCAACATGCAGAATAAACTCATTACGTGGTGTTTTCAGCCTAGTTATGGCATCCTTTAATAGATGTTTTTAATAGAGCTTAAGTGGCACAGAGGTAGTCCTTACAAGATGATTTCATCAAATTTAGGGATTGCTGAGGCATTTGTAGCTGGAAGGAGGGGGGAAAAAATGCCTTAACTCATCCCCTGATAAGCTACACCATGGAATTGCTTGATCAAAGGTGTTATTGACCACTTCAGTGGGTCTACCAGGAGCTGTTGGAAATGTATCAGTATTGCAGGGCACCATTTCTGCCAGCACAGGGAATGGACGATCTGGTGTTCTGTCTTCTGATTTGGATACCTGTGTGTGACAGCAAGCCATAAATGGGCCATCTTTTTGCTTGAGCAGTGTCCACATGGCATATTCAGTCCTCATCAGTGTATATAGTCATGTACTCTGCATCCCTGTGCACACAAAACACTGGTGACCCTGAGTGGTGGCATTTACTGGTGCTCTAAGACTGAATTTAGACAAATGGGTTTATGCAGCCTGAGTGGTGTTTTTAGCAGAGGCAATTTTGTGCTAGAGCTTGACGTTCCAAATTGCTATGGTGCTGCTTATACAGCTGTTTGGTGGCAATAACCACTGGTACTTATGAAATCGTGTCCTTCTGGCTCTGAAAGGAGAGGTGTCTAGAGCTGAGCATCTGCTTTTTGAAGGTCTGAATGTGCTTAATAATAAAACTGATGAAGAGAACATTCATTTCAGTACTGTCAGTTATCACTCTGGTCTCCAAGGATTTTTTCCTTCAGTCCTCGAAAAAGCAGCTTTCTTTTGACCTTTTTTCTTTCCATATGTAGAGCCAAATCTCTTTGGTTTCAGTTCAGACTTAGTAAACATACCAACCTGACCTTGTAAAGAGAGACTTGTCTGGGGAAAATGGGAATAGTAATTTTTTAGCTCTCTCTCTCCCTTGGTAAAGCACTGAGAAGTGCAGAACAGCCCATTCTTCTTCTCTTGGCTCCTCACTGGCTGTGTCTCTGCAGGGCTGGCTGTTGAAATGCACCAGACACACTCTAGGAGATTATTTTTTTTGTTCTCCTCATCTTCTCATGATCAGCAGCTTCACTTTGTTTAACGTGACCTGCGTTTCCATGCCTCCCATCTCCTGATTTATTTTTTTCTCAGGCAAGTGAAAAGCTGTGACTTTGAGCCCCTAAGAGGTTATATAACATTTGCTGGCTTAAACTAATATTTGAGTACAATTTTAAAGAGTTTTATAATAAATTTCTGAAAGTTAACAAAAGATTACAATGAAGACATGAAGATGATTAAATAACTTTAGTGGTTATGTCTTTATAACCTGCTAGTATTGAATATAATCCCTTTCCAAGTAGGTGTTGTCATGTCTCTGCCTAGCCTAGAGTGGAAGAGGCATCAAGAGTGGTGCAATCTGAAGTACTGAAAAATGTAAATATGCTACCAAACTGCATCTCTGCTGGGGAAAGAGCACGTGTGTACCAGGGGGTATCGTGGGAGATGTGAATTCTTGTAGCAGAGTTTTCAAATTGGAGAAAGCTTTTAAGTGAGGTATAAATTTTGTGTGTGATGTCCTTCCACAGAGACATGAGTTTCGATCTGTGAGATGAGATGGGACCATCTCCAAACCTTTGGCTGTCGTGGGCTCAGTCATGTAATGTTCAGAGCACTCTGGCTCTGCTCCAGCAATGCACTTAAGTTGGAATTGTATGAATATTCCTGTGCCAATCAATTGGGGGATTTGCACTTTACAGGGAAGGGAGGCAGGCACTTAAGTTCTTTGTTGGATCCAGGCCACACTGGCACAAATCCCCACTGGAGTGTGTCCTATATTAAAAGATGAGTGGCACCAAGAGCAGGACCCTCCATGATCAGTCTAGAATTCATAAACATTTTGTTTTCCAAATAGTTGGGTATGCTGTAAACTTCTCTTCCTTTTTGAAGGGGGGATCTTCTAGTGGGAATTTCCCTACTGTGGTTCCCACAGGCTGCAATTACCTGACAAGCATGAAACTGGAGAGAAGTCTAATTAACTTCTATTTTACAAGAAAAGGTGCTTGATTCGATGAGTTAAGCAGGCTGACTGGTGCTCCAGTTACAAAACTAAACATCAGATACATCTTAAGAAGATTTCCTGTAACTGTCAAGGATTTAGCTGATGATTTCTTAATTCCCACTACAACATATTCAAATTAACTTTCTACCATCTTAGTTTCACTGACATAATCTCCAGTTTCCTTCTCCTTTCCTCATCACATTTATATGAAAAGGGTCACCAGTCCCACCAGAGACAATGGGGACTAAACCAATTTGCCTGTGTTGGAAAAGGACTCGTTTGTTGTGCTCTGACTTTGTAATACATTTTAAAGGTATTGCTGCAGTAAATTGTAACAGTTTTGTATGTCAGCATCATCTCTCCTTTCAAAGCTTTTTTTACAGGGCTGTAGTCCACGAACCAGCTTCAAATGGTCACTTCTCCATCCACTCGCTTCTCCCTCTGTGCTTCTGGTGCCCCTTGTCCTGTGTTCTGGGAATGCTGGCTCTGGTTTCTGTGCCCATATTGTAAACAGGACTGGAGGAAATTCACCTGCCAAATAATAACCTTTGTGCTTTTATTTGTTTTCTGGGCCCTCGTTCAGATGGATCAGTTCAAGGGGCAGCCACAAAGACATTTGGAGGTAGCAGCAAGTGGCGAGAGGCAGGGAAGAGCAGAAAATGACTGCTTTAGCTGCTGAATTTTCAAACCAAAGTTGTTTCACAGGCTGTTGACAAAAAAGGTTGAGCTTCCCTTCAACTTCTGCATGCTCCAGCTTATGGAAACAGGCTGGTCTGATCCCCTCTGCCCCCATAAAATCACCAATGCCAGTCCGAGTGGAGGGAGATGGAGAAGTTGCTGCCTCTTCTGGCAGCAGCACAGTCTGAAATGGGCTTAAGGCCATTATGAAACTGCACCTTTAGGGACATTGCTATAGCTGAGAAGATAAGAAATATATCATCTTTAGAAGTAGAGTTGACACATCAGATACTGGAAAAGTAAGAGCTGCTGAGAGATAGTGAATAACTTAGAGGCTCAGTAGTAAGGTGCTAGCCATAGGAAGGATGAGTTATGTGAAAGAACACAGAGAAAAAGAATATAGTATGAAACTGTTCTGGCTGATGAGGCAGAGGATTTCTGGTGGCAGACATGGAACCATTGAGAAGGTGAGGTGATTAAGTATGAAATCCTGAATGGTAGTTAAATGTTCTATTAGGGTTTAAATTCTTTGAATCAGGAACTTGGTTGGAAAGATTATCACAATACAGACTCCGAGGAAAAAGTAGAATACCTTATTCAGTATATGCACTTTGTATTTCCATTGCTTTAGAATGTCCTGTTAAATTCTGAATTAATATTAGTGTTGCATTGCAATTTTCATCAAAGAAAGGACTGGTTTGTCCTAGGGAGCAATATTCTAAGAAAACAAAGTGTAAATTGATTGACTTCAGCATTTCTAGTAAAACATAACCAGCGTCCACCTCATTTTCTACTTTCTTAGAGTGGTATTGGAAAGTTAGGACAGTAGCCACGATAGGACCATCAGAATGTTAGCTCTGCACTTAACTAATCATAAATTGAGTTCAGTTGGTTTGTTTTCTTCCAAAGCAGGAGCTATCAGAATAGCAGTGAGCCTTTCTGACCCTTAGTAGCACAGCCACTTAGTGCACTGTAACTTAGATGACTTGTAAAATAATATAAACCCTGAAGCCCTCTAGAGGAAATACTAATTTTTCATCCTGTCCCTGGAAATTACTAAAGTAAGTCAAGGACAGTCACTTTTTATAAAACATTTTTAACATGGTTGCAGGTACCTGATGTACTTTACAAGCTGGGATTGGAGAATTGATTGTAGTGAGCAGATAGCATCGTTAGATGTGTATTAAATGTCATCATAAACTGATTTTTCCAGTCCCATTTGTACATTTTTTAGGGGAAAGAAACACTTTGAATAGTCCCATTAATTAATCTACGTTATCAAGTTACTTAAACTACATTTGAGAATCTAACTTGCTACCTGACTAAAGGGTAGTAAAGGGAAAATCCAGATTCAATATTAAACAGCTACCATGTTTGAGATCAAAATGACCTTTTTCTTTCTGAAGCTCTTTAAATTCTGAATTACTGAGACTGCCAACTAGGGAGGCATAAAGATGTCTTGACTAAAAAGTAGATATCTTTAAAGTATTCCAAAAAATCGTTTCACCCAACTGAATCCATTGCTCTAATTCATGTACCTCTTTTGCTTTTGGAACTGAGGTTCCAAAAACCTGGACTTAAGGTTCAGCTGGTGCAAATGGTTCCTGCTGGTGCTGGGTTTGTGTGTTTTTGTTAGATCCATACTGAGCCAGAGTTGTGTGTCAGCTGGAAGAGTGTGCAATTACAGACTGGACCTCTTAGGCTATGAAAATGCCTCGATGCTGCTGGCAGAGCCAAGGTGCAAGTTGCCACCCTTTCCCTGCTCAATCCTCTTAAGGCAGGTGTACTGGGCTTCCAGTCCCAGATAGCGAAGCAGCAAATTGTAGCTCCCTGTTTGCTAAATCCTCTTAGTGATGAAGCAGCCTGAAATTCTGCTGTGCTCTGTAGAATTAGCAACCGAGTTACATTTGCTCTTTGCCCGCTCTTGTGATTGAATGTGCCACGGGCCAGTTGTGTAACAAATTCTTCCAAGCAGCTCTGCTCATCCAGCTCTTTCCTGAGCCTGCAACACCCCACTCCGGCCTCTTTGGAAGCACTTAATTGTTGGTTGTGGGCTGCAACCCTTTGTTAGGAATGGCAACATTTCCTTTATAGCTTGGTATTTCTGACAGTCACGTAAAAGCTTTTCAAGTTTGCTTTTGAGTAATATACAGAAGTCATAAAGAGAAAAATCTCTCAGACCCAGGGTGCACTGAGGCTTCTCTGTGTTTGCTGAGATAGACCAAAGGGCCAGATTTACCCATTAATTTACCAAGTGATACCCCAGGAGAAAACAGCTGCAGCCATGGGTTACACAAGGCATTTTCACTGCAAATAAGTAATAGCTGAAGAAATTGTCTGTGTTCCATGTCCTATTTCTGGAAGTTCAGGAAAAATGGCAATTTAGGGCAAGCTAATCACACAATTATTTAAAGACGAATGTGTAAATGTGATAGTTGCATCTAGTTCACTCTTCTGACCTGTTTGGATTATCTCAGTCTTATTTTTCTGCTCTTTTCTTATCACAACTATTTGATATTATACAGAAACTTGTATTTTATTTGGTCATCTACTCACTTTTCCCAGTGCCTTAGTGTTGCTTACTCATTGCTAACTTGGTCCTGCTGGAGGTTCCCAGCCACCTTACCTCATGGTTATGCTGGAAGACCAGAAGATGACACCTAAAGCATGTAGGAAAGTGTGGTGATGGGATCAAACCCCTTCCTAAGTGTGATTTAAGCAGCTGACTAATCTTTAATGTTTTCCCATGTTTAGTTCTCTGGCATATATGAAAAATAAACCCCAGTAAACCAGAAGAGACTTTTCTGAGCCTTTACTGGGAATGGCTGCTAGAGTAGCTCAGCAGGCTGCTCCCTGAGAGGAATGTCACCAGAAACGTGGTTTCATATTGTGCTATTTTTGTTGACATGGAATGAATGTATCCTGCTCAGTTAATCCAGTGCATTGCTCCGGGTTGTTGAGTCTGTATTGCCAGTGAGTTAATACATTTACCTTGCACTTGCAGCTCTCTTTAGAGGTTTTATAGACAGCTCTTATTACTGGCACATTACTATTGCCTTATCTGCTGCTCCTTGTCTGATGTCTTGAGAAAACAGCTTTGGCTGTTTACTTATGGAGAGAACAGAAAAAGGCCTGGGAAAAGGTCTGAGGACTCTGATTTAGTTCTCAGGCAACAGTGGGCACTCCACTTGCAGCAGTGGTTAGGTCTGGATGGGAACCTGAGTATTTCCAGTCTGATGCTTCCTTCTCAGAGAGATTTAAATGTCAAGGGCTAGTCCTGCCCTATGTCCTTTTTTTTTTTTCATGCTGCAATGTAAAAGATTTAATCATTTTAAGCATATTAAAAAGTAATATTTCAAACACGTGAGCGAGTGACATCCTATGTTTGGTAAACACTTGATTTTACCTTTTTGTCCTGAATTACCAATAACTTTATTGCTTTGCTGGGTGGATTAAAATTTTTCTTATACATTCAGCTGTAATCATATTCTATTCCTGGACCTTTGACTATGTATTTCTTTAGATACCATAAAATTCTTGCCTGTTTCATGTTACTTTACATTAGTATTAAATCTTGGATAAGCTATGGCCAGATCAAATAGCAAAACATTCAGAATTAAACCACAAAAATAATAGTGATTGAAGTTGTAATAATATTTTTCATCATGTAGTTGAAGGCAGAGACTTAATCTATCTTAATCTGATACTGCAAGAAAAGCAGGAGCGAATAAAATTTTCCAGCTCTCGTTCTGTTTGATAACAACCACAATAAATTTGTCTGGTATCATCACGTACCAGAACTAGGTGGAATAAAAATGGGTGAATGTAAGGAAAGAGAAAAGCTTCTTTCTTCAGTAGGATTTACAGTTTCATTTCCTTCTCCTGTGATTTCTTCCCATTTGCCTACCCTTGCTAGTTTCACAGAGTTTGTATCAATAAAAATATTAATTCCCAGTTGGAATGAATATTTTAGTTAGGCTGTCCTTAGTGTTTCCTTGAAATAAAAGGACTGGGAGAGAACAACTGATCCACAGCCAAGTAGTTGACCAAGAGATGCTATCAAAAATGCTTCTGAATACTGCTGGAAAAAGAATATCTAGCCTTTTGTTTACTCTTTGCATCAATCTGGAAGCAGCTGCTCTGACTTTTGGCAGGCGTGAGGAGTTGTTGAGGCCATCCTGTAAAATACGTGTCTTGGAGGAGTTTAAACCTACTCGTGAATTGGGTCATAGACTCAGTTGCTGAAGAAATTGTGTTCAGCAGAAGCCTTATTGTTTGGGCTTTTCACTATAAATGCCTGCACTGGATTGGGTTGTCCTTTGGCTGTCCAAGAATTTTACTAAAACACGTCAGTGAAGTCAAACCAAGAATGAATGGATTTTGGCACAAAACATCTGCGGCGCTTTGCCTTGGATTCTTCCATCTCTGCTCCCTTATCACTGCTCTGCTCTGCTGGTGTTAGCACTTGCTGACAGCACGGGACCTGGGCCTTCTGGCCAAGTTTCCTTTGAGTTGTTTCCTCTCTTGATACGTGTTCACTTTGCTGATACCATTTCACAGCCGTGTGTATGCCTCAGTGTGCATTTCTTTTACCGTGGTTCTGGCTGGGAAGCACTGCTCTGAAGCATCAGTGGCACTGTGATTGGATGGTTTTGGATATGATTATGAACTGAATTTAATGTAGAGCCCCATTGCAAGCTTGTACACTTAGAGCAGGATTCATTTCACTGCACTTTAAATGTCTACATTACAATAATATCAATTCTCTCCAGCAAGTGACTTTTTCTCTCTGTTGATGAGCTCAGACAGATTTGTCATCTAGCTCTTCAGTATTTTTTCTTCCATCTCATTTAAGACTGGGACAAGCGGGGTGTATCTCTGTATAACTTGTACAAAAACTTCTTTGGAATGATAATTTTGTATGGTGCAAGGTGGATAAACCCTCAGAAGCTGGAGAAAGGAGCTTTCAGTTGATTTATTTGTTCTTGTAGCTTTTCTTTTAAGGTCAGCCCTTGTATACAGGGGTCTGAAATAAACTCACCTCATTGTGCTTAGGGAAATTACACTTGATTTCCTAATGTTTTTCTTTTGACCTGAGAAAGGCCTTTTTAAGTTGGTAGGTTTTGGTTTGTCTTGTTATTGTTTTTATGTCGTGGGGTTGTTTTTTTCAGCTGTCAATTTTGGCAGCAGGTTAATGGTTACCACAGAAACACCACCTTGAAATAGAGCACAGGCACAGGCTCTCTGAATCATTATCACCAGTACCCCCTAACTGGGGAGAGGAGAAGGTAACCTTTGGCACTTAGTGCAAAAAAGAGGACTATAAAACCATGATCACACATGTTCTGTGCTTATGAAGCAACACTACCTCTCACACGTGTGGGATAGATGTCATTTCTTCTTATTTTTTATACTGATCTTGGAGATGCTCAGTCATCACCAGAATTGTTCTGATTTGCTCTTTAGTAAGGGGGTAAAGTTCAGTGTTTAATTATGCTGGTTCTGCATTTTGGTTTGAGTATAAATCAAGAAGGTTCTGCTAAATGTGAATCTGTTTGGGGCCCTGAGGATTTATTTTATTGTGGTTTTAGCTAATCCGAGATGATTTTTTATTTTAATTTTTGATACGTGTTTCCAGATGTTTGGCACAATGAGGGTGAGCCAAGTTTGCCATCTCAGCAAAGAAAAGGGAAAACTAGGTAAAAAAAAACCCATCAAATGTATTTTTCTTATGGTGTAGTTTGAAAAGCATGTATGTTGGCAGTTGTGCCAGCTGAAGCATCTGCTCTTTCATCCACTGGCCTTTTCCACGTCGTTTGTGCCAGTTAAAAATAGCTGGTTCCAAAAAGGAGTGAAGTGAACAGAGCAGTTTCTGACCCACTTCACCACTTAGCCACGCGCAGTCGTGAGGAGCAGGGAGTGCAGGGGACCACTCCAAGCTGGAACCAGCGCTTCTGCCAGGAGACATTTCATCAAATGGTCTCAAAAAAGCAAATCAATCTGTCAAGTGAGTCCAGTGGAGGGAACAGACACAAGTACTTGCCTTGTGTTTGGGCAGAGCATTTCTCTTTGAAAGTAAATGTAACGAGGCAGGTTTGGAGTCCAAGTATTCTCAGCTTAGTCCCACTGGACTGGGGAGCCTGTCACCAAACCAATGGGAGCTGTGGATGTGCTGGCTTTTGGAGGCTTGCTAGGACTTCCAGGTTGTTCTTCAGCCATGCTGCTTCAAGAATGACTGGAGGCTCTTCTTATCTTTACCAAGAAGAAAATTGATGAGGCTGAGGGAAGACTTTAAATAGCCATTAGCACAGAGAACTAATAAAGACACTTGTGTTTTTTGCACTTGTATGGCAAATTCACCAGTAAGATATCTCGAGGAGAAGGCTGTTGTGAAATGGGGTCTGAAAATGAGATGCATTCCCTGAGTGTGACACTTCCAGAGACGTCCCGGGTCAGGTCTAGTTCCAGCAAGCTTCTCCATAGTCCTGTTTATCACTTCTGTGATAACCTGAAAACACCTGGCAATTTTTGAGGAAAAACTTAGGATGTCTTTGCTTCCTATTATTCAGTTGTAGGTAGTGAAGGCAGAACTCTAAGTCATGTACTTCATATGTAGGGATGTCAATTTAAGAGGGATGACAAATCATTAAATCAAATTCTCCAAGTGCAGCAGTTTGCTCATTTGAGCTCATTTGCTTCACACATCCCTTTACAAAACCACCTCAGATCCTCTGAGGTCTTAAAATATGAATAATTTCAGCACAGTTTTTGTCTGGATAATACAGCTATCTTGGAAAATTGCTGCCAAAACCACACTGAGATTATGGGAAATCCCATGCCTTTGGACCTGCTAAAATCCAGTTACAGTGATGATGTATTCCCATTGGCTTTGCTTATGGGATAGACACAGGCTCTTGGTGAAGTGACCGTGATGTTTGCCCTGATTCCAAAGAATAGGAGCAAGTCTGTGGACAGGCACAGTCTTAACCAGGGGTCCAAGACAAGCGAGAGAATCCGGTTAAGCTCCGTCCGCTTCGAAGCCTGGAATGGAATTCAACAGTTTTGGTGTCTAGCAAAGGTGAATTTAAAGCTTGTCCCACTCTAGTTGCTGTTCATGCAGATGATGGCTCTGTAAATCCAAGCAGCAGAAGGCTGCCTGTATTTGCAATTGAAACATCCATCTCTATCTGTGTGAATATTGCAGTGACACAGGGGAAACTCAGCCGGGAAGCAACCTTTGAACACGTTATCCTTGCACAGCCAAGCGTTTAAAGGTCAGATAATGCCAGGATCAGGGGATTATTTCCTTTCAGGATAATCTTAATTCTTTCCCTTTTGTGTGTTTGTGTAGTCGTGCTACAACTTGTGCTTGTTGTTGTAGTTTTTGTATGAAATTTTGTAATCTAGCTGCTCTATCGCCAGGGATCTGGTTTGTAACAAGCAGGCTTAGAGTATCGTGCAGCAT
This sequence comes from Chloroceryle aenea, assembly GCA_013399075.1. Classification (NCBI taxonomy): domain Eukaryota; kingdom Metazoa; phylum Chordata; class Aves; order Coraciiformes; family Cerylidae; genus Chloroceryle; species Chloroceryle aenea. The sequence continues at coordinate 913,732 of VWZY01005978.1, read as the reverse complement.
TTGGCATCTTTATTTTTTTTGATAGACTCTACACTTTAGAAAGTTCAGGTCTGAAATGCTCCAAGATTGGTGTTTTAGTGTTCTAAACACATTCCTTTTGTCTCTTTCTGAATTGGGGGGGTATGAAATCCGTTTTTTTCCAGGCACTCTAAACAGTTTGGGTTTTTTCCTCCTGAGAGGATGTAAGAAGAAATAGCTGATATTTGAGAGTCAGCTCAGTATGAGCACGGTCCTGAGGATTATACCTTTTCTTTAGCTGGACTGAATAATTCTTGAAAAGCTTTTAATGTCTTTGACAAAAATACCCACCTGATGACTTTCATTGTTGGAAGTTGTGTAAGAATTGGAAAAGATCCCCTGTGCCTCAGCCCAATGCACAGAAATCAAAGGGGTTTTGAGAATCACCCATGAGCTGATGTGTGCATTCAGTAAAAGTATGTTTAGGGAGAGATGTTCATTCACCACCTACTTCTCTCTGTCACCGAGCAGTCGATTTCTTCCAGCTCTTTGCAGCTAGCTGCTAAATAATTGCTTTGTATACAAACTGCCACTTGGTTTTAGAACAAACACCAACTCTTTCTCTAGCAACGGCTGCTTGGACTGAGCCTGTAGATGCTGTGAAATATTGGATATATTTAGGCAGATCTGCAGGTGTAAACTGAAGGTTGTGACAGGACCTGAAGCTTGTGCTGCCTTCCCCAATTAATTAGATAATTTCCAGCAGAGAAATGAGGTTCCTTTTTTTCTGATAGCTAATTTTCTGGACTTTGCTGGAAAAGAGAAGCCATTGGATGAGGTCTCGACTGGAATCGGATGAGGTCCCCGGTGCAGTCCTGCTGCTTTGGAAGGTCCTGTGTGAGGTCACTTGCCAAAACCAGCAGGCATCAAACACTGTTTCTTTTCCTAAAGTCTGAAGCCTCCTTCAGCACTCTACTTCCCTACACCTTTCCTCAAAGCACACACAGTTTCTGGTTGTCTTTTACCTCTTCTGTTCCCTCCTTCACACTACTTCTGTCCTTTTTTTTTATCCTTGTCACCCAGAGGTAGTTTCAGCACAATCTTTTGAATTATTAGATGACCCTGCTGGCTCCCAAGTCCGCTCTCACTCCGAGATGGATGTGCCGGTGCGGGCGCGTTCCCGCTGTGCTCTGTTGTCATCCTGTACAAGATTTCTGCCCTCACAAGCAAGTGCAGTCACCATTTGCATTTCTCTTCTCTGAAGGACACGGCGGCTTTAGTGGATTTCCTCCAGCACACAACATAGGAAGATGGAGTTTGTCTTCATTTCACTTTGATTTATTGATTGTTCACAAGTCACCATTCTGCAGCAGCAGAGATAGGGCTGTTGTAGAGCTTTGATTAGTCAAATGAGATACATTAATAGGAATATTAATTTGCTTTTGGCAGACCTGACCGTGATCCTTCTGAACAAACGGGGATGGTTGACTTTCAGATTTTGTCCTTCAGACCCAGATTCCACACCCACTTGTGTCTGTACCTCAAATTTGCTCTTGTCTGTGAGCCTTTGTGCAGTCGTGATGTGGGTATTCTGCTGTGTGCTTTCTGTTTAAAAATTATATTAATGAGGAGAACTGTTATATACTTTCTCAGACCATGAATCAGTGGTTTTGACCTGTCTGCCAAACTGGCTCTGAGTGGATTTAACACACCCTTGCCTCGGTGCTAAACTGTGCAAGGTGAGAGCAGTAAATGCATTTCCACTGGGCTCTTTTCCTTCTCTCTCCCCCAAAAGCAGAACGAGCAGTGTTCTGTTTCTAGAACAGAGCGTATCATCATCTCCTGTACCCTCTCCTGTCAGAAGGATCACCTTGTGAGAGCAGTTGTGGTTGTGACAAGCCAAACTGGCGAGGACCTTCCCTGCCTGCCCTCTCCGTCACCCCTCCCGTTCCCAGCCCGTGTCCGCAGTTCCAGCCACCTGCCGGCTGTTTTCCAGTGGGAATGATGATGTGCTGTGAACAAAACCATCACTTGGGCAGAGAATTTTAGGATGGGTTGCAAAACCAGCATCGCTTATGATAAGTAATAAAAATCCATTGAAATATATGAAGAAGAGAATAAATGTCTTTATGGAGATATTTATGAAAAAAATGGAAATTATGGATTTTTAACTTGGCAATTCCTTTCCTCAGGTGACAGATCACACGTGACAAAGTTGCTGTCACCACATTTCTCCCCATGAGAGCTGCGCTCGCTGCATAATTTGACTCCCTGTGTAGAGGGTGACAACCTGCACTTTGCAGGCTGGTTAGTATAAAACAGGTTGTTTCCTGTAAAGTTTTCCAATATCCCTGTTGAATGCCAGAGGGAAAGGGACAGACCTTCACATGCCATGGCAGCTACGTTTGTGCTTTTAATGGCAAGCAAACCTGATGCTCCTGGCTTCAGGAGAAAGGTTCATTTTAATCTGTGGGTCTTACTGCCTGCAGTGTGTTGTGTTGATTTTGTGATGTTAGTTCTGAGTCAACTCTGATTTATCGCTAACTTTACAGAGGATTTTTTTTACAACGTGTTGGTTTGTTGTTTTAGTGATTCTGTAGTTTCTTAATTATGCTGTTGAGAAAAAATAAGCATTTTAAAGCTAACTGGATTTTCTTTTCCTGCCTTTTCTCCCAACCTTTTTTTTTCCACCTCCTTTCTTTTGCGTGTCTCCTTTATTTTGGGCACTTTACCATGTGCTTCATTTGCCAAATCGTGGTTTGCAGTAAATATATCAGAAAGTCTTGGTTTTCCCCTACTCTGTGAATACAGAGGGAAAGCTTTCGTAGTCCATGTGCATGGAATAAAGTTAATTTTGCTTAAAAACAAAAACAGATGATGTAACACATTTCTCATCATGGAAGTTAGGTCTTTAGAATAAACATGCTTTAAAATAAACAAGCTTAAACCCTTTTCCTTGCCTTAACTTATTGCACTATGCAGGGTATACTGGGTAGTTACAGACTGTGTCCAGAAGAAGTAAGGATGTGCAGAAACAGAGCTGCAAGCCTCTCTTTCTTGCCTAACCATGCAACTTGGGAATAGAGGACTAATTTTATTTACTTACACGTGAAGCAGAGTTAATGCCCCTTACTACTTTGGAGTTACACATCTTAACTAATTCCAGCCTTATCTGTAAACAGAAATTATAGTGCAAAAATTACATAAAGAGCACTAATGAGGCCTAAGTGGCTTGAGGAAATAAATATTCCATTTGGCTTTCCTGAGTCAAAATGAGCTCATTCTAAACTCTTCCTAATTGCATCTTTGATACATTTGTGCTGAAAACAATTCTAGCCATGATAAAAAAGAAGGAAACTACTGAGAGCTAAATTCCTGCTTCGTAACACCTCACTCTAACAAAACCCAAAACTGAACGTTGCAAGAGAAAGAAGAATTGATTACAGTCCCTTGCTTCTAGAGCCAGAAAAGCAGAGAGCCATGGACAACTCTTTCTTCTCATCTGTGTGTGTATTTATTCGATGCTGTCAGGCTCTGGGACAGGCGGGTCCCCTAGTGATGGATTTCTGGGTTCTGCTGTCCAGGGCTGTGCTGTTTGCACCATTAAGTAAACGCCTTCTAAAGATGCCCCGGGGAGCTATTACAGAGCAGCATGAATAATACAAATTTCATCTTTGGCTCTTCTGTCACATATTCTCTCTGGCACAAAGGCACATTTCATACATCTGGCTACACGGTTTTCATTGGATGTTGGGTTTATTTGCTGTTTTCTAAATCTTTATACTACTACAAAATCTATTTGTGGCCACTGATATTAAATGCTTTAATTATTTCCCTTCACTTCTGTTCAAAATAAAATCTGGTATCAGATTCAGTGAATTTTCTGATGAATTTTAGGCAAATATTCACTAAGAGCGACTCTGTCTCTCTGGAGTTTTGGAATTTGCTCTGTAATTGTTTCTACAAACTCCTCTGGAGCAAGCAGGGAACAGGAATGGGGAATGGCTTTGAAATTCAAAAGTTAAATAATAAATGCAGAACTTGCAGTTCTGCAGCTCATTATTACAATCTTCAAGCAACCCAAACTGCAATACAATTACAGAAAAGTGTTCATTAAATCATTTAAAACCACAAAGAGAGGCAGAGAACTCATCTCCTGCTTGCAGCCCATCGTGGAACAGAGGACTGAAGGAGGTATTAGCTACAACCAGGCTGCTGCTTTCTCTTGGAACACCCAAAACCATCCCCCCCCAGCCCAAACTACTTATGAATAACAATATAAAATATGGCATTTTACATCACTAAGCTAGTTTTGTATGGACAATATCAACTAATTTTGTCTATGGGAGAGTTTCAAATATCTGATTTTCTGACTTTTGTTTTCCTCAAGCTTCCCCTTCCCTTGGTTTGGTTATTCTGAGCAAGTCCTCCTATAATGTTTAAAAATTCCTCTCTGGACACAAGCTAATCCCAGCACCCAGTCAGGCTGGGATCCTGCACACCAGCAATGTGTTTGGCTAGTATTTTCTACTACAGTGAAGTAGACCTATTTGATTAGATCTAATTAACATTATCTAATGTGGTACTCTTATGAGTGGGGTAATAGATGCCAGTGTTTTTGGTGAACTTCCTTCATCTCCTTCTTTAACTCCCCTAGCATTCCTGTACTAGTTTAGAATATATTTCTCTTAGTGGTTGCCAAAATGTATCCTCTGCTTACCTAAAGGGACCTTTGTGGTTCACAAAATGTTAAAATCATTGCAAATTGATGCTGAAAAAAGATGCTGAGGTCCATTCTAGAATGATCTGTATCCTTATGTTAATAACCCTGGGGAAGAAGATGGGAACTTTTGCTTTATTTCTGTTGATATTGTGCATGTGAGGGATTTTAAACTGACAGATGAGAAGAAAATGATCATATGCCGATTGCTTTCCTTTGCTTTACATACAGTGTGATTTCCTCATGCTTGTCTAGGCTTTTTCTCCTTAATTTTACCACACTGCTGACTTCATCTGTATTTAATAGAAGGTTGCACGTGGAAATAATGATATTTTAGAGTTCTGTCTTCCTTAAACATCCATATTGCTTATTTCTGTAGCTTCTGTAGGGTTCTTTTTATACATCTTGGTTTTACTTTCTTCACTGTAGGACAAATCATTGAGCAGCCAAATGTTCTACCTAGTAACTGAAATTATTGAAGCTGATTTTTTGTAGGTCTCCAGACAATCACACAGATACTGGTTTTCCACTGAAACGAGGACAGAGTCCTTGGGGGACCTCTGCATAACCTCTCCTGGCTTTCAGTAGGAGAGTCTAGTGTTCAGCTAATTGTTCTAGCTGGAGACTTAAAGCACGTGTGGCCCTGAAACAGATAGGAATTAAAAATATTTCAGCTTGTCTTGTTCAGCAGTCCCTTCTCCGACCTGAGAAATAGAATTTTGGGGCAGCTTCCAAAGCTGTTATTTTTACCTTGCCAAGCTTCAGGGAGAAAGGGAATAAGAGTTTGTGCGTGTGCAAAATTGCATGATTACTCAAAGGTTTTGTAACAAAGCCAGTTGTGTGTCACTGAGTTTTAGACAGTTGGACTTGGGGAAAAAAAATAAATAAAATTACAAATTGGCCCTGGGTTTAGCAGAGTTAGGGTAGGTGGTGACTGAGCCTGAAAACCACTCTTCCCAGTCAGTGGTAACCACACCACATCATTCTGAAGAGTCCTACAGAGGAATAGTGGAAAGAATATTCTCCTAATCACAAGCTCAGGTTATATTTAGGTCTTCACGACATCAGTGAAAGGGTTTCTGTTATGTCACTCTCTGTGCTTCTTTGACCTTCCCCTTCTCTCAGTACCCTGAGAGTTTAAAATAAGTCTTAAAATGTTTAAGAATGTTGTAAATAATGCCAGTAATTTTCTCTTTAGGAGTATGTGCTGTATTGTGTAAGTTAAATTCTGTATTTTTTTCACATTTTCCACAATAGTTCCAAACAAGAAATGATATTCCCAAGAATAAATTAGAGAATTATGATTGTTTGTCTCCCTTCTCTGAATGTGCGTTGTTGGCTTTTTTTAAACAGGCCTTGATGATTGCCTCCAACAATACATAAAAAACTTTGAAAGAGAGAAGATCAATGGGGAGCAGCTGCTCCACATCACTCACCAAGAGCTTGAGGAACTGGGAGTCACTCGCATTGGCCACCAAGAACTGATTCTGGAAGCAGTTGATCTGCTCTGTGCATTGGTAAGTGATTTCTTGCATCGCTCATCTTAATAATCTGGGTTTCTGAATTTCCAAACTTAAAACTAAATGTGTGTAGGGTGCACTCTACAGCTACGTGTTTGTGTAGACAGCTCCTCTGTGCTTGATTGAATGACAGACACGTCCAGGCTCCTTTCAGCTGACAAGAAACTGTATATATCCATTTTATGATAGTGTGTGATGGCATTTATCACTCTTCCTCTAACTTCCTTGGTCTTGTAGTCAAACACTGTTGACTATCACTACTGGCATCCATATGGTTCTGTAATTATAAGCCATATGCCCTCATATTTCACATTTGCCACACTGTACTAAACCAAGTAGACCTGAGTCTTTTAACCATGCCAGCATTCAAAAGGATGGTACTAAGGAGCCAGAAGGTAATGCTAATTAGACTGGAAGATTGTTTAAAATGAGCTTTAAGACAAGATTGGACTGATAAAATTGGTTTTATCTACAGTGCAGACATGTGTGGCAATTTAGAGTTGATTTTATTTTAGTTTTTCAGCAACCTGCAAACATCCAAATTTGGAAGAATGTTGGTGGGGTTTTTTTCATGTAACATGGTATTAGTTCAGTTTGCCTCTTAAGGTATTTAAATATTTACATAGGTAAATTACATACCACACTCATGGTAATTTATTACTTTATCAGGAGTTCTGCTCTTGCACAAACTATCTTACCCTCTGGGGTTTTCAGAAGATAAATCATCTCCACCATAGAAACTGGCACTTAGGAATAAAATAGAAAGCAAGAGGGTGGAATGCACTTGATCTAAGTAAAAGGCAGTATGAAGTACATTTTATTATGTGTATGCTTCTTGCAAGCACCTCTAATTACAAAATACACTTCGTGTAGCTTGGGATCTGCCCTTCCAAACTCAATAACATACGTGGCAGATCAGGAAATGCTTTTGGCCTTGCTGCAGCCCTACCTGTGAACTGCAGGACCCAGCAAACTTGGGCATTTTGGCAACATTTAAAATCAAACTCAAAAGAGTTTTTTCTCTGGAATAGTCTTTTCCATATAAAAGGAACCCAACTGCCCCACGACGTTGGGTTATGTCATCTAAAGAGCAGTGCAATGCCCTGCCCTGACACTGCTCAGAAATAGCAGCCCCAAGAAATTTCCCCTGGAAAAAGAGCACCCTTCGGTCAAGTGTGCCCGTTGGGAGGACCCTTGCTGGTTTGTTTGTTTGTTTGATTTTTATTGTTTGAACAAAGACACAGTACCTCTCAAATGCTGGTCCTGCTGCCAGTCAGTAGCACAGCTCTTCTCTTACTGTGCTGGCTCACGACCTTATTTTTTCTTTTAAAGCAGGAGGGGGATTTTCCAGCTCCTGGTTCCATATATTTAGCCACCTGCATTTAAGCCCTTAGCCTTCCCTTCTCACTCAGCCTCTAAAATGTCTGGTGATTTTTTTCCTGCTTCTAAATTTTTATCTTCCTGCCCATTCCTTGTGCTTTCGGCTGAGCGAGTCTGCTGCCTGTGACTCTGCTCTGGGGGCATTCTCCTGCTTCTGACATTTCTGCCTTGCTGCTGTGCACAACACATTCTTCAATGCTCACAGCTTCTTACTGAGCCAGGATCACAAGTAAAAGTTTTGCAGGTATAATATCTATTTTTAGTCTGTAGTAACTTGGAAGAATTTTACTTTCAGTAGCCAAAAAAAAAATCATTAAGAATTTGTCTTAATTCTTTAAAATAATGACAATAATTGAATGGTAGGTGATCCAGTGCTGCCTTTATTATCAACCAACGTACACTTCTGAAATACTACAGTTGTATTTTCATTTGGTGCTAAATCCTGAAATATTAATAGATTATTGCACTACAATCTGCTTGTGAAGTGATCTGTGAAAATATGAATTGGGAGTTCACCACTGTAATGGAGTTTTAGATTAGCTGGTCTGAAAAAAAGAAGGACCTTATTCAAAAAGTAATTAATAAGAAGGGGCAGACGTATAGGGGAATCTGGTTTTCTTATGCCACTGAACAGAAGCTGACACTGAAGAAATTATTTGAATCAGAATGTCTTAAGGAGCACATCATTTTACTCCTGGTCTGTGGTAAGCCAGCTTCACACAGTCGATGGGCAGCTAGAGTGCAGCTCCAGTCAGGAAGGTGTTGATACAGGAGACTGTTGTCCATGTCTATATTTACCCACAGGATGCATGGAATATAAAGGAGGTGTATTTGTGGATTCATATTTATATATATAATGTGTGCACACACACACTTTGGAAAACACAAATTTCAAACCTTGTTATAAAACAAAATTGAGGGAAAACATCAATTAAAAAAAAATAAAATCAAAGAATCCTGTCTAAAATCCCACACGTGGTGGGGTGGGAACAGCAGGAGCAGTAGTTTGTTCTCTCCCTGTGTCCCTCCATTTGCCCCATTCAGCAGGGTGTGTGTGCCCAGTTCCATGCTGTGTTTTCTTCCTGCCTGGCTCACAGAGAGCTGCATCCCTGTTGCTATCAATATCTGTCAGGACTACTCTGTATGTGCCCTATCATCCACTCACTGGGCCATGTCAATGAGCAGTGATTTATTTTTGTTTTCCATACATGGATTTGTTGATTGATTTCTGTTTGGCAATTGGCAGGGCCCAAGTTACGTGACCTATTTCTTGCAGGCAGTGTGAGCAGGATGTTCACTCCATCTTAGCTAGGTGGGCTGTGGAACGCGCTAAACGGACCCGTCCCCAGCGTGCTGGAGAATTCTCTTGGGTAAGCTCAGGCTCAGGGGTGGTCAGGATGAGTTCAGCTGCAGAACAGGTCCCTTGCTTCAGGAAAGGAAAAGAAATGTGACAGTCTTAGCTGAAGCTCTTGGAACACACTGAAGTGAGTGTGGCAATGCTGTGGTTTCTGTGCGCTCCCTGGGGGCCTGGCCATCAGCCCACTGGCTTTTGGTGGGTGGGCAGGTGTTGGTTGGGGTTGCACATGGAAGAGCAGTGCCTCTCCTCCAATCACAGCTATGCAAACTACTGCACAGCATATACAAATCTAGATGCTGACCCACAGTGAGGCTTCTAAGGGCAAGAGAAAACTAAAAATAAGAGGTAGCTCATGTGTGTTTTCTTCCCTGTCCTAAACCACCTATTTTCTGGACTCCCAAATGCAAATTATTAAAGGCAGGAAGGTTTACTATTAAACATTTGCCCTTGATGTGACTTTGTATCTGCTTTTCACAAATAAACACGGGGGAAAAAACCCAAATCAAACAACTAATATTGGTTAATCAATACAAACCATGGTACTATTTAGAATAAAATCAGAAGAGGTATTACTAAGATGTAAAAAATCAGAGATCATAATTTTTCTTTGGAAAGAAAACTGAATTCAGAGCTCTCCTTAACTAGGCATTACATAGGAGAATCCTATCCAGAAGAGAGTCTACAACAGAAGACAAGAACCTGAGGCAGGCAAGAGGGAGATGTAAGAAATGTAAACAGGGGAAAAAAGACTAGTGTTTGAGACACCCATGCATACAGGACTGGCAATATGGTGATATGGAAGTAGATGTATTTTACCTTAACAATGAAATAATTTAAAGAGCTGGAATAATGTGTTTTGTGAAAGGGTAAAACCAAAGTGCAAAATGTAAGAGCATCTTTTGCTGTAGGAAAGTACTGGCACCTTCTTGGGATTGCTCTTGGGATGGAATTGATGTGCCATGAAAGGAAAAGTCATAGGTGAGCTGTACTTTGAGCTTCAATTCTTTGTCCATTCTAGAAAGACATTTTGGAGTATATTTTAATTAAGAAGAAAATTGGGAGTGATGGCTGTGGGGAATCTGAGCTGGAACATCAAAGTCCTTCCTCGCTGGTGCGGTCAGAAGCTGCTCTGCAATTATTTATTGGAGGTGACCTGAATAACATCTGTGGACTAAAAGGCACAGGCCACTTGGGATTTGGACTGTAATTTTATTAAGGCTGAAATACTAATCTGGACTGGATGTGTTTTGGAGGACTAGAACTAGTTGCACAAAGGTTGACTCTGAAGGTGGAGTAGAGCCTGGGGAAAAGAATTCTTTGATAGACAGTAAAAGATATTGGAAAGAAGAAAAAGGGAGTGCTTTTGAGGTCAACCTGGGTTGCTGTTCACATCTATGCAAGTAAATTTAATTTAATTAGGCCAGTATTGGAGTCAGTATATTGTTAAATCCAGCACAAATTAAAATATAAACAGTCTAGTGGGAAGAACAACTTTGATAATGAATGGAGGAAAAATGAATGTAAAATGAAAAGCATGCTCAAATATAGATTGTATCTAAAGTAATTAAAAGTACTGTTAATTCACAGGCATTCAGCTAGTGAAATTAGGCTCTGTGCTTTGATAGCACTCAAGGAGAAATAGAGATTAGAAAATTTCTCTCTCTGCAGTTACTGCAAAAGCTGCCAATCCAAGCATGATCATTTTTTCTGCTAGAAGGAAAAATAGTCACCTGTGGGTCAACGTGTTTCTAACAACTGGTGTGAGTTTAATTTGCTTGCATTTTTACTTCTTTTCAGCAACGTATGGGACATAGCTCCCAAAAAAAAAACCTTTTTTTTTTTTTTTTTTTTTCCTTTTTGTGTCTCGATAAGGCTGTTTTGGAATGAAAATTGTTCAAGTTCTGCTTCAATAATTACTACTCTTTAATGGCCAAACCTGCAATGATCTCTCTTGCCATTCTTTTAATCTTTCATTTTGCTGATTCACTTTTTGCTTGGTCAATGCTGTGAGTATACTGGAAATTATTTTCTGTTCCTTCAGCTGATATTTAATCTAGTTTCAATTTTAATAAGTCATTCGATGTGTCAGATACTTATTTTTCCCTCCATATTTCAAAGGTTATTCAGAGGTAATTATTCTAGGCTGAAAACTTCATTTTATATATATATCGATGCTTAAATAGGTGGAAATAAATCTTCTTTCCATGCAATGGAATTTCATCTCTCTTGGTGAGAGATGAAGAGCTATTCCATCTCCTCAGTATAATGAGGAACCTGGCACATACATTATTTTTGTCTATACAAACATATATGCATCCAGAGAGCTTTATTAATCTCAATTGGAGAAGAAGTTCAACTTTTGGCAGTCCAGTGCTATTCATCATGCTCTGCCAAAGCATTCAATTAATAGTATTGAGTGGGTTAGTTAATGATGCTGCATATTAGAAAGGATGCATCATCTTTTGCTTAGCCTAATTAGCACTTTCATTCTTTTTTAGCATTTCAAATCATGAAATTTGGAAAAAATATGTGATTTTAAGAATCATCTGTTGGGGTTTTTCTCATTTTTAAAGTCTGTTCCCATTTTTTTTCATTAAAAAAAATATTTTTTTTAGGATCAGGACATTGAAGGAAGATAATTAAGATTGTACCAACAGTTCACAGCAGTCTTGCTGTTGACAGGTGTTTTGCACACGTGCATCTGGTCTTACTGGTGAGCAATAAGGAATCCAAGGTCTTGCTGACTCCGTACCCTGAGAAGGGAGATCCCTGTATGGAATTCCATAGACTTTGTGTTGGCTGTCCAGCAGAAACGCAGTTCTCTAATTGTGAAGTCAACCAGTGTTCCCTTACCAGGTGTAAAGGGATCTGGGGGAGCTGATGTAAGGGGGTCACGGTTTCGGCGACGGTTTGCCGGGTGTGAGGGTATTGTAGAGTGCAGTGGCAGCACCACCAGTGGTTGTAGACAAGCTGAGCAGGTACAATTTTCAGAGGTACCCGAGCACAGGGTTGTTTTAAAGGGAATTTAGAACCAAAGTGACACATCTGATTCTTTTCCACAAGGAATGCATCTGAGCTTTGTGGTATCAGATTATCAAACCTTATACTTCAGGCTATAAATATTTCTGTATTCTTCCTACTTAAGGCTGTGTTTATGGGTGTTTTAAAAAAGTTTAGGAAAAATGCAGTTTTTCTGTATTAACTCCTATTTTAAATCCTTGACTTCATGTACAAGAGCTGCCTGTAGAGCAAGACAAAGTTAATGGACTCGGGAGAGGAAATAGACTTTTTTCTTTTCCTGTCTTTTGACATAGCTGAAAGATTTCCTCTTGTCACGCAATAATTCTTTTTCACAAAATAGGGAGAAACATGTTCTATTCCAAGTGTTAAATCTGTTCCAAAGCTTGTAATTTTCTTCTGAAAATGCATCTGTTTAAGTACCAGTGAGAATGAGGATCCTAATCCATCGCAAGCTCCGCTGGTGAATAGACAACTACAGGAACTACTGCATGCTTCTGAAAAAATAAATGTACTTATTTCCATTTATAAATGCATAAAATAATCCATTTATAATAATCCATTCATGTATTATATGTCTGGTTGGGTGTCTGGGTAAACTCAGAGGTATTCTGTCAATGAATGTTTTATTCATTCTCCTGTTAGGAGTTCCTGTCACTCACAGGTAAGAGAGGAACAGACCATAGTATGTGCAATTAAATGGTGCTGCTGCTTGTTAGGCTGGTGCAGTAGCAGAAATTTCTGGAAATGAGTAGGTAGGCTGAGACACCCCACATGTGCCATCTGCAGACCAGGGTAAGAGGGAAAGCACTGCCTGGAATTCAGTCCAAACAGTGGTACCCATGTTAGTTTTGTTGCTACCCATGATAGTCTGTGTATCTTGTTCTGCCCTCAGTTTAGGGGATGCTAACGGTATGTTCATTGCTGGCATAATTTAGATTTCTTTCAAGGTTTAGATCTGGGAGACAACATTTTTCTGTTGGTAATTTCAGCCCTTCTGGAAGTTTCATTTCTTCCAGGCTGATGACAGTGATCACAGTTACTGCTAGGGGTGAGGAATGGACGCTTTCCCTGCACTGTTGTGCAAGAAAAGCCTGCCCAGTAACACTGTTCCTCTTCAGGGCTGTTCCTGTTGAAACCAGCTGCTCTAACGTTGCACGTTGCCGTGTTAAGTGCGTGTTTGTTGCTCCTTTTGCTTTGATTCTTTGCAGTTCTCAAGGCACCCTCTGTGGCATGGTAGGCTGGTTTTGCCAAAAGCCTCTGACAGTGAAAAGCAGGAAGGAGAGTTGTTGGTTTTCAGCCTCAGTTCCCTGCTGCCTGTCCCCAACATTCCGAAATCACGCTCTGTAAGCTCTCTTGTGTCCCCAGCCACAGACCAGGCAAGAGCTGGATACTTGGTTTGCCTTCTGCAATGTGGAGATACCCTCAGGTCTCCTAAGGATGCTTACCTAGCCTTTGTGGACTAATTAGAACTGACATATCCAATTAATTTATATGAATTACTGCTTTCCCTAGAATTTCAATGTGAAGTGTATGGAGTAGCCTAGTGACACATAAATAAATAGTGCAGCAGAGGACTCATCTTTTTCTTTTTCTTTCTATGCTAAAGGAATTAGCAAGAAGACTGCTTGTAATAGTTGCGTTTGGTGACGTCTCTTACCTCGTGATAAAATGTGCTGCTAGATCTCTACATTGCTTTTAATAACTTGAGGGTGGATTTGTTCAAAGCTTTTCATAGGAAGAAGTCTTGTGAGATTGTCATCAGTGCTACCACATTAATCTCTCTGAGATAAAAAGACAGGTGTAAATTTTTATTTTCTATTCCTGGGTGATATTTCTGGAGGGCTCCGAGCTGAGAATGCATTTATGTTTTCACAAGGCCTTGAGGAAAGCAGGCATTCAATTTTTTGCAAGAGTAAGCACGGGAAGAAGAGCCAAGTGTTGACCTCTTCAAGGGATGAAGCTCCAAGTTGTAGTGTGGGAATCAGTGAAAATTAACTTAAACTTTTTGGATAACTTTTTTTTTTTAACAACGTTTATTACAACCAACCCTGTCCTGCAAAACCACGTCTACAAACTGGTCAGGTGTCACAGCCTTTTATTTTTAGAGTCTTGACTTGTATGTAGAATGACATGGGGTAGAGAATATAGCATCTCTAGTAAGTGTGCTTTTCAGATAACACTATTCTGTTGCACCACACTTAACACTAAGCAACTCTGTCTTCCTTTGGTGAAAAAGGGATCACTGAGCTGGCATTTTTAGAGCCATCTAGGCCAAATGTCCAGGTTGATGTAAATGTGTACAGCAAAATGCACTACAACAAAACCAGTACAGTGAAACTTTCATGAAAACTGGCTTCAGTGACTGAATCTTGGCCAAGAGCTCTGGGTGAGCACCCCTCGCTTTTCAGAGCTGTGGCATATTCCTGATTTCCAGTGCAGAAACACTGGCCAAACTTATAAATCTAGTCAGACACATTGCTTTGAGATTTGGCCTTGGACTGCATTTAAGTTTTATTACATTTTGGAACCAGTAAAACTTTTCTGTGGTTGAGTATAGTGCAGCTCTGACAGGAGGGATTCATCATTCTGCGCTTTATTGGCTGACATAAAACATAATTGCTGGTTGTTGATGCAAATCCGTGTGAATTTACTGTGTTCAGACGTCCATGTGTGCACTGACTTGTAAAAACAAATCTCAGGTGAGTGGCTTCGATAGTCTTTATGCTTCCTGTTTGAATTCCTTGTGCACAAAAAGGGGAAAAGGAGGGGTGGCAAAAAAAGTGCTAACTTGGTAACTTTCCTCTTCTACTTATACCTTTGTATGAGAGATAAAATCAGTAATTTTAAGTTTTAAATTCTGGAGGACTCAGTGGTATCTCCTCCTTTCTGATCTTTTATTGCAAACAGAAATAATGCTTCCAGCAGGGCATTGGGGAGGAAAAAATACTGTTTTTCCCAAATCTTGCCTTGCAGCACAGAGGCTTTTATGCTTTCTGTCAGAAGCTAGCATATGTTTTTGGAGTATTGCTACATAACACATAATTGTGTACCACTGCATTAACCACTTTAATATCTATAATTTAAACCCATTAGCCAGCTGAAATGGATAACTTGGACTTAGTGTGCTTTATTAAAAGTCTTTACTGAAGCTGCTTGAATTCCTGTATATGTTTGGGTGTGAGAAACAGCCACTTGAGAATTAATCTTCAAAGCAGATGAGGGGTTTGTGTCTGCACCAGGCCATCCCTCTACCAGCCTTAACGAGTTTTGGAAGCTTTAGCCAATGTCAGCCAAACTCAACAGGACATTAAGACCACAACGACACCACTTGAAACTCCAAAGTCATAGAAATGTAGACAGTAAAGGTGTAAAATGGGCTTTATTTGTTTCCCCACTCACTGGTCAGCTTTGGTATTCCTACAGGGCTCAGCCATAGACCAGATAGCTACCCTAGGGATCATAGGAACAGAAAAAAAGACACAGGGGTGGATCCTAAACCAGTGACTTTCTGGGAGTAATGCCCTTGGGGAGAGGCTGCAGCTCTAGAGCTAAGGACAGGGCTGTGGCCTCTGCGTGGTTGTGGCTCTGTTGGCTCCCAGAGCCATCGTAGGCCGATCATCGCGGGAGTCGTGCGAAGGTGGAGCTGTGGGAGTGAGCAAGGCACAGACCATCGACAGCCAGGCCTTTTCAGCACCTCCCAATCCCTTTCTCCTTTTTCAAGCAGCGTGTAGAAATACCTGGGCACGACCAGCTCTGGAGACCTCAGATAGTCCAGGCAGGGAGAGACAGCTCATGGGCTGAGGCCAGCTAATGGAATATTGATTCAGACATTAAATGGTAGGGGGGAGGTGCATTCCAGAGGGTACGATGATCTATATTTGGAGCAAAAAGGAGGAAATTAACTTCTACCCCTTAAATGAAAAAGTATTATTCCACTAACATATAATTAACATTTCTTTAAAGGAACTCAAAAGCTTAGTGGTATACAGAAATTTTCTTGGTTAGTTCATCCATTCAACGTTTTAAACATCAGGGTAATTGTTGCCTCTAATGGTTCACGTGTCGTACACTGGCAATTCTTAATCTTTTAATCAAAAATAATTGCACTGCTACTTATATGATACTTAAAATAATTAGGTATAAACAATGTTACGAACAGTTAAACTGAACTCCTGTTATTTCTCTAAGCCTGTAGATTCCACATACACACATATTGGAAAGGTTTCCACTTTATTTTTTGCTAATATATTTCATTTGAAAATTTTCTTTACCTTGCAGAAATCAGTAGCTCATTGGTTTTTATTTTCTTTCAGATCCTGGTTTGAAATGAACATTATTTTGCATGGGTGGAAAGGACTATACCATAGAGGTTCTCTGTGTGAAGTAAATACAGGGAGTGCCTCAGATTTTCCTTATGAAAATTTGCATTTCTGGTTTGCAAGGAGCAATTTATTTCATAAATTCCCAGCAAGATATTTTTCATCCCACTTTGTGTTACAATCTCAATTGCTATAAACTGCCTGGATTCCTGAGTAATTATGTGTGATCAGTTATTGTTAAAGACAAATTCATGCGCATGCAAATGTATGTGTATGTATGCACATGCATATTCATGTCACTGTTGTTGACTGTGAGCTGCTTCGGCAGCCTTCAGCAAATTCAGGATAAAAAAAGATAAATGAAAAAAGGAGGAATTCTCATTAATGCCCGTTCAGAAGACTCTTGTTTGTTGCTAATCTGATGTTTATGTTTCTCCCTGAGCTGTTAGGAACATATGTAACATAGCTTTCCTAAACTAATACCATTTCTACCTGGAACTACCCATTCTGCAAGGACCTCAGGTGAATGGCACTGACCCTTTCACTGCAGTCAGCTGACATTAGATCCCCAGAAACCAAGCCTGTCGTTTATTCTCTGAACTTTGAATAATTCACCAATGTTTATAATTCAATGTTCGTGTCACGTGCCGCATCCCTTGTCCTCGGTAATCGCACGTTTCTGCCCTCTAATGCACTTTAAGAGGTGCTTTAAAAAAGCACAAGAATGACATTTCCTGTGATTAGATAGTTGTTTCTTACACAGCTGTGATTATTCTGAAATAAAGAGCAAAGTTGAGGAGGTCGGAAGGTTTTATAACCAGTGGTAAAGGTTTGAGGATATTGAACAGTGTTCTACACGTGTATGGCTTCGTTAGATAACGCTGAGAAGGATGCAGCACATGCATAAAGATCAGAGACAAGTGCAGTCAATGTTTGAGATGCTTTGTCCTTGGAGTAAAGCCAGTGGAGTTCCTGGGATTGGCAACAGGAAACTTACAGAATTTGGGTCTTTCGAAGAGGGTCGTCAGGTATTGGCAGCAGCAGGCAGCACATCGCACACTGGGAAATAACTGCAGGCCTGGTAACCACTGCTGTAGGCAAGTTTTGGTAGTTGTGGTTAAAGGGTAGCAGGGGACACATGGTTTAATGAGTTTCTGAAGGTAGTATCTACTCGGTCATCCTTTGGTCTTGTTTATTTATCACAGTATCCTCAATCAGCACATTCCCCAGCTTGTTTTCATACACATGTGGAACAGGTCAAGCCATCGGAGATGTCTGGCTTGCAGATAGCTTTTTAATCGAAGGCATATGCAGCTCAATCCTTACTTCATGCAGAAATAAAAGACTTGGAAACCATTTCTCTGGTGACGTGAAAAGAAGCCACTAAATTTTCTCCCTTCATCCTCTCGGGTCTGCCTTTTGTGCGTATCAGAAAAGAAATGCTGCCACAGCTTTATTTTCCTACTGGTGTTTTTTCCCCGAGCGCTGACATGGAAGCTATTAAATATGCACAGATGTCAGCTTGAGAGAGGACAAAGGATGTAGGGATGGTGCAGTACAGGCACCGTTTTGGGGCTCTGTGGTTAGGAGAAGGTTTCGTTATTTGGCGCTGCTGTAATGTTAAGGTTTTGCTCAACGTAGGAGAAGTCATTCAATGCATTTTGAAATGGTGATGTTATTTTAAAATGCAAATTCACTTCCAGGGCGTTTAGATCTAAACTCTTTGTGAAAATAGAGTTGAGCAGAAAATGTGAATCAGGATGGGAGAGAAGTTGTGAACCGCTTGGAGCTGCTGCTGAAGTTCAAAGGCAAAGCAGTGAAAGTGTTCTCCTTGCAGATAAAATGCTGCTTTAAGCACAGGTTAGGACCAGTCTCTTCCTTTTCTGAAAGTGGTGGTTCATTGCCTCCACAGAAATAACTCTGCTGATGGTTCAGACCTGTAAATGACCACGCTCCACTGAACAACTGAAGGGAGACAGCTCTCCTTTCAGAGCGACTCCCTCCTCCTGAAAGGTTCCTTCCTAAAGCTTTTAAGCTTCCTTAACGCTATTAAATCAATAGCTGTTCCAATGTTCTAGGTGATTCCAAGCAAAAAAATAGCTTATATAAAGCAGCTGATGCTCAATGTATTTCCACTCCTGTTTGTAATGTCAGATGATTTAAATGCAACAAATACCTGTTCTATCTGGGTCATATATTTTGATCTAGGAAATACAAGAGCTTGGTTTGAGTGCATGTTGTTTCATCAATTCTTTAAAGCTAATTCTTTTCTACTCTCGTTCTCTAGTCCCTGCTCCACACCCCCAGTCTAGGTTATAGTTCTGAATTAGTTAGTTATTAAACAGGAACTTATACATGATATATAGCAAGAGAGAGGATTTTAGACTATTTAAAAATAGGGGGGGGGAAAAATCAAGTACTTGCTGAGTAATCAAAACCGGTGATGAATATAAGAAGGTTTTAGACAATAAAAAGTAAATAAATAAAATCTTTTCAAGGAGTAGAGAAAATAAAAGGAAGAAAACATAATAAATATATGGGGAAAAATGAAGTGAAGGTATTCCCTGCACAGGCCAGCAGCCTCAGGGTGTGATCAGAAAGTCAACCTTCTGTATGCTGAAGACCTCTCAGACCAGTGGTCTGAGTTGCTGGAAGCGGCCGTTGCGATCAAGGGATTTTTATTTGCATAAAAGTGAGCTTCCCACATACTTGCCATTAGCCTGGCAATAAGCAGCCTACATAAATGGATAGCAGATTTTACATTCTTTCAGATCTTAACCAAAAATGGCCCTGCAGATGTGTCCTGATGGGCTGTGATTATGCTGTGTGTCCGTGTAGTGTGGTGAGGTGGAGTTGGAAAATGCGGTTTAAGAAAATGCCCACGTCTCACCCCAATTAGCCTGACACAGGTACTTGTGCATTCGATTTGTTTAATCTTGTAGGATGTTTTTAACTGCCTGTGCCCTTTGTAATGAATTTAATTTTCTCCTAGCTTTTTGTGGTTTAGGTGCTTGTAGCAGAGTAATCAATTGTCACTCTCTCTCCATAGCTAGGTCCGTATACGTACATTAACGGGAACGTTGAGATGTTCCTGGTTATTCAAGCTTACCAAAATAGAGCATTTGGATATTACACTGTTTAAATCACATTGACTTTATTATTTTTAAGCCAAGAAGGCTTTATGCACTTCGTTCAGACATCTGTGGCAAGATCTATGATGTAAAATCTACTTGAAAAATGTTGAGGCAGGAGATGAGATAAGAACCCCGGTTAATTCTTGATCATTTCCTGATAAACCAGTGCACTGTGCAGTTTGTAGCTGGGCCTGTAGAGGGTCAAGTCTTGTCATAATCAGTGTCCTTTCCGAGGTCCATGAACAACACACCTACACATTATGGCTGTGCTCTTATCTTGATTGGCTTTTCTCCGTAGTCGTTTCCAGGTCCAGTCCAGCCCTGTGATTTCCCGTCTCTAGAGGAGGGATCTGCAGCAATATAACCTCATCTGCTGCTCCTAACTCCCTTCCTCTTACCTGGTGTCCAGCCATTTGACTTTTTTAACACTTCAATTTAACTATTTATTTTCAATACCATATTCTGAAAAGAAAATAAAGGGTTCTTGAGGCTGGTCCTTTTGAGTCTGATTTTTTAAAAGACCATCGTGTTCTAATTCTTATCTGGAATCAGAAACTCAAGGCTTTCTCAGTAAAATGCTTGTCAAGGCATCTTACTTATTCTTGATTCCATTTATATAAATCCATTGCAATGGAAATGCCAACGCTTCTCCTGGAGGTAAAAAATATAATGCAAATGTGAAGTTTTAAAATAAGGTTAAAATATTTAATCTTAGCCCAATATCTTTTTAATGTAGGTACTTACAAGATAATGGGAAGGTATAGAAAGTGCTTAGAAGCACTGTGACAAGGTCCAAATTATAGAGATGAGAGAATTGAGACAGTTTGCTCCTGAAAGGCAGGATAATTATAATGAAAGGGAGCACCAGGAGGAGGAAAGCTGCACAAAGAACCGAGGTGTAGCAGATTAATATGATTTGTATGAAGATGTTGCATATTTGCCTAGGATTACCATAGGTATTGATACATTCTCTACATTTATTTTTATGAAATATCATTGTTCTGGGCACATAAACTGTTATAATACTGCTCTTTAACTGCCAGAAGGAACCAACAGGCAAATGCTCCTGAAGATAGTGAGAAGGATCAGTTTTATTACAAAGTGTTGCTAATTTACTGATTTACAGCAAGAAGAGGCTTCTGAAGAAAAAGCTGAAACAAATCTGGGCAATGTTTTTCTTGAACTGCAGTCCCCAGCCATTAAGATGGAATACAAATTCTTAGTACATTCATAGCTTGCACAACAATAGGGACTAGGATTTTATCTATTTTTAAACCCTATAAATTATTGAATATTTTAGCTTAAGTAGAACATAGCCAGATGTGCCCTCTATTTTTTCCTTTCTCTAATGCAGAGCGAAGCAAATTTATTTGGTAAACTTGACTTTTGTAGTTTGGGAAATTGCTCTCTGTTAATATCCCAGTAGGTCCAGTGCTGTGTGTATTTTGGTGTGCAGTGCAGCATCCCCTTGCCCTCAAGTGACCGGAATGACCATTCTACCAGCAATTCCACTTACACTCCCTGCAGACAGAGAAGTGAAACTGTGCAGAAGTGGAGGTTTGTGAGAAGATGTTCTGAGAATTAGGTCATGTTGGGTTCAATTGCTTCATATTCAGGTGCCTGCCTCCTTTGCTCATGGAGTATGTGATTATGATGATTACCCAATTAAAACACTACAGTGCAGTGACAAGCCTGACACCCTGTGAACTACCCGTGACACAGTTTCCTTAACAAAATTTACCCTGTCTCTCTGATTTTTTGTTTGGTTTGGTTAGCTGGGTTTGTTGTTGTTGTTATCCTTTCATGAAGTGTTATAAAAACTTGCATTTTTATTACATTGTTATTGCAATAATTGTCCCATTTGTACCATTTAGGAAATGGGTGAAGTTTTAGGTTCCAGAGTCTTGACCCGAACTCGTACACAGAGCCATATGGTCACTGATGGATTTGGTTAGCTGGTTTTAGATGGAGGCTGCTTTTAGGTGTCGTGTAAGACTGCTCTTAGGTTAGGGTTGAAGAGAGGTGGATTTGGTGGATGGACTCGTGCATGGTAGATGCCCCATCACTAGAAATATTCAAGGCCAGGTTGGCTGGAGCTTTGAGCAACCTGATTGAGTGGAAGATGTGGAGGAGTGGGACTAGATGATCTTTGAAAGGTCCTCTGTGACCTAAACCACTCATCACTCTAGACAAGGTCTGAGCTCTGAACCTTCAGACACCGGTAATCAGCAAATGGTCACAGGCAGTGAAGCTCTAAGTTTCCCCAGGACTAGGTCTACAGTGTATTTAGTGCAGTGCATTGAAAACTGGTAGATAAATAAAACCCCAAAAGCCTCCAGTATGCTGCTGTAAGCCATAGTTATGCCAAAGGTGTAGCTGTGAGCAGCCTGCAAGTCATGTCTATTTTCTATCTGCAGGACTTGAACACTGCCAAAAATCATGTGCTAATTGAGATGTATAATTTAATCCTTCCCTCAGCCAAATTTACATCACCTCTGCTCACACGTAGGATACCAATCTAGGTATTGTAGGGCTTGATCTGAAGTCTCCACTGAATGCTCTAAGCTGGGACATACTCTGTTGATCAAAGGTTTAATACATAACTTTTAATGTAGTATTTTAAATGTTATAGTCAATCTTGTTTGCTTGTTCCGATGACTTCAAAAGAAGAACCTTTGTGGTTTACGTGGAAAACTTCTTTTACCTCCTTCAAATTGCTATTCATATAAAAGATACTCTGCTTGGAAATACTTTAAGTTCTTTTTAAAGAGGGAAAAAAAATGAGACACATGCTGGAAATGCCCGGCCTCATGTACTTTGACTTCAGACTATTTTGATAACTTCAGTCTTAATTGTATCACAAAAATATCACCACAAAAGTTTAGCAGCTCTACCTGATGAGATCAAATAAATGTTTGCAGAGGCAAGTATTTTACAATACGGTTCCTACTGCGTTTGCCTGTTTGTTTTCATTAAGTACTAAATGACTGTAGGCTGTCACAAGCACTCTCATTGTCACCGGGAAGACGCGGCCTTTGCAGGAGCGGCACCCGCAGTGATGTAGTCAGCAGGGCCTTGTGGGATCCCATCTGGCACGTCGTGTTTTCCCAGAGGAGATTCCAAAAACCTAGAGCTGCTTTGGGGAATTTTCTTTACTAGTCATCTCAGAGCCCAGTGCTGTAAGCGTGCCCCAGGGAGAGAGGTCTCGTGCTTCGGTAGCGGGAGCGTGTGAGCGCGTGTCCCTGGGGAGCGGGAGAGCTGGCAGGGGGAGCAGGCAGCCTGGAAGGGACCAGACCTGCTCTCCCAGCAGAGCATCCCCGCAGAGCTGTGTCAGATGCTGCAAGTCCCTGGGAACTTAAATTCATGTGGATTTGAGAATGGGTCAAAAACCAGTTGGAACTGAGAGCTGTGGCCGCAGCTGCTGCCGTGGGGCTGGACAGACACCCTGGGGGGGGTTCTTTAAGTTAATGCAGGAAAGATAAAAGTGGGAGCACAGCACAGTATTGAGGTTGTGGTATTTTAAATGTCTGAATATGGTGAATTTTGTGTAAGAAGCTTGAATTTGAGACAGGGTTTATTCTTTAATCTCTTCAGTCAGATCTTCTGCTCCACACTTACTTCTCTGAATTTCACTTCAGTAAAATTTGTAACATTCTCAAAATACCACCTCCAGAAAAAGCTGTATATGCATCCATGTGTCTATACCTATTTGTACACACATCATACTTAACATGAATGAGAAGGAAAACTGAAAATCAATCTGTTTTTAAGGTAAGTTTAAGTCATTGCATATGCAACATACACTATTTAGCTAAATAGTCAAATAAATGTCCATCTGTGCACATTGTTTGTACCCTGTGTGTCACCTTATAGCAAAACAATGCCATTCCATTAGTACCTCTACGTATGTAATGCTGGGGAGGTTTTCCACAGAAGAAATGAGACTCTTCTTCTATTGCAGGTATTTTGTGCTCTGCTTTTGATCTTCGGGTGTTGACGAAAAACAGAACTTTTATTTGCCTCTTTTATTTCCATTGTACTTGTTATTTTTTATCTTAATATTTGCTACAATAATTTGGCCTATTTTATCTTAGTAGCTAAAATTCTCACAGGTAGTTTAATTAGCATAAAATCCTCATGTGTGATGTTACTATACCTGCAATAAGATGTGAAAACACCTTGAGCCACAGCTGACAAGTTTTTTTCGTTCCAGGTCTTTGACTCTGTAAAAGACACGGGGTTTATATTGTCATATGCGTAAAAAATTACTCAATTTTCCCACTGTCTTTTAAAAATGGAACTTCAAACCAGAATGTGTGTGCAAAACAAGCTGGAAATGAGATACAGACACAGAGTGGGTGGGTTTATTGTCACAGCATATTTAGCTATGTCTGCATTTTGAATTTCTGACATAAAAAGGAAGAATTATCTGTTTGGAGGCAGATTTCCTGTGTTTCATTTTTCAATATGCATTTTTAATTCTATGGAATATTCAGCAACTTATCTCTCACATCTTATCTTCCATTCTGCACTAGTAAGAAAAACAGTCTATTGCAGGTTGTTCAAAAAAATTGGTATTCTCACCTGTCTGCTGAATTCTAGTGCTTCTGACAACAGCCACCTGCTTTTTCTGTACTTAAAAAACCCCTATCAGCTGCGAAAGCCCTGGAGGCAATCCATCCTGTCTCTTCCCTCTCGCTACCCTACAATAACCCAAATCTCTAGGAGCATCAAAACAAGCTTCTCAAACTGAGCAGGAGAGGGGAGCTAGGGGGGTGGCAGGAATCCTCACCCAGAGTCTGAAAATCAGAGAATGAAATTGCTAAAATTGGCAACTGTCTTTTACAGACAGCAGACAGACTTGTCCTTAAACCCAGTCAGTTGTACATCTCCTTAAAAGTGTCACTTTAAGCACAGCTTTCTCTCTGTGTTATTGCTAATGATGTCATTCTATAATAATATCAGCTGGTCTGATCTCACATTTGAGCTGAATTTCTACCTCTTGAAATCCTTCTGTCCAGCTCCTGCCATTGAGCAGGGCATCAGGACCTGCTGGGTGTATGGAATTTCTTTCTGCTTGCACAGTACTTTTATGTGAAGAAGCTTAAGTAAACATTTAAGAGCTTTATCTGTCACACGTTTCTGTGTTCAGGATGTGCTGGTGCTTTGGCCCTTTCTTCCAGCAGTTCCCCCTTTGCAGTGGAGTTGTCAGGCCCCTTCAGCTTCAGTCTGCCTCCTGTTTTCACTGAGCAGGTTCAGGATCCAGATTTTGTGGTAGTCTGATACTCTGCGTGGCTGTGCAGTTCTAGACAGACGGTGTTTGGGGGGCAGTATTCATTCTCTAAACCTGAACATCCATTTCCACTAATTCAGTAATTTAGTAAAAAAAAAGTATGCAACCTTAAGCATCATGAAACAAAACCCAGGAGTGGAGCAAACCTTGCTTATTGATTTCTTTTCCTTCCTCTTAGTATGAAAAATAATCCTGCCTATGCTAATGGTACCCTCTTGTGCCTTTTAAAGAGTTTGGCTTGGTTTTCTTTCATTTTGTTTCTTTTGAAACCAGAAATCATATCCAGGATTTACTGTACGAGGGAGAAATCACCTGCCGGGAGACAGAATTTTACAAGCCCAGAAGCATCATTTCTGTGGTGTGTCTGACAATAACAGCACATATTTAACACCATGAGAGCAGAACGTACGGCTGTGAAAACTCAGCTCTGATACGGTGGCTGTGATAATGATTTTGTCTGGCAGGTTTGAGACTGTCTCAGCTAGCATCATGCAGATGAGATGTCCACAGGAATTAGAAGAGATCTGGATACTTGCTGTGCCCCGTATACAGAGCAGGGTGACCCACCTACTCACTGTCAAACTGCAACCCTTCTGTCCGTGTCTCCAAGCATGTGCACTGAATCGTAATCGATGGGGTTCAAATCTGTGTCTTTACCTACCTGTTTGCTCTTTTCTCCTCTGGAACAATCTCTTTTGTATCTCATCACCTTGGTTGCTGACTGAGGAAGCCCAAAAGGGCTTGTAGATTCCTCCAGTAATCTTCTGCTGCGCTTCAGGGCTTCTGTGCTGCTTTGGGGCATCAGAGCACAGTGGGCAGGAGGTGAGTTCTGCTGCAGTAAATTAGGATGAGGTGCTCAGAGGTGGTACTTTGAAGAGT
This sequence comes from Chloroceryle aenea, assembly GCA_013399075.1. Taxonomy (NCBI): domain Eukaryota; kingdom Metazoa; phylum Chordata; class Aves; order Coraciiformes; family Cerylidae; genus Chloroceryle; species Chloroceryle aenea. The sequence goes on along the minus strand of VWZY01005978.1, from coordinate 888,151 downwards.
TATTTATAACCACTCTTTTTTTCCCAGTTTATAGTTGCTTGTGGTTGTTTCATTTAAAAATGAAGGACTGAGATCTGAGGCAAGCTTAAATTTAGAGCAATACAATGCCTCTGTCTTCTGCAGAGATATCGATTCACTGTCATCTTTGTAATATTTTTATCTTTTCCCCTTTATTGTGTCTTGCTAAGTCTCAGCTAAACCACTGACTTGCATCAGCACTCTTACTGCCCTGAAAAATTTCCTTTCATCGCCTGTTTATCTTTATGGACATGTTTTTTATTACTTTTAGGGACAAAGCTGGGGAGGGACTTCATACGAGGGTTTGTAGTGGTAAGATGAGAGTAACGCCTTCAAACTGGAAGTGGGTGGATTTAGGTTAGAAATTAGTAAGCAGCTCTTCTCTCTGAGGGTGGTGTGCTGCTGAAATGGGGTGCCCAGGGAAGCTGTGGATGCTCCATCACTGGATGTGTTGAAGGCAAGGCTGGACAGGGCTTTGAGCACCCTGGCGTAGTGGGAGCTGTCTCTGCTGATGGCAGGGAGGTTGGAAGGAGATGATCTTTAAGGTCTCTTCCAACCCAAGTCATTTACAATGTAATCAATGCTTTTCTGTGTTTTAAATTTGATATTGATGTTAACGGATGTTGATATCACAACAAAGTATAGTACTGAAAATACCAAACTTTAAGATAAAACCAAACACTTGGTCACTAGGTGAATTTCCTCAGACACATTTTCTGTTTAATTCTCTGTGTTTTCCAGCACTCAAGAAGATCGCTGCAGTTGATGACACTTGTTAGGATCTAGCACACATTCTGGCTTTTAGAGATTCACTGGCCAAACTCTTACCTTTCCTGCTTAGCTTTTCCTGAAAGCAAACTGACAGGTTTCCAGAGCTTTTTTGCAATAATGAATTATTTGGTAGAAATGTTTTCTGCTTTTTTTCCATGGGGATAAGCAAGGTTTGACTCTGAAATAAAAATAGGAGCATCCAGTTTGCCATCCTCCTACTGCGTTAAACTCCTTCTGAGGGTTCATGTTTTAGGCATGATAATGGGTAAAACAATTAAACTAGTATCTAAAATTATTCAAAAATCTAAGTTTTTTGCAGTGAACTAAGAGGGAAAGGTGTTTCCATTCCTTCTAGGTTGCCCTCCAAACTGGAGGCAGAAGCTTGCTTTATTTTTCAGAGTGACCTGAGAGATGGAGAGTGACTGGCAGAGGTGGCACAGTCCTAAGTACCAGCTGCAGTGGCCCAGACAGCTTTACCAGGCATTTGTTTGTATTTGGTCTGAGTTCCATACAAGCCATTTTAGAAGCTTCTTATGGGTCAATACATTTTCCTGCTTCAGTGTTAGGAATTGATATTTCTAATACAAATATCCATAGTAGTGCCAGATGATCTTTAACAGTTCCTCACTCTTGTTTTGAGGAAGAAGTTTAGGCTGAAAAATAACATGATGTTGGTGATCAGTCATTCTCTGTAACATATGCAGAGCTGAAACTAATAGTGGGCAATCATTTCTTACTCTGAAACTTGTTTGTCTAAATGCTCGTTCAGTTCTTTCACGTGCTACATCCTGTTGTGGCAGCAAGAAATCTGAGTTCAATTCAGGCTGTTTGAGACTTTCTATGTGAATCTGAGTGAATGACTTAATGTATATGAGCTGGGCTATCTTTGTGCTCGTTGCCTGGGTCTGTGTAGGGAATTGCCTTGGTGATAAAAGGACAGAGGCTGAAGGAATGTGGATAAAGGGAAAAGGGACTTGTGCACACGAAAACTTCACTTAGAGTAGAAAGAAAACTCACCCCATCAGAATTGGAACAGAGGAAGAAAACCCATTAAGGGCTGTTAAATATGAATACCCTGTCACTGGGAAGTGAACCACTAACAGTGTTACTACGTAACCACTTCATTCTCAGATTCTTCCCTACGCAGTCATTGGAAACAGGAGCACCACGGCTTTGCTCTGACCTGATGTGACTGTTCCCATATTAGGTGACATAGGGGACAGCTCCTCACCAACAATAGCAAGGTTCAGGGAGGAATTTGCCTGTTAAAGCTTGTCACTGAGGCCATGTAAGGTCCGATACCTTATTCACACCGTACGTGAAAGGGATGCTCTGCTAAGGCCAAGTTATCACAAGTTAGTAGAGGGACTGACACAGATCTGAGTGACTGAGATCCAGTGCAGCAGGGCTGCTAAAGACCTGCTCTCAGAGGTAATGAAAGCACCAAGTGGTTGTTAACCCTGAGCTGCAGCAGGCAGGGGGCAGTGGACTGACTCATCTTTGCTTTTTGGAAACAGGAAAGACCTTGAGACCCAGGATATGGGGATTGTTGAGACCCAGGATATGGGGATTGTTGACTTGCCCTCAGTGATGTTGCTGGACCAGTGGGACTGGGGACTCTGGCATCGTGTGTGTTGATGACAGCAGAGGTTGTCACACTAACAGGATGGGTGCATCCTGTGTGTTCTAAACACAGTTGCCTGTTGCTTAGTAGAACATCAGGCATCCAGAACTACCCAGTCCTTTCAGCCACTACCATTCAGGATTTTTAAACTCACAGTTTTGTTCACGTAGCTGATGAGCCATTATTTAACTTAATTGTGTGTCATCTTCTTTCCCCTCAGAATTATGGTTTGGAGACTGAAAACTTGAGAACTCTGTCTCACAAGCTGAACGCCTCAGCCAAAAATCTTCAGAACTTTATAACGGGTAGAAGGAGGAGTGGCCATTATGATGGCAGGGCCTCCAGACGACTGCCAAATGATTTTCTTACCTCTGTAGTTGACTTGATTGGTGCTGCCAAGAACTTACTAGCCTGGCTGGACAGGTAATTTACTATTCCTTGATCCTTTATGTATGAAAACAATTATTTGGGTTGCTTTGTATTTCTTCTTTCTTCTTGTATTGTTTTGTTCTCATGTGAAAAAGGGCAGTTCTGGAATTCTAGCTCTAAATTTTGGTTTGCAAATTTCTGAGATATGGGAGGCAAAATGTAGTACCCTCTTATGTCAGGAGGAGGTGTTCAAGTTTTCTTTAGTTACTTTTTCTAGTCTAATAGGATTTGCTGCAAAAATCATATTTTGTGCTATTTCATGTTGACATTTCACTGCAATAAGTGGTAATGTCATTGGCAATTTCAGAAAGCAGGGTAAGGGAGGAAAGACTGGAGTTTGAACTGTCCTTCAGCCATCAAAAAGACACCTGGAGTTGAGCTAACCAATTAAGAATATTAAAAATAAATTATAGTGCTTACTTAGCCTGAAAATTAACTGTTGTTATTGGAGTTTTGCTCAAGAGTAGGACTGATGGGTTAGGTACAGTTGTGGTGTTGGTTAATGCTCAACAATCAGCCACTGAGGGTTGGTGGTTTTTATCTACAAATGAAGAATTTGATTTAAAATATCTCTCTGCATAAACGTAGTTACAGTTTTGACTGTGGAAAGACAGAAACCAGAACACAAAATAACATCAGAGCATTTCTGGTATGTTTCTCTTTCTTTGGAGTTCCAGCAAGGGATAGTTTTATCTTGAGTCTGACCGCTCCTGAACGTACCAACGGCACCTTAGAAATCAGAGTGAGAGTGAATCACCCTCCTTTACAGGATTTGGATAATCCTGGTGGCATCTCCCTAACCTGATGCCAGCAGTCATATTTGCTCGGACTGTGACCTTGTCAGTTCTTGTATATCCAAATGGGGTCGGATTCAGCTGGAATTTGGAAAGCCTGAAGAAAATCTGAGTGTGCAGGAAACTGCTAGTGACTAAGTAAGGATTCCTTTGCTCGCTGAAATAAGGTGCTAACTGCTGCTGAAGAGTGATGTCATACAAGATATACTGTCTCTTTAATGAGCTGTGCAAAGGAAATCTTGTCTACTTAAAATTATTTGGAAGCTCCTATTTCCACTTTCCACAAGAGTGGTAACTTAGGATGTTCTGGCCCAAATCCAGTTTGCATCCTTCCTGCCTGCACTGCTTCTTGTTTCCAAGGTGTGTTTTGGCAAAAGCTGTGTTAACCTGCTGCTAGAGACTGTCACGATGAGATGTTTAATACCTTTCTGTGGTGTAGAACAGGTCTCTGTTACATATTATCTGCTTATGCTGTAACCAGGAGTCCATAACCCTCTCCTTCCTTTGCCACAGGTCTCCATTTGTCAGCGTGACAGAATACTCTCTGCTGAAAAACAACATTGTTCAACTGTGCCTGGAACTAACAACCATTGTGCAACAGGTAGGAGTGCTTATCATCTGTTCTGAGCCCTCTTCATACTGTTGCTTAAAAATTATGATAGTAAGAACATTGCTAAGCCTTTACTTCACCAGAAAAATTCTTTTAGCATTAGCTCTCTGTTCTTCTCTTTCTTTTGGAGTGGTGGGAATATTTTTGGACTTTGGTTTCCCTTGTATACCTGGATAGATTGAGAGTGGGAAGGTAAAAATAATCCACTTTGCTCCTGTGCAGATGGTTTCATGCCAGCTTATGCACCACCATGCAAATGTTAAAAGAGCAAAGCCACAGTGAGAAACAGCTTAACTACTGGTACCAGTTTATTACAGATCAAAATATGAATGATCAAAAGCCTTTCAGGGGCAAGTTCTTACAATATGTACAGATATATCCAGAGCCTCTACTGGGGCTTCTTCACTTAAAGGAGATCTGGTTACCCCAAAGTTAGTTGGTGATTAAAATGCAATATTCATAACATTAAAGAAATGTATCTGATCTATAGAGCTACATAATAAACAAATTATAATAGTCTCTGACAGTCTGCCCCTGAAGTAAGATAAGAGGAGGTGACACACAGGTACAGAAAGACTGAGTGGAAATTAGTTTAACAAATATTACAGTGAGCTCCTCCTCTTGGGTGTGGATAAAAACATTGATGAGACAAACCAGCATTACTGGAATATGTGGAGAGGTTAGAGAACAGACAGGGCTGTTTGGAATGAAGCAAAAGAGGCAAGCTTTGCAGGAGGGAAAGCAAGAAGAAAGCTTAGATAAAGCTGTAGTAGCATTCTGCAAGTTATTTTTTTCCTCCTACAATTTCACTTTAGGAGTTGGAAAAAGAAGAACTAAGGCAGATAAATATCAAACTTTGTTTTTTACACTATTACCCTTAATTTATAATATTCAGCTTTATTCCTTTTAGAAATTTTGTCCTTTTTGCATTTTTACAGTGTGAAACAAAGATCCCTTCTCTCTTTTCTTGGTTTAAAAATTCCTATGTAGGCATTTAATTATTTATGTATCTTTATTAAGCTTTCTTTTACAAGGTGTTTATAGCACTAGGCTATTTTTGATTTACAGACTAAGCAAAATGAACTTCTCTACAGTATAAAAAATTGGGATTCTGATTCTGCCCTTCAGCTGATACTGCACTTTGTGCAAGCTTGATTTTTTTCCCTGTGGTGTAGGTGAAAATAGTATAATTTTGAACTGCTGTCTCCATCTCTGTCATTTCTTTCACTACTTTTGGCAGAAAAAATTTAGTTCTCCTCTGCCAGCAATAGTTTGATTCCTTTTTCTTCAAGTCCATTCCCAAAGGTGTCCTCCTTTTAACACCTTAAAACCAATCTAACTTTTAGCGTAATCTCCCAGACGTTCCAAGATGGGAAATGTTTAGTTGGTTCTTCAGTTCAGGTACAAATCAGGTTTTGTCTTTTCCTGATCTCACTGTCAGATCTGGGTAGTTTGATTGCCATCTGTTATCTTTTTTACAGCGTATTAAACGTAGCACGAGAGAGTAAATAAAATCAGTCATAGGGAGACAGCTTTGCTGTTAGAAAACCTGAGGAAAATTGACTTTAATGTGTCAAAGCAGAAATGTCTCACCTAAACCAGAACTGTAGGCTAAAATATGAGTTGAAAGGCGCAACTAACAGAAACCTAAATGTCAGATCCTTTCAGAGCCTCCTTCTTCTCTGAATCAGAGACATTTTCTGTATCTGGTTTACTCAGTGTGAAAGCAGCAGCCAAGGCTACACATTTGGCACATTAAGGAAGGAAAGTCTTCAACTAGAAGATTTATTTTGTGCAAAAGTAACGTGCTTTGTGCACGTAACTTACAGCTGCCACTCAAGGTGAACTTTCTAAACAGGGGCATTAACTATGTAACCTTAGTTTAACACAGACACCACCTAGGAATCCACTCGCCAAGATGTAATCTGTATCTGAGCCACCTACTCTTGGATTTAATCAACAAGTAGCTTTTGGGTCATATTCTTTTGCTGGATGAGTGTGAAAATGAGATCTTCATTGAGAATTTAAAACTAACAGCTGAACTGCAGCGATGGGCATGACTATTTACATACCATGGAAATGCTGCCATGACTAAGCAGGCACTTCTTTATCCGCAACCCATATCTCCTCATAGTGGTTATAAGGACACTGGTCTTTATTCTCCAGTTGTAGAGGAGTTTTATACCTGATTGTTTATGCTTGGGAATGTACTTTATACTACTCAGCAGCAGAAAGCTGTGACAACATCTTGATTTTGAGGTGCAATTTCCCATCCAAGCGTGCTGATTAGAATGTGCAAACAGAGCATGTTAGAACAGAGTATTGAAATGTTGGAGCTTTCTGCTGGCTTCACTTTGAAATATAGCTGTCTTCAAGGTAGAGTAGCTCTCCTTTTTGCTCTGAGAATGAATGCACTGGACTAACTTAGCTGAATTAGGGTTTGGTCATGCTCCAGTGCCATGCTGCCTTGCGAGAAAGATAACTGGATTAACTGGGGAAGAACAGGTATGGGATTTTGGTCATAAAATGCAGCTGTTGGTTAGTTCTTCAGTGAGGAGAAAGATTTCCCTAGTTCTGCTAGAAGTTAGCTTGCTGTTTATTTTTTTCCAGATTATGTGGAAAATGTTTAACCCTGTGGTAGATGCTTTTGATCTGTGCATTAAACTGCACGAACAAACAGTCTCTAAACAAAAAGTTTCTGTGTATTACCAGAGAATGTCAGCACAACTCAGCCTAATTTTTTTCCAGCAAAAGCCAAACAACATTTTGCTTGTTCTCCCCTTCACTAATGTTTAATTAACCTCACTGACATAATTTCAGAGACCGTATCACAGATTTTTACCCTATTTTTAGTCAAGTACTTTCTGTAAAGGATGAAGCATGTGGTTTTTCAAGCTTTTTTTAGTTTGTACTGCAATTGATAGCAATTGTTTCTTAGTAGTATCCTGTATCTGGTCTAACTTTTAAATCAGTCCTTCTCTGAGCTGGTGGTTGGGTTAGATAACCTCCAGAGGCGCCTTCCACCTGAATTCTTCTGTGATTCAGCAACTGCCATTAAAAAACGTGGGTGTTATTTTCAGTTTGAACTTTGCAGACTACAGCTTTTGAGCCCTCATTTCGCTTGCATGTGCTGAAGAGCATTTTGTTACCAAACATCTGTTCGCTGCTTTCTAAATATAAACTGTGATCTAGTCGTTACCTTAATTAAACCAAGTGAAATAAGTTACTTTAGTGTACTTACTGTTTTATATTTGCCTAATTTCAGAGCAATCTTCTTGTTTCTACTGTGGGAATTGCAGAATTGTGTTTGATTTTATGTATGCAAGCAGTATATTTTCAAATGACCTTTTGTCATACCCACCGTTCAAAGATTGCAGTGGATCTTTCCTGCAGTGTTGGATTGGGAAGTGGCATCCAACTGGCAAACATCACCATGTTTAAGTTCTCTTCCAAGCTGCTCCTTTAAGAACTCTCAGCTTCTTTTCAGTAGTTGACTTAGCTCATGCTGCTTTGTTGTGCTAAGTTAATGAACTAAATATTTTACATGTATTAGTATCCTTATGTGTTAGTTAAACATTGTAAAAATGTCGTGAAACATTCTTTATGGTATCTACAAATTTCACTGGTACTTGCATTTTTTTTTTCTTTTGGAATTAGAAACTATAATTATTCATATTGTGTGGGTGAGGACAAATCCTACTGACCTTTCTATGAATATTCAAAAGCAAGCTGGTTGACTTTATCAAAGTGAGGAAGGTGGCCTGTACCTTGGAAGGATAGGATATTCTGGATAGTGTAGAAATTTTACAGAGGGGAAGTAGAAAGCAGCTTCTGTGTTGTTTTGTTTTTTTTTTTTTTTTTAAAGAATTTTTTAACCTCTAAGAGAACCCATTTTTAACGTGTCACCTTGCTTATGGAGGATGTAGAAAGAATATCACTATAGCTATTATTTATTTTATAAGAAAAATAGATCAAAATTTTATAAATGTTAGTCCTTGAAGATTTTTTTAATGAGATCCCTAGTGCATTGCTATGTATCAGAGAAAAATAAATCAGAAGAATATTGTGACCTACATATTTTAGTATTTTAGTGTAATATTGCAAGTGCTTTTAACCTCTCAGTTAAACTGGTCTGATATATTTGAAACCAAACCAAAAACAAACCAAAAAAAAGTCAATATGCATCTATTTTGGAAGGAATCCCAAAGCCATTAACATTTTTAATGCTATCGTAATGTTGAATGTGCAACATAAGTATAGCTGACATTAATTCTGCTCTACAAAACAGTAAAATTCCAGTTTTGCTATACATGAGTCTTCTATTCTTTGACCTGAAGTAATTAAGTTTGTTCAGAATGAAGCTCATACTGTATTTCTAGCACAGAAATTAAAGGAATAATTTAGAAAGGAGCATTAGCTCTGAAGACAAGCTGTATGCCCTGCTGTGATCATTTTGTTCTCTTGGTACTTGGAGGGTTAAAAGGACATGGTGGATGTGCTGTTTGAAGTGTGCAAAACTTGTAGGAAAACTGCCTTGGGCATTGCCAACCAAACTGACTAATTGAATTCTTTTTTTTGTGCTGTAGAAAATAACACTATGAATACAGAAGAAACATCAAAGGGATACTTGACCATGAAATGCTAATATAAATTCTTCTCTCTGTTCCTTGGCACTCACAGTCTCCTGATTTTAACTTTCTTATTCTGTAGCAATATTCTTTAAACTGTGTTGACTTAAAAATTAATTTCTCTGCAAAAGGACCAATCATTCAAAGTAAACATGACTCATAGAGTTGAGGGAGTGACAGTTACCTGTACCCAGCACTGAGTGGCTTGGACAAGCTAAAGCTGCTCTGCGCAGCCTCAGCCAGCCTGAGGGAAAAGGTCCTCAAAGCAGAACCCAAAGAAGAGGTTTTAAGGCTGGACACGGTGTCAGTGCATGGGACACAGTCAAGGATTTGAGCTGCTGGATGAGAGAAGCAGAGATATGCCAGTTAGCTGCTGATTCTCTTGCCAAGAGCTGCATGTATGGCTGGTCTACTTCTAGAGTAAATGGAGTAAGGATGTTGGAATTATTTAATGGGAAGTTTGAAGTATTAAGATCCAAGTAAGTGGAAATTGTGAGAACTAAAGGGAAGTTACTTGAGGTAATATCCAACAGTTAAATTGTAGTATAAAATTTATTCAAAGAGAAAAAAGACAAATAAACCAGACAGTGTTTTTTACTTGTCATATCATCATCCTTAAAAACATGTCCTGAAATCCTTATCTTGCTTTGTAAAAAGCTTACCCTGTGTGACATGGCATTTGGAGAAGTCTATAGCAATTTCCCAATGTATTTTTTTCTGTTGCTAAGCATTAATTCACTTAAATGTAAACAATTGGCACCAGGATGACATTATAAACAAGATTCTTGCGATAATCAAGGCCTCTGACAAGGTGAGGATCCCACCCTGCCTTGTTCTGAGCCTGTTTTGTGGTGGCCTGTTCCTTCCCGCCCTCGCGGGGCTGTGGGGCTCCCAGCAGCCACAGGGTCACGGAGCCACTCTCCCTGAACACAGGGAGATGCCAGGGTACCTCAGAAATACTTTTTCCTCAGTTTGTCACAGAAAAGCACCCCATTGGTGACAGGCACGTGTTGCAGGGCAGTGCTCTCACCCTATGGAGTGGGGGGGGCTGCTGCTTGGGTGAGCAGTGGAAGGTTCTGGAGCTCTTCACCTTGTCTGGAAAACTTGAGTTTTTTCTGTATTTTAATTTTGTATTTTTAGTAAAATCCAGCCTGAGAGCTGATGTGGGGATTTGGAGCGCTGGCTGGTGGGAGGAGGGTGGGGTAGGGCTGCCTTGGGGCACTCGGGCCCTCTCCTGTAGGAAAGGGTTAAATGCTGTCTCGCCATGAACGTGTCTTGCTTTGCAGAGGACTGTTCTGAGGAAATCTTCAAACATTGAAAAGCAGTAGAGGCAGTAGGTCTCTTAGGAATTTGTATGCTTTGTTTCATGAAGAAAAAGTAATATTCTACCCCCAGTTATATCATTAAACCAGAAGTTAAGGGAGCAATGACTCTTAGGTTATGGAATAAGATTTATTATTCTTACAATAATAGCTAAAATAGGAAAATGACTGCTCTAGAAGTTACAAGTCTTAAGCAAAGAAAGAGGTTGATCAGGAATCTTGTTCCTCGGGCCTACTTTAAATTGGTGAACAGCCATGTTGTGTAATAGAAAGCTGGGGTGGAGTTGTTCTTTGGGAGTTCTCAAGGCAGTGAAACTTGTGGATATCCCTGGACCAGTGCTCAGCCTGAGCAAACCCACGTTGTTTCCCATCCCTTTTTGGTGTGGCTTGTGCCTTCCAAGGTCCAAAGCTGCAGCAGGTACATGACTTCTGCCAACAGGTGGCACCACTGCTGTTGCTTGTCCTTTGTGGATGGTGTAGGCAGTCGGGGCCCAGAAGCAAAAGATGGAGCAAGCCAAACTGACGGTGTGGACACACCATCTTTAACAGCTTTAGCACTGTACTTGTCAAAATATTCTGTTTACTTTTCCTTGCCATGCTTTATGGAAGCACAGTCTAATAGTGGTAGGGCTGACATGACTGTCTGCACCCTGCACAACAGGTAACAAACATTCTGCCTGATTTAAGGCCAGGCAATGTATCTCTTGCTCTGCATATCATTGACATTCTGATGTGCCAGATTAATGATATTCAATTACTTTTTTCTCACTATCATGAATCTGTCCCCCCTGCTTTACAGTTATATTGTTGCTAGCATTGAAAATGGTTTCAGGACTGTCAAGGGAGGAATAGATCCCTGAGGTTAACCAGTCACAAGAAATGTCAAGTCTCCTAAGATGGTGAAGTAACCTTTGGTCATGACAAAACTCAAGAGACCATTTGTCTTTACAGGTACCTCTGATACGCTGACAGTTATCAGCACAAAGCCTTCTTTTATTTCTTAATAGGAGATTTTATATAATGTGAATTGATTGTTTTTGTTTTATTTTCCCACAGGATTGTACAGTGTATGAAACAGAAAATAAAATTCTTCATGTGGTAAGTAGTCTTTTTCTTTGGTATTCTCTAATCCTAGCCCATCCACTTAAATGATTTTAAAAACCAAATTAAGGGTACTATAGGAAAATAAAGTTCCTTACTGTTTGAGGAAACAGCCGATGAATTGTATGGGTTGCTAAAAGTTAATGTTCTCATACATAAGATCAAAATGTTTAAAAGTTTAAAATCATGATTTCAAGAGAGATACCCACCTGCATGTTCTGTAACCCCCTGGAACCAACTTTGTACAAGGTAGTTCTGCCTCCTACCACTTTAGTGACGACCCCAGTGCTCCGGTTTCATCACTACAAAATGTCTTTTTTTGCAGCACATAAAGAAATTGAGAAATGCTACCCGAACAGTATTAGTAAATTTTTTTTTTCACCCAAAATTTATTTCTTCTTCCTAATTTCTAATCTAAATCTACCCTCCATCAGCTAGTTGTCAGACAGCACTTTGTGCCTTCAGCACTTAAAGGGTCTAATGGCAAAGGGGAATGGAAGAAACTTACACAAATGTATAGATTAGATATTGGCCTTTAAGTTCAGATACTTCATTTTTTCCTGGTACTGGCACTGAAAACTTGTACTGACACTGAGATAGAGTTAAAGCCTCTGGTGAAAGTGAAATCTCAACGGATTTACAAGTTCAGATAAGCTTTTGACAAGCTCTAACCAAGTGCCTGACTTTTTTTTTTTTTTCTTAAAGCCTTTTACACATATTCTGCTTCCAGCAGGGATTAAAATTTGTCATAAAACATTGATGTGCTGTTAAAATCGGAAAGCATACAGTGACTTTTAGAAAAAACCTTACTATTGCAAACCTGATTCTGAAAAGAACATCTAAAAGCACCTGAAACCTTCTGGGATTTGGAGTGTATATATATATACACACACACATCTATACACATCTTTTAGCCCATAATTCGAACTGCACAGGACTTCTAGAAATACATCTTTGGCAGGAATGTTACTTTAGACTTTTCTGCCTGTTCTGAATGGAAGCCTAAGAAGAGAAAAATGTTCCCATTTTGAAGTATTCCATAGGCCCAGCAGTGAACGTGTAATGAACCTGAAGGAGCCTGGATCCCCAGGCAGTAGAACTCAGCCTGAGCAAAATCACGTGATGCTCCCTGATCTAGAGCATCCAGGCTCTGAGAATCAAGCTGGGTGACATGAGAAGGATCACTGCCTTTCTCACAGCATCTTAAACTAAAAAAAATTACTGTAAGGGTACTGAAATAAAGAAAAAGCTTTGCAAATTGTTCATATCCTCTGTGGCCAATTTATTTCTAAAGAAAATAAAGCTCATTTTGGTGCTCTGAAGTAAAACTTTACATTTGTTAGAGATGGAATCTATAACTCTTGAGCCCCACATAGTGTTTTGTTTCCTTTTTGAAAGATATTCAGGAAAATATACTTAGAAGTAAAGACATTTATAAACTGATGATCCATGACTGACTTTCTTCGTGGGTTACTGGAGAGATTCACTGAGGTGTAGATGTCTTTGGAAGAGCTCCACACTAGGGCAGCACACACCCAGGGTGATGGGACTGCAGCTGCACAGTTGCCATTCATTCCCTCACCAGTCACGCTCAAGTGACTCAAGTATTATGGGAAGAGATAAATTATGGAGGATCATTTAAACTGCATGTCTGCGAGCCAGGTTTCCTTTTTTGGGGCTATCTGTTCAGCAAAATGTGGTTAACAGGACCGTGTCAGTTCCTTAATAGAGTGTACCTATGATAATTAAAAATTACTACCTGCTAGCTGTTCCTTCAGCAATAAATATAGGTTACTAATTTATAGTAACTATACCACGCTAAAAATACTTTATACTAAAAATATTAGTGCTCTAGACTTTAGTCCTTTCTAATTATTTTTTATGCTAAAAATACTTTAGTGTATGTTAATGTATCATCTGATGTTGATTAAACATTATATTAGATTAGTTTAAATTAGATAGAGCCATAGAAGATTTTACTTCCTGACCCTGTGCTGTTATTCATAAATTCCGTTTCTACAGGCTCAGCCTTTTTGTTATTTACAAGTGGTCAGGCCTGTCTTGTATCTGCTGAACCACTTGTACAGCAAACTGATATTTTTAATTACTGTAATATAATTTTCTTGACTATTTTCCTCATGCTAAAATCCTGCCTCAACTGTAGTTAACTTTTTGAATCATGGGGAGGTCCTAAAGATTCATAAATTTCATATATATTTCATAGATTTTTTTTGAGTCAGCTGGTTTCTGTATCTCTGGTGGGAGAAAACAGGACCAAAAGTTTTGTTTAGGGGTTCTGGCCCAAAGCTGAAACTTCTAGAAATATTTTTAGTGATGGTGACCTTTAGACACAGTCAGGTGTCCCTGGACAGATGCTTTACCTCTTGCAGCTGATCCAAAATCCGCAGGCCACAGCCAGTGGCTGCGCTTGGATTTCCAGATGAGTAACTGTACAGTGAATGGAAATAATCTATACATTCAGTCAGTTAATTTATTCATTGTGACAACTTCATTTGCTTAACTTAAATGTATAGTGTCAAATGAGATATTAGAAATCCTCATGTTTCTGCAAATGCCTGAAATCCAACTTCCCTTAAGGGATTTCACTGGAATTTGCTATAATTAGGGAAAATGAGAGTGGAGTCCCCAAAGGAAAATAGATGCATGCAGCACAACTTTGACCAGAAGACCTTTCTGAAATTCCTCTCAGTGAAACCTTTCACATGAGGTTCGAAGATTTTTAGGCATCGTCTTTTTGAAGGAACCCTTGAAGCATCACATGCAAACTTGGGAATAAACCGATGCACGTGAAAACTGATCAGCTCCTTTCTGATCACTGACTTAACTGTTTGCTTTTCATGGATAGGTTTAATCCATCAGTGTCACTCTTACCATCTAGGGGCTCGGTTTCCTACTCTGAAGGTGTTCATGTGGATTGGCGTGAAGGTTTTCAGATCATTATCTGAAAGGCAGGATAACATAAAATTCTCACATAGCTGTGATGATCTAGAATATCAGTTAAAGGAGGCATTCAAAGATCAGAATGATGCTTCAGGAAACAGCTTAACTAAGGCACTTTTCTGCCAGTGTAAGTTTTAATAAAGGAAACATTTCTCTAGGTTGTATAGTTCAGAATTCACCTAATTATCTCTGTTGGTTGGGTTGCTCTCATTATTTGGTAGCTGAAAGTGGTTATTAGTTTGGTGTATAAGGCATTTATATCTACATATATCACTCGACTTCCCCTCTGTTCATAATGATACATTATAATGAGAGTTAAGATGAAGTTCGTCAGTTGTTTGGTTGGGTTTTAAGTCCATATATTTTAAGTGGAGAAGATAGTTTAGGTGTACAGATGTTCTCAGCACACAATAAAATCTTTTGATCAGAAGAACTGAATATGCATGTACATTTTCTTGACATTTAAAAATGTTTTCCCTTAATCTCTTGTTCTTGACTTTCATATAACTGTAGTTTTTACAGTGCTAAGAAGCAAAATTATCTGTTTATTCTCAGTTGGTTCCCAGAATAAGAACTTTGTTGTTAGTTTCAGTTTAATATGAGGAATTATAGTGACTTGTTTTTCCTCGTAGTGTAAAACCTTGTCTGGGATTTGTGACCACATCATTTCGCTCTCATCTGATTCTCTGGTGTCACAGTCAGCACATCTTGAGGTAGTTCATCTCACCAGCATTATGCCCAGTGAGGGTTTGGTAAGTAGCAAAACAGTTTAACTGAGTACAGAATACAAGCCTCAGTTCTTTAGATTGACCTTTTATTCTTTTTTTTTTACATTTATCAAGAAATCAAAATGTATTTTCATGCATTGTCCTACTTTTTTGCTAATCAGAATCATGTTACTGGAAGTGGTTTATCTGAATAACTGGATTGTAATTTATTTTTAAAATTAAAACCTGCTTTACCTAGGGCTTTGGGTGCAGCTGGCAACTATATGAGCAGCTCAGGAAAAGTTATAGTCCTTTGATAGCCATACTGCAGATTTTGGAATGTACCAAAGTAATCCCCAAATGCATCCATATACAAATAACATTAACTAAATATCCTTAATGTGCTTTGAAAATTATTAGTGGAAGATCTGTTTCTTGGGCTTGCCTAGTTATATGCCTCCCTAATGATTCAGTTCAAATAAAACTTTCAGAAGCATCATCCCAGAAACAAAATAAATCCCTTATGTTTCTAAACTTGTTCACTGAGCAGTCTAGTTCATCATCTTCTGAACACCCCAGTTACTCCACACTAGTAATGGGTCACACCATTAATATTTTCTGCAGAGATGATAGTTTAGTAATTACTTGTCTACCACTTTTTGCTATTAATGTACTGTTACATTTTTTGGACAAGGGACTTTTGTGAAATTTTAGTGATCAATGAGTAAAGAATTTGGCCTTCCCCAGGTAGTCCCTTACGTTACAAGCGTTCTGATACTGGTTGGCTGTAGGAGGATAGGGATGGTGCTTGGAAACTGGAGATGCTCATAAAATCTGGAGTGTAAGGTAGCACTACAGGCACTGGGATGTTCTTGAACATTCTTCTACAGAGACAGGCTGCTCTTCCCAGGAAAGTCTCTTCTACTGGCTTCAACTGCATTCTCAGGACTGCTTTGGTCCACCTGCAAGAGGAGGAATCCAGGGATGTTGTTCCTGGGTTGGAGGAGTTAAAAAGGGGAAAGTGGGTACAGAAGTTGGTAGTCATGAGGCTTACCTGCAGAAAATTCCAGAACTGACAAATTCAGATGCATTTGAGTGTCATTATGCATGTTACAGCATGTTTCTTGTTCCTGATTCAGTGTGATTTACAGACTTCTTTTAAAGTTCTGTTAGTTGAGATGTTTTGTATTATCTCAATATCTTACTCTGCGTTCTGACATTGAATAGCAAAGAACATCGCATGCAAATCCTGTCAAGGATAATTATTTTGAGGTATGCATATTAATTTGAGAATAATGTATTTGAATAACACAAGGGGGGTTTGTCTGACTGCTTAAGTTTACTTTATTCTTAGACTGCTTTAGTCAACAAAGAATACTACAACAGCAGAAAACACATTTGATTTTCATTCTGTGGCATCACAGATGCTTAGCCCCGTAGGTAATCCTGAAGACAGACACAATTGTTTCTTGCTGTGCTGCTGCATCCCAATGGCCAATTGTTTCCTCTGTGGCCCAGTTTCCCCTCTTGGTCTGATTTCTGGGGTAGTGGAGGAGTATCCAAGCCAGTATCATTTACAGCTTATGTTGTATATAGGCTGCACATCTGTCAGCGCTTTCGACTTGCATTGAGACTGGAATGCCCTGCACGCTAGCGGTCTGCATCTCCAGAGATAGAAAGCACCATTTCTGCTGGTCAGCTCAGAGGAAAGTTCATTGCCAGTGCTGACCAGAACATGTACACAGACAGGCTGTGTTTTCCTCAGAGATGATGGAGAGTAACTAGCAGGGTTGGCATTGCTAGTGTTTGGCATTCTGTGGTAGCTCTACATCTAGGGCAGGGGTGTAGACTGCTGGAGGACAGAAAGAGTGTAACCTGCTTCAAAAATGGCATGTGCTATAGTGAGCTGAAACTTTACTGGTGTGCTTTATTAGGCAGGCTGATTTCAGGAGTTCCTGACTGCGAAGGGGCTCTCGTGCTGGGTGGAAGAACCATGGTGTGGTTCTCCATCCACAGTGTACCCCTAAGTGTACAGCTAACAAAACCGCAGCGAGCGGGCAGTGCTGACAGAGGACATGAGACAAAGACTGCAATCAAAGTTGTCCATCAGCTTTTTTTGTTGTTGGTTTTTTGTTTTTGTTTTTTTTTTTCAGATGAAGTGAAATCACAGTGAATGAGTTTTCTGTGCCTAATTGTGAAGGCTCTGTAACATGCTAGGTTGGACAGTTCCTTATAATCAATTTTGCTGACACTGTTCTGTTTAGAAGAAAATACGAAAAAGGACTATAAATGGGAATAAAAGAAAAATCATGTGAAAAGGAAAAGAAAACATTAATCAGAATCAAATATAGAACAGAGTAATGAATTACAAATGGCTTTCTCATGATTGTGTAGCAGTTTTTTTCCACAGGATCTCTGCTCCATTCAAGAGAAAAATGAGCGCTATTCACTGGATGAAAGTATTCAGAGTTCCATTTTTATCCTTATCATTCAGCGTAGAGGTTGAGGTCTTATTTACCATACTTCAGCTAAGCTCTGCCTTCCCTTGAGTTACTAATTTCATCGTGAGTTGTTTTGTTGTTTGGTTTTTTTCTCATGGCCTTCCTGAGTGCTTCACAGATGCTAATTAACTCATCCTCACAACACACTTGTGAAAATGATATTGTAATTTTAGTTTGATAGATAGGAATCTGATGCACAGAGCAATTTGTGTCAAAATCACCAAAAATCCATTTTTCAGGAGAAGCTTACCATAAAATTTTTCAGATCACTCGTTACTTTTACAGCATAAGTTTAAATCACAGTCTTTCTTGGTTTTAAGCATAGCTAAGGTTTTCAGAGCTGCTGGGAAAACTGGTGTCAGCCTTGAACAGTGTTGGAGCCTAGAAAATGAACACAGTTTTTTGCTGTTGGTGAGAAATGTGTTGGAAATAACTCAGATTCGTACGAGACTTCAGTTGTCTGAAATGGTAGTCAGTTGACATAATTAGGAGTCTTTATTTTCAAAACTCCAATTGCAAACCCACTTTTATGATATGTCTTCTAATTGCTTCAGCAAATGAGCCAGAAGTTCTGTAGAGATTGCATAAGCTCACACATAAAGTGAATTGCTTTCCAGGTCCAAGTCCATACAGTTACCACATGGAGTCAGAACTCCTTCGGGCAGTGTCCATGCGTTTAATTGTGTAAATAAATTCTGGATCATAAAGCATTTTCACAAAGGGACTGTGTGTTGTTTGAATGCATATCTTCAGTTCTAGCATTTTCTAACTTTCTGTCCATGCTTCTATGAGCTTAATAGTCTTCATTTTCTTTTTGCTCTCTAAAGCACCTTCTTTTTCAGTCTGCTTTACTAAAAAATAGTCTCATGCATTCCCCGGAGCACGCTCTCTGCCAATAGTTTCATGGTATTTTGCTGGACAAAAGAATTTGCATTGGGAAGCACACATTTTAGTTTCCATTCCAAGTTCTGATGATTGTGTTTGCATCCTGATCTCTGCAGGCATTTGCTGGCAGCCTCCAGAAACATACTGGGGTTTTTTTCTCTCTCTTTCCATTCCTTCTCGAGCTGCACCAGTCGTGAATACCAGTCAAATTGCTTCCTCCTTTTCCCTGAATTTTCAGTAGGAAATATTAAAACACCCTCCATATGTTTCCTATTTAATTTTAAATAACTATAAATACTATAAAATGCTTCTTCTACTGAATAGCACTACTGGGCATGGTAATATCATTTACCTCTGAAGTGAACTGCATCCTCAGGCTGAATAAGATGTCCAGAAGGCAAAACTTTGTTTCTGACTGCCAATTTGACAAGCTTGAAATCAACTCATGTACTAAAGAAGTATTAAACCGTGAGAACCACAGTCAGCTCTGACAGAAAGAGAACATTCTATATACATAAGTTATTATGAAATAGAATAAAATAACTTTATCTTTCATGATTTAAGAATATTCCCCTCCTTTGCTTTTAGTTTTTCAACTCCGAGTTACTTATAGCATCACTTGTAGCATAACAAAGGTAATTGGATCATCTTTATACTTCCAGATGCTTTTTAGAAATTCTTTTTCTTTCTGGTTATTGAAAGGTAGGTTTCCATTCCTATGGGAAAGCTCCTTGTGGAAAGCTCAATATCTTGTGGTAAAAGAAGCTATGGCATGATTTTAATTTCCAAGCACTGCACGTAACTGCTTTGTACAAGGTGAGATTTTCCTCAAAAAATGTGAGATTTGAAAAATCCACTGCCCCAGAATTTATTATGTTTCAAAAGTCTGTGGACCAAGTACATTTAGAAGTCATTTAAGACCTCAGACTAAGTCCAGAGCCTGCTTTGGAGCAGTTTTGCTGTCAGATTAACAAAGGCAGTTTAAGGGAAACAACGTTTTGTTTGAGATGATGGATACAGAAACTGTTTGTAAAGATGGGAGCATGGAGGGATTTATTTTTTTTCCAGGTTTGGGATGATTTTTGTCCTACTACTCTTAGATGGTCAGGGCTTGTTGGTAGTGGAAGATACTGTTTTGAATTAGAGCCAGTATTATTTCAGACTAAACTTTTTTCTTTTAATCTTCTGAACTTGATGTGCTCTATGTATATTTAAAGATACTTCTGCATAACATGCCACTTTACTCTTCTTTGATGAAATTAATGATTACTCTTAAGCAGAAGATTCTAAACAGGCAGGAGGTTGGGTTTTTCAAGGTTGGTTTTCTGTCTTCTGATGTCTGAGGAATGTTTCACTTCCAGAATTCAGCAGCACTTTTGTTCCTTGTCCTTTCACTTGGCTGGTTTGGTTTTGTTTTGGTTTTGTTATTGTTCTCTCTTGTGTCTGAGCTTCCTTCTGATGATAGAAACATTGCAGTTAATCACACTTTAATTGAGATATGCACTACTTATACCAACTGCTTTGTTAATTTTTCTGCAGAGAGAGCTTTTCCTGTTCTACTTAAGAATTTAAGGGAAGCAGAGATTGTGGGAATAAACCTATTTGTAAGATGAGCTGTGTATCACTGGAGAAAAAAATAGACAAGCTGGCAGATGCTCCTATTGAGACACACAGACCATTTTATGTAGTACTAAATACCTGAATTTTTCATGCAGATGTGTTTTGTCATACTCCAAGAAAGGAGTGCTATGAAAAGATGAATCATCTGATAAGAGGGCATTGTTACCCAAAAAGGAATAATGACCTACATTGGAAGTATGAGCCAGAAATGCTCATACTAAGAGAGTTTAGTCTCAGTGCAACATTTCAGAGCTTTTGTTTTGAATATCCACAGAATAACCTGGGAATAGTTGTTGACACTTAAAAATATGCTGCTGTCATTATAGCCTGGTTAATTAACTAGATAAATCTGCAAGACATTTTTCAAGGAAATTCCATTTACAGCTGGAAACACCACTTTCTGGGGAATAATCTCTTCAAAATGGGATTTTAAATGGCTGATTCCTTCCCATATGTTTTCAAAGGTCAGATTTTAATTAGAAACCTTTGAGTCGCTCTTATTAGGGGACAATGGCAGAGTTATTCAGGAGCAGTCAGTTCTTGATGTAACAGCCTGTGGAATGTTTCCTTCTTCTGTAGCACCTCTTGTATGTCAGTATAATTCTTCAGGGTTCCATATCTGACATGTCACAATTATTAAAGGCCAACAATTTATTTCTAGCCCACTGTTGACTAGTCTGAGCCATCTTCACAGAGTGAATGACAACACTCAACTCTTGCCCAAAGATAAGGGGTGTAGGTTGTCATTCTTCTGTTCTCCAGGATCATTGATGAGATTCAAGAATAAAAACCCATTCCTGGAGAAAAAGGAGAGAGATAATTTTGTTAAAGAACTCTGGTGAAATTCTGCATGTAAGAACAGAAAATAGACCAGTAAAAGGACAGAAGATTGGGAGCAGAGTTACTTGGGTAGAAAGAACAGAATAGGTTGTGATAGTGAAGGATATGGTAGGAAGCCCTGAAAGTGGTTAGATAAGGGGACTAGACATTTACAAGCCTGAAGAGCAGGCTGGAAGGAAGGAGGACAACTGGGTAGAGAGGGCAGCAACTGAAACTGGAAGGCAAGAGACAGATAGGAGAAGCCTCTACAGCAGGACTCAGATGCATTGATGTAGATGCCCATCTTTGTTGCCACTCCTCTGTCATGTCAGCCAAACCCATGTGTATTTATTGGCTACTTTGCAGTGACTGAACATTCTCTGCATATCACTGTTTAAGCAGATGAATTCCACTTCTTCTGTCTGAACAGCAATTCTGGGACTGGATGTGTGGAAGAAAAAGCTTATGGGAAGATTGGGGTTTGGGCACTGGACACAGAAGGAGAGACCAGAGCTGCTGGGCAGGGAACGGGACCTGTGCCAGTACTGACTGTGCCAGCGTTACAGAGACTGAATGGGCAAGAACACTTACGTGAGGGGAGCAGCCCTTTGTGTTGAAAAGACCAGAAGACAGAGGGAGAGGGAGACAGCATGGGGGGAAGAAGCCACTTCCACCCGAGAGTCTCCCATCTGGAGTCTACAATGGATTCCAGGATTCAGAAGTTCCCTCGTTTATGCGCTTTTTGTCTGTGAAACCTGCTGACAAAACATCCCTCTTACTCAGTCTTAGCCTGATGGTTTTGCTGTTTGACAGCTCATATGGCTAAAATCTATGAAGTAGTTTGCAAGCAGTTTATGTAAGGAGCTATATGAGAATAATTAGCTTGCAGGAGTCTATCTTCATTTCCATCAGGTTTTATAACGGAAGTTAAGAGGATCAAAAGACTGGATATGTGCATCCTCTTTTAATAAATTAGTTTACAAGTTAATTAAAGATTATGCCTATGTAAAAAAAGATTATTACAGAAGAATATGCTTCTCTTGAATATGCTGAATCAATATGACTGCTTAAGCCACAGGGAAAGTAGAAAATACTTGTAAACAAAATAACTATTTCTAACAGGTCCAGAAGTGCTAGCAGTTGTCACAACAGGATCTACTTAGGTATTGACATCTGGGCTCGGGGAAAAGAGGCTTCCTGCTTCAATCCTTTGGCTGCAGTATTAAATCAGTATTTGTCTGGAACTTATGTAATCTGACAGGAACTTTTTCAGAATGTGGTTGCTTATTTTTTCTTTTAACTTATTAACCATAAAAAGTACTTACATTAGTGGAACCAGAATGGAACAGTGATGAACAAAAAGATGGCCAAGAGTCCATGAAATTGAAAGCAAATTCCTGCTCTTTTGCCTAATTCAGGGTCTTCAGACTGCAGTAGCTCTCTACAGCTACCTGAAAGGAGGTTGTGGTGAGGCTGGTGTTGGCCTCTTCTCCCTAGTGACTAGTGACAGGGCAAGAGGAAATGGCCACTGTTTGCACCAGGGAAAGTTCAGAGTAGATATTAAGAATTTCTTTACTGCAGGAGTAGTTAAGCANCTTTACTGCAGGAGTAGGTAAGCATTGGAACAGGCTGCCCAGGGAAGTGGTGGAGTCACTATCACTGGAGGTGTTCAAAAACTGTGTAGATGATGCACTCTGGGACATGTGGGTGTGGAGGTGTTGGGCAGAAGGTTGGACTGGATGAGCATGGAGGGCTTTTCCAACCTTAGCAATTCTGTGACTGAATACTTGGGTGCCTTTTCTGGGTTCACAGAATTAACATCTCTCTCAATGACTAAGTTTTGCCATTTTGGACACTTCTTATATACCAGAATAGATGATTTTCACTTTTCACTGGGAGTTGGATGAAAGCAATTCCCTTAAAGTCTTTCATGTATATCAACAAGCTCCATTGTGGCTGTATACACATGAGCAATTCAAACTTCCAAGTGGTCAAATCCCATTGCTGGCCTGCAATATTCCTGGAGGTTCAACTCTTCCTCTTCACAAATGCTGATTTTAAACAGGAAAATGAGCCTGAGGGTGGGGATGAAACACACCAGTCACTAAAGCAGGATGGGCACAGACTCTCCTTTCCAAACAAGATGTCAGTGTCTTTTCCTGTTGAAGGATAAATGTGCCTTTAAAAATCTTCCTGCCACAGAAAGCAGTCGAGGTTAGCGGCTCTAACGGGACAGGCAAATGTGCCAGTCGGTGCATCAAGGACAGGGAGAGCTAGGGAAAAATGTCTGCACAGTTGGAAAGAGTGATTTGAACAGATGACAGCCTAAATAAAGCTGCTTTCAGAATTGCTGTATGTTTTTCAGCGGGTTCTTCTGAAGAATCTTGAGTATTATACTCAATATATATTTTGAATATTATGCTCAAAACATTCTCCTGAGGGGAAAAATATTTTTGGAGCTATTATTTTATATGTGATAGATATGGGAAGAATACATATGTAATAGAAATATATTTTATATGAAATACTCTGCATTCTGAACTATATAAATTAAGAAATGAATGCAACAATTTTTTTTCCTTTTTGAATGCAGTCTTTGAAGGTTTTCAGATAACAGTTAAGGAGATATCTTTCAACAAGAAGCAAGCTCCCTTATTGTTTTTCTTTTGGGAAAACAAGGATGAAAGCTCTATCTAGGGTAGATTGAGGGCTATGAGTCATTCACCAAAATTGTTTATTTTTCATCTATTTTGTCTGTACAGTTTAATAGCTAAGATGAAAGAGCAGATAGCATAATGTAGTGATTAGTCAGTTTTTATATCTCTTAGAATATATTAAGAGAGAAAATTATAATTTGATTTTCTCCAAAAATATACATAGCTTAACAAGAGGCTAGGAACTTTATGAAGAAATGTGTCATAAAATTCAGTGGAAAGTTTTGTACTGTGTCTCATCTTGGCCTTAAGAAACAAACCAACAGATTAAGATAAGTGGGGAATGAATCTTGTCAGAACGAGCGGGGTGTTAGGACTGTGATATTAACTTTGGCATTGAAAGTGTGGCTGGAAATGTGTTGCTGAAGTCTACTATGTGTTAAAATAGCAGAGTTCTGTGCTGGATGCAGCCATGTTGTGTAACATTCCAGCTAAGAGTTCACTGTGGAAATCCAGTCTAACACACATGAACTGGATTTCAGTATCGAAGATTTTTAATGGGGGCCCAGTGTCCTGTTCTCCATGAGAACCTGCAGGGCTTTCCACGATCTGGTGTTCTCATTTCTGGCTTTCAGTTGGCAAAGACAAAGAATCAGATGTTTGTCAGGAACTGCTGAAGCTGCTACAGAAACAATAGAATAGCAAACGCTGATGAAATTAAGCCAACTGCATAGAAGGAAATAGTGGAGGAGCCCACAGAAAATTCTTTCTTCCAACTAATCACATTTTACAAAGGTAATTTCAAGACTTCCAAGATTAAATTTGGGCATCTTCATTATTTACAAATGAAACTGCTTACAAATCAGTCTCATTTAAGAGAACTAGTAGTAGTCATGGTGAGTAAAATCTAAAGTGGAGTTTCCTATGCAGCAGTTAAACATCCTTATCTGTTGTAGCCAACTTTAAGATTTAAATAAAGTTTACGTTAATATAGAAGCCACTTTTTCTCAGGATGAAAAATCAAAGCAGCTCAAGATAGAGCAGGAAAAGGTTTGGTTGTCTCCAAGTTAGAGATCTCACAGCTTTGCCAACCTGTTTCAGTGCTGTATTATCTCAATGGTAAAACTGGAGGGAAAAAAAAAAAGGGATTTTTTTTTTTTTTTAAATTGAGCTCCAACATGTGTTCCTTGCTTCTTACCCTTTCACTTTGCACTTTCAAAAAGAGTTTGGCCCCATCTTCTCTATACCCTTCCAAATTAAGTCGTTGTGGAGAGTGGTATGATCTTAACTTTGTAGTATTTCCATTCTTCCTTTTTTTGTTTGTATGTGTGTGTTTGTGTGAACACCTAGCCTGAAGTTCTTCATTACTGTTTCTGTGGACAAAATGTCCCTTCTTACTGCCTGGGGTTCTAAACTTCCATTTTGATAGCACAAGGTGATGCAGAATTATTGAGAGGATAATAAATCAGCAGTACAATGTACCAATTAGATTAATTATATTTCAAGATTTGATGAATAACCATTTTACGTGGAGAGATGTGAAGCTATGACCTTACTCCTGAGAGGCAAGAATACAACCGATTGAGTCTCACTGACATTTAAGCTCTGAGTATGTGTGTACAACTAGATAGGTACCTACTTAGCTTGTCTCTCCGTATCATGTCCGTTGCCTCCTTGAAGCAGAATTCTTGATGGACAAATTACAAAGCTCCTCTTAGATCACCAAGCTCATTTTTCTCCATAAATAGGTGATAGGAGCACTGGTTCATCTATTTTCTGAGTTAAGCTATGGTTTTATATTTATTGAATCAGTAACTCTCTGAAGATGGGGCATTTAAATTTAAAGACTATTCCTGTTCGTGGATTCAGTTTTGGCACTTCTTTTATGTCACTAGTAAGAAAAAGAGGTCATGTTAAATATTTCAAATACTGAATAGGAATGAGATTCTGTGCTGATGTTCTGTGTTGAATTTGGTCCAAAAATGTTGTTGGAATAAAATAAAACATTANCACTTCTTTTATGTCACTAGTAAGAAAAAGAGGTCATGTTAAATATTTCAAATATGAATGAGATTCTGTGATGATGTTCTGTGTTGAATCTGGTCCAAAAATGTTGTTGGAATAAAATAAAACATTAAGTTAGAAAACTATGCTGTTTATAATGGGTTTTGATAGCTACTTGTTTTGCTTGATTTGTAAGTATTAATTGACCATGGTTCCCTCCAGCCTGTTCCAGTGTTATGATCCATAAACTGGAATAAACATTATTTTAATTATCATGTGAACATCATTTATGTCTTTCCTACAAATATTAATTCTCTTTCTTGCTCCTTTTTGTCAGGGAATGTATATCAAATCAACATATGATGGACTACATGTAATCACAGGAACAACTGAAAATGTAAGTTTCTTTATTCTAAATTGCTCTTGTCTGCAGTGCATTTTGTAACATGAAAACTTGCTTTAAACCAAGCCACATTTCATTAGTACTTCTTTATAATTTCTGTACATGTATCATGTTATCTTTGTAAAAAGTTGGACCCCTTGAAATGTTCTCTCTGGCCCCAAATTGTTTTCCTTAATGTTAAGTAAATATTTCTCATGTAAGGGCATCATTGTTAGTCTAAAATAATATCTGTTGTATTTAATTTTTCCTCTCTACTTCAGATAAATCTCTCAGAACAAAGGACAGTTCAGTTTTATATTAAAAAAAAATTAATATCTGTCAAGAAAGCAGTAGAAATAACAGGAAAAACAAAAATCTGCCTCAGGTGTTTGTACTGACCAAAGGGGTCACAAAGTTGCAGTTACTGATAAGCGTGGGCAGCCCTTACTATGTAGTCAGTCTACTTTATGCAGCGAGTAAATATTGTCATACAATGCTGAATACTTTTGGGCTGAGAGTCCTTTCTCCTCTTAAGATGGAAAGTTGATGGTTTTTTTTGTTGTTGTTCCACTTACCAAGTTAATTTTTAAAGAACGTTAGGGAAATTAGACTTGTGAAGATGACACCTGTCCTAGGATTGATTGACTCAGAAAATGAGTTGCTTCTGAATGTCTAAGGAAGTGAGTAAAATAGATTGTAAAATAATAAATTTTAAATATGGGTGGGTAATGGAGAAAGATAACTTAAAATATTATGTTTGGTATCAGGCAGGTTATAGAATCATCTTTGATAAACCAGAATGTTTTCAAAGCTAGCAGTAATTCCTGACAGGACTGTCACTAAGAAGGGAGAAATGGTTGAAAGGAGCAAAAAGATTTAATACCTGAGCAGAAGGGGACAGATGAATTCCCAAAATTAAAAACCAGGTTAGTTGACAACCCAGAGGACTATTTTGCAAGGATAGATAAAGATTCCTGTTATGAAAATAACCATTCCTGAAAGAATTGTATGAGGAGGAGTTAAGCACTGTTTGTATTTTTGTGTTTTCCATCACCTGTAGTAAAAATACAGATGAGACCAAGAAAAAAGTATTAATTATCATTGCTGTTGCAGGCCCAGAAGCATTAGCCAAACCTGAGCCCAAAGCACACTGCAAGGCTGCAGCACATAAATCACTATGACTGATCATAGAAACCCTCAACAGTGTGACAAGAATAACGAAGTAGCCTCTAAATATCCTTCTTGATCCTTAACTTGCAATTCATAATTATAAAATTGAAAAAAGTGAATTGGCTCCAACTGCTGCAATCTGATTACTCTGACACACTTCATGATAAGACCCATCCGTTCTGTTTTTCAGACAGTTTTAGTCACACTCAGTTTTCTAGCAGCCTCGGGTCTGTTGAACAGCAGATACCTGGATAAATGACAAGTTTAGATGTTATAAATCTAATATTGAAATGACATGAAGCTGACACCCAAGGAACATAGAATCAGCCCCGTGCAGCTAGCCAAGGTGTAAATACTTGTTGGCTCTGCTGCCCATGTGGGTAAGCTTCATGTGTTGATATTTTGTTGTACTTCATCTATATATATTGAGTAGTATTGCACCATACAGGTTTTTTTTGGTCACAGTTTTTAGACAGTAAAACCCATGCAAAGCCTGATGCTTGGTGTGTCATGATTTGTGGAGACAAGTCTAATGCAAATGAAACTTAAAATTTGTTTCCTTGTTTACAACATTTAGGAACTCTCTATCTTGAGTCCTGGAACTTAGGAATGATCCATCTTGATTCTGTTGCAACAAATTTTGTTCACAGATTTAATTACCCATGCTATAATTAATCTACTTCCCTACTGTAATTTATTTTAGAAATATGATGCAGTTTGTAGGGGAAATATTTCTATATTTATCATTGCAAATCACAGGAGGAGCCACTAAATTGCCAGCCACTAAATTTTTCATTTTTATTTTGACTAAACTTCAGATGTCAAAACTTTTTGATGAGACACCACCAAAAGAAGTTACTTTTTTGTTTTTGCTGTAAGTGTAATCACATGTGCAGATAAACCAGCTTCAAAGTCCTTTAATTTCTGGCATTTCAGCAAATTGATTTTCTATTCCTTTTGAAGGGATAATTGACCTCAGAGCCAGTATTTAAATTTAAAAGATAGTAATTAGCTCATCCTCATCAAAGTCAGGAAAGGATCAAAAAAAGGAAAAGAACCAGGCTTTTGCTTTTCCAACTCACGTCAACGGAAGCGAAACTTTATGAATGGTGCTGGTTACTTCTGTTTCCTGCTTACCTTTTCTTCACTGTTTAAAGCAATCAAGTTTGCATTCACATAGAATTCTAGAAATACCTTTCTGTTGCATGTTTAGTCCTGTGCAAAAGAGAAGTCTGCCAAAATTCTGCAAGTTTCCACTGAAAGGAGTAATTGACTCTGGAGCCAGGTAGTTCTTCACACCATCCTATGAACTATACAGGCAAAATCTTCTTCAGTTTTAGTGAGGAAGGACTCAGATGACCCGAGCTGAGATCTGGCTGTAATGACCAAGTAGTGCAGCTTAAGGACTCCCTGCTGCAGAAGACACAGAAGCCTTTATGAGGAGCAAGCAGAGATCAAGCAGACAAGGAGTTGGAACGTGGCTTGTGTTGTTGGGGAGGTTGGGCAGAGCAAGGTTAGGAGTGATGAGCAAGCAGTAGGCTGAAGGTAAAAAGCTGTGTTGGGAATATATAACACACTTGAATCACTGTGTCAAATATTGGCTATTTGCCCTATTGGCTTGGGTTTTCTCACCAAGTGAATAATTATTGATGTCTCCTACTACTCTCCAGCACAGAGGCTACTACTCTGTGTAGATGGCGGATTCTATTGATGAGTCAGCAGGTGGTGACTGCTGGGGAGTGATTTGACTATTTGACTTTCTTCTTTGGCAACTTACTCAAAAGTCATTGCAGTCATTTTCTTCCCTTTGGCAATTCGGGGGTTTGTTGGATTGTTTCCCCTTGGCTTTGGTCCTTTCATTGGTTTGTTTTATGCGTTTAATGACGAGTGGGATTTGGGGATGGTAGACACTCTCTATCTGAAGAGCTCTTGTCTGTCTCCTGGAAGTCTTGACTGGTATGCAATGAGGTCAAGTCAGCTTCCACAAGTCACCTCTTGTGCCATAGACAATTTATTCTGCAGCCTGGCTCCGGGAGACATGCAGGAGCTCAACTAAGTTTTGATAACCTAACTCCTCTGTCAGGAACTTCTTCAATAGTATTAGAGCCAGACCACTCTCTGTAGCTGCAAGTGCTCTTCTGCCTCTTGGAAGAGTCTGCTTACCTGGACAGAGAGCTAGAACTGGTTTGCTTTAAATACTTCTGCATTGTTTGAGATGGGCCAATCTGTTCTTAATAAATGCAGCATTTATAATTCTGACCAGTTATTATTTCATAGCAATACCACTTCTTTTGGCACAGCTTTCTTGCCTCCTTCAACATCCGTTGTTTTAATACCTGCTCTTCCCTTCACCCTCCATGCCCCCGTGTAAACTTAATTATTATCTCTTGTCCTTAGTCTCCTGCTGACCAGTGTAAGAAGATCCATGCTGGTGATGAGGTGATCCAGGTCAACCATCAAACTGTGGTAAGTATTTTAGAAATTCTGGTCTGCAGGCTTTGCCTGTTCCCACTGCTAAAAAGGTAATAATTCCTTGTAGATGTAAATTGCCAAACTGCATTATTATTTATGTCTCTTAAAATACCAAAAGCACCACTTGTGCTTAATAAGAAAAGGCACAAGTTGAATCAGTAACCAGCCCAGCAGGATTAAGCCAAATTTACATTTTGCATAGCTGCTGTTCAGCATCATACTCCTTATATATGGAGATCCCAGAATATTTCCCTGAAGTTCTTAGCCCCCTCCTTATGGATATGCCAGCTAGTTTAAGTTTTTCTCTTAAGTAGAATTTTGTATTCTGATTAATATGAGATTCAGATTAAAAATGTGGAAGTGCTGTAACAGCCACATATTCTGAATGGTTATACTGTTCTCCCTGTTTTCTGGTGACACAAGCTGCTGCCTTGTAACAGATATTAGTTCTGATGCCTGTGACTCCTGAAAAAAACTGCAGTCAAATTTTGTCCCAGTACTATCTTAAGTCATAGGGACTGTGCCTTTTAAAAGAATAAACTTGTATGTTGCAGAAGAAAGGAANGCTCATTTCACAAGTGTATTCTTCCTTTGAAAGTCTCATTCTGCTTTCACTCTGACATTGGGAAGTCAGACAGTGATACTGAGTGTTTGCTTCCCCTCATTGGTTGGAAGTTTTAAGCATCCTTTAGATCTTCAAGCAGGCCCTTTAAGTAATTTTGGATTTATTGAGCTGCAATCCACACTTAGCTGTGGTCCTTCTTCAGCCAAGTTATCACGAGTTGTGATGATCAATATCATGCTTATAATTACCTTTATTTCCATTAGTGGACTAGAATCACTCCAAGGCAACAGCTCATTTAATTTCCATGTCATCAATATTTCAATACGAGCAAGACCAGCTCATAAAGTGAGATGTAACCTCCTTGTAATTCATGACTGGGGCTGGGAGGCAGCAGTTGAGTAACCTTACAAGAGAAAGGCTTGTTTATCTGTGGTGGGCTTGCAGCCTTTCCAGAGCTGTAAACTGTCTTGCTCACCTTGTAGAGGAACATGGATTTGTGGCTGCGCAGAGTCCTCGCTAGAACCCAGCACTTCCTCATACCAGCCTTTGACCCCATGTTTTGCTAAAATAAAATTGCTGCAGAATTTTGCATCGGTTTATCACTGGTTGTGAAGGGTTGTGTTTTCTCTTTACCTTGTTCTGGAGCTGAAAGAAGTGGAGTGTTTCTTAATTTCTCTAATGAATCTTTCTAGTTATCTTATTTCATGTGATACACACAGCATTGCCCTCTGAAGAGGAAAATTATTACATTTACTCTCCTCAATACTTCCTGGATTCTTACAGAATTTTCAAGATAGATATCTAAAATATTATTTACATAGAAATATACATAGCTGGTAAAATCCACAGTTAGTTTTCCACAGAGACTCTACTTAAACCATTAAAAGCCTAGGTGATAAACTATGTAGGTGACAGCATTGTTTTTTATATTTGTGTTGATTGGTGAGGGAGGCCTCATGCTTCCATAAAACACATACACAGGTTAAGTTATGTGATGTAAAGATGCTTCAGAGAGTCTGCATCCAACGGGTTTTATCTTTGTTATCCTGACAAAGACATTTTCTTCACATTGAAGTTTCTGTAGCATTTTGGTAATCTGTCCAATGTAAATCCCATTTGACACAATGTGTTATGAAAGACTCTGCTCTGGAGATGATTAGTTACAGTTATTTTGTGTTGCCACTGGTGAAAATACATTCCCCATGAGAGAAAGGATGGATCTCTTTTAATAGATTCCAATCCTCTAACTGACTGCTGGTGTCATTTAATCTGAATTTGACTGAACTAGGCCAGTGTAGTTTCTAGATAAATTCAGATTTGCTCATTTAATAAGATCATTTGAGTTTTTAAACTTGCATTGATGTCCTCACAACCTGTATTAAATTGTTCCCATAGTTAATTATTCTCATTGTTGGGGGCATAAAAAATAAAGACTCATTTTATTCATAGTCTACATCTGTCTGGTGCAAGCTACCAGTCCTTTAATCTTGATATATTTTCATCTATTAGATGGAGAGCAGGTTTCTCACTTAGGTACCTTCAGGATGCAATCAAATTACCTCTTCACTTTTTTTTTTGTTGCTAAGCTAGATAATTCGAGCACTTTCCATCTGTCATCCCAGTGCATGACCCCTCAACAACCTCTTTAAATTCCCACCTGTAATACTTTGCATATTTAATACTGAGTTACAGAACTGTCCAGTGACAGCATTTATTCCTGGGTAGGGCAGAAATCCTGTGCTAAAATAGTATAAATGAGACTCCAGCAATGTTTGCTCTTTTTAAAAGGCTTGTGTTCACTTTTCTTTCACTTGGGGATTCATGTGACTAGAATACTTTGGCTGGATTTTTTCACAATTATTCTAGTTACCTACAATTAGTGTCCTCATTTGATAATCAAGCATTGTCTGTATGGGGTAAGAACTATCAGACAGCTGGGATGGAGCTGTGCTCACACTCCTTTTTGGTTTTCCTGAAATCAGTTCTATTAGCAAGTATACTAAAAATATTAAGAAAACAAGACTGCTCATTTTACTTTTCAAACAACTTTTCAATGTACTTGAGAGTTTGGGGAAAAAAAAAGTGCTCAGAAAGTACCAAAGGAAAGCAGTTTACAAATTATATAGTGCAACAATTGAAAGAGTTAGAAATAAAAGACTTACTATGTGGAATCTGGTCTAACCAAGGAACACTCTGTAATAGAATTATAAAGATCAAAGAAGAAATAATAGTACTTTAAGAGATTAATTAAATCAGGCAATTCACTGCTGGCTCTTAAGATCGTTTACTCATATCCAATTTCCTTATTTGCTTTTTCACTTGTCCTTCTTGCTTGTTAAATTTTAATAAAGCAGTGTAAGAAACTTTAAAAATAAGTTACACATTCTAAATTACCACTTAGGCTAACTTTATTTTTTCCTACAGTAACAACTGCCTCTAGTTCTGCCAGTGCCTTGCAGATTTTTACTTCTCATTATAAAATGTTAGAGAAGTGCTGAATGTGCCCCTGTGTTATTTGTTTGCAAAATTAATAATTACACAGAAGGTTCCACGGATAGTGTGTTTGCTGCTGCTTAGCTGAAACAGTAAATTTCTTATTGGCTTTTTTAAGTTGTTTTATATACAGGACATGATTCTTTAGTCAGAGAATTGGGCCTGTCATGCAGGGAAAATAGAGTGAAATTAAAGCTAAGACAGTCACCAGCCAAGACACACTTGCTTCTTTCACTTTTTCATAACAAGGAGAGTATCGAACGTAAGATAGAGAGGAGAAAACAAGACATAACAAATACCTAGCTATATAAATGTTCAGGATGGAAACAAAGTTGGATAATTTAATGCCAAATTATCTACATCTCAGTTTCCTGAGGAGGCTGAAACTTGCAATTGCAAAGTCCCTAAGCAAGGGCTTTTAATGAATTGTCTGCTTTAGGAGAACATTGTATTCTGGGGGGATGCCAGAAGGCAAAGGTACTAGTCAATACTTCTCCTGGTTTTGTAGGTGATTTAGGGAGGATGGAATAACTAAAGGCATGAAGGAAAATGGTCCGTTAGGTGAAATGCAGCATAAATTTATGAAAACTAAACTGTGGTAATGTCCTACTTTCCATAATTTTTCAGACAGCAGAAATATTGCAGATCCAAACAAGTATTGATCCAGCTGCCTGACCATCTGTAAAATATCCGATCTGCTTTTGTAGGGAAAAGTGTTTGATAAACTAGGGAAAACAGACTTCTCAGAAAACTGGAAAGCCTTTTTTTCCCCGGGATTAGAATTTGAAGGTCATTTAATAGGACAGAGAGCAGTAATAGTGCTTCCAGTAATTCCTGTTGAAAGCTAGATGTTACTCAAGAGCACCTGGCAAGACTCCAGAAGTCAGAATGTAGTAATTAATCCCAAATCAACTGAGCACCATGGAGGTGATGTGACTGAAAATGGCAAAGATGAACTTGGAATTAATCAGGTACAGGTTTCCAGGAGAAGTAGAGCTTTAATGTCATTGTCTTGACATTGATAATATCTTGTCTGAAATACTGGGTGATGATCAGGTCATTTACAGTCATCAAAGGTGTGAAGTTACATATGAACATTAAAAAAATGTAATGGGTAAAAAGAAAATGTATCATCTGTCTCATAAAAAAAGAGAATTGTTTTAAGGATTTCAATTTATTTAACCCAGCCAGCCAGGTCTGAGACAGAATTCCTCTTTCTTAACTGACAGAGGCTAGAAAGAGCAGAAAGAGAAAGCCCTCTTGGAGGTAAAAAACAATCTTGTGCAGGAACACACACCGAGACAAACTTCTGTAAGTAAACCTGTGGCAGAATTTTTAAGAGGTCTGTCCAGGATGGTGTTTGGAGAACTGAGGAGAATGATGATGTTAAAGTTGCCTGCAGCTATGTAGAAGAGTAAATAAATGGATGTAGTAGCCTAGAAGGGCTCTTTCTGTTCTAACACATCATGTTCCATGTTCATTGTGTTGTCCCCTAAATAACTGTTGGGTTTAACTAATGTAGTTGCATTTTCATACTAGATAAGGTTGTTTTTTGGAATGATGGTTGCTGTGCTTTCAGTACTTACAGGGGACCTGTCAGAAAGTTGGGGACAATCCTCTTAGGCCTGTTGCAACAGGACAAGAGGTGATGTTTTTAAACTCAAAGGGGTAGATGTAGACAAAATATAAGGAAGAAACTTTTTTTCACAATGAGATTGGTGAGAGTCTGGCCCAGGCTGCCCAGAGAGGTGGTCGCTGCCCCATCCCTGGCACCATCCCAGTGGAGATTGGCCAGGGCTTGGAAAATGAAGGACAAAAGATGTCATGAGAATTATGACTGCTTCCCGCCAAAGATGTCATTCTGTTTCCAAACAAATTGCCACACGTTCCTCCTTCTCATGATTCCACCTTTCCCAAAGGCTTAGTAATAAATGTCTTCCAGTAGCAGATCTTCTGTCTTCTTGGAATCTTGCTGTCTATCTCCATTAGTTAATGAAAATAACAACGTCAGATAATGGGAGAACATTTGGTTTTCCATCAGTTACTGTTAGGCCATTACTAAGAAGAGTGAATCAGATACAGGTGTTAATGAGGAGCTTCCCATTCAGTGACAGAAAGTCATCTCATGATCTTCCAGCACATTTTTGTCTAATAATAAATTCTGATTTCCATGTTCATCACACCAATTCCCTTGATTAATTCCCTAATGAGCCAAAGTGAATTACAGGCTCAAAATACAAAAAGATGATAGTCTGTTTCCTTAACAAAAAGCTGAGTTTACACAGCCTTCTTTTAATTATTTATTATTATTATTTTAATTTAATGCAAATATGAAGAGAGGCCATACTCTTGAGGTTCAAGCAAATATCCAGATGGCTTTGCTTATGTATCTGAGGAGCCTTGAGGGGAAACATCTGTCCTGGGTCATGGAAGGGTTACTGCAGTCAAGGCAGAATTAGTTATTTTCAGGTGGTATGCAATGCAGTACATTCAAAATATTTAGCAAATATTCTGTACAATCAGTTTCCAGATCAAATGCCTAACAAGGAAGTTCTTAAATTCCTGTTCAGCTAATGCCCTGTCTCTCTCCATCCTCAGCAACATTAAAGCTGGCCTATTATGCAGTGAGTATAACATGCACAAGTCTCACAAACAAATTAAGGTGTCACTCACCTTCCTTCTGTGAGGTGCACCCTGGATTGTTGTATTTCTTAGAAATTTTCACATTTATTAGAGTCCTGATAGGACTTTATAGTGATAATATAATAATATAATAGTCCTTTAATAAGGCAGTGAAGGAACTGAGGAGCCACATTTCTGCTTTATCCCCAGAATTTCAGGAAGAGCAGAGAAAGGAATATTGGTGTTCTATCCACTCTGCACTCCTAGTTCCACTATCTGAGCCATGTCATTTGGGCTTGTACCATAACAAATATATACATGAACTTCTAAATGAAAAGGAACAGAGGCAATCGAGGGAGACGCTGAAGTAGATCCTGGAGAACTAGGAAACAAACGAGCGTACTGTTGGTTAATGAAAGTGAGCTATGTGTTCTGTGTGCAGTCCCAGCTACAAAATGATCAGCTTTAGGAAAACAGAATTGCTACAACATTGTGGATATTTCAACCATTATACCTTTTATGGTAAAGAAATTTAGTATTGTAGGACTTAATTAAACCCTTCTTTTTAAAGATGCTATATTTTGCAGTTCCCTCTAATTATCTCATTGTACTTTCTATAAGAAAACTAACAAATCCTTTAACACAGACAGTAGTACACTTTTTTTTCCATGAAGCCCTTCCACAGATGTACAAACCAATAAGAATTACTGATTAGAGCAATCCTAAATGTAAACCACTGAAACTTCTGCCTGCCTCTTACATTTTCAGTGAGTTGTTTTGCATTCTTCTAAGTTTCATCCTTTTTTAGCATCTAAATAGAATAAAAAAAAAAAGGTTCAAATTAAAAAGTGAATAACTTTAAGCCAGTAAATATCAAAGTTCTCTGTGATTCAAATCTTTTCACAAACTCTGTATCAGTTTGTTAGCAATTCTCACTGCTGGTGCCTGACTCTATTTTGTATGTTCTTTCAGGTACCATGTCTGCCCACAGCAGCCATGTGGCTTAGTGCTGCAGGTTTTGTAGGCCCAGGTTATAGAGAGATACAAAATAGTACTCTTTATTTCAATATCCAAATAGATTTATCAGAGAACAGTGCTCCACGACTACAGCTTTACTATGCTGGGCAAAGGTGATGTAATAGCATCCTTCTGAATTAGATGATTTGAATGTAATGCTGCAATTTCATTTAGTCATGAAAACAACAGAAAAAGTATCACTCTGGTCTCTTTTTTTCCTTCATTAGTCTAATTTTAATGTTAACTTTCATTACTGAATAACATATCTTAACCCACATTGCAGAATCTGATTAAGTGAACATATATGCTAAAAACCTTAAAGGAGCAAAATACCCTTTTGCTGAATAGATCTTTCTGGAGCTAGAAGCTGGTAGTTGCTATTGAAGACTTACTCTTTAAGAGTGAATGTCAAAATCTGTCTCAAGGAATGGTTTTCGACCAAGATTTTTAATCCACTGTAATGACTTCTATATTTTCAGAGATATTTTTAGTACTGAGATTTATAATAACGTGGCCAAATTCCCAAGAGCATTTTATCATCGCCTTGTAGTAACGTCTGCGACTGTTCTCTAATAGATCTTGGTATTTAATGGTTTTGTCATTAAGGTTCTCATTGGAATAATTTATCATTCACTTAATTATTTATCATTCTTTTCTAAAAGGAGCTCATGGATTCTAAAGATTTCAGCATTCTGAAAATGACACCAATCTATAAAAATAAAAAGAAAAGTTCATTTTTAATTCTGTAGTTGAGTAAAGAAAAAAAAAAGCCTCTGTCATTTTATAAACAAAGCACAAACCAGAAGAGTTCATTTGGAACGCAGGCTGACATACTTGCATTTGTTTGGCTGTGACCTGTTTACAATCAATGCCATGTTCTGGTTTCCTGTGGCCAGTCCATTTTTAGAAGGTTCTCAATAGAACAGCAACGTTACAAATAGACTAGAACTTTAAAAAGCTATTAAAACCCTTCTTTCCAAATACAACACATGTTGCAGTGCTTTCCAAGCCAAATGTTCACACTTGGCACCCTGGCTTTGGCTCAGTGTGGAGACAGGCTAAAGTTTCTAGCCTCTCTATCTTCTCTTCAGCACTTACAAGATTGTTTGCACTGAACTCTCTTCAAGGTTGCCTTTATTATTTTCTCATCTTTCCAGTGTAAATCAGATAGTGGCTTCCTCAAAGAAGTAGTAATTATAAACTATACCTGATAGAATATGGTGATATATGGAGACTGCTCTGATTCTGGGCACCTAAATATTTATTTGTTTTATTTTTTTCTTTTCTTTTTTTTTTTATCAGGAGTGGCAACACCTGCTTTGGTCAGAAGGGCAATGAAAATGTTACAGTGAACGTTGACAGGTCAAACGTACTCAAAAAGCATAGCAGATGTACTGGCACTTGATGTTTGCCTGTGCTTGTACAGTTGCTGCTCTTCTGCTCCCTCAGCTTTTTGTCCTTCAGAGTTCTCTTTAGAGCTGCTGCAAACCAGGTTGTGTCTGTATGACCACAGCATTCTAATGCCTGCCCAGTACAGAGCTGCTTCACACTGGGCCTTAAGACTTGTGGTGGTTGTAACCTTTATGACAGGTCTTTACTATGGTCATTTTTTACTACTGTAAAAATCTGCTGTGGTTGGAACAGAAAATGAAGGGAAGAATTTAATACAGGCACTTTTTGAGGGGATGGGGGCTCAGCTTTTCTGTAAAGAAATCGACTTTCACAACAAGTATTCTGTGCAGGATTGGATCCATGTTGCTTCATTCAGCAGTGCTGCGGGTAGAAAGTAGCTGTTGGTGTTCAAAATAAAACCTGTTTCACTTAAATAATGCTTTCAAAATGATGCAGTATTTAAAAGGGTAAGTGGAGAGTCCCTCCTGCACCTATTCACTTTCTGTGGCAAATGTAGAAATCAGGTGTGAATAGAAGGAGCAAATAAGTAAGGGTAGGAAAATCCTCCAGAGTCCTCCCTATAAATACTTACACATGCCTTGCTGAATATATTTGTGGTTTATTATTTATAAATAATTATATAGATACACATATATGTATAAATAGGCTTGCCCAGAGCTGATGGTGAGCCAGTAACCAAACTGTCATTTGCAAGTGGTTACTTTCCAGTGAGTCCTTTCTAGGTAAGCTTGTTCTGGTAATTTGAATTACTTCAGCAAGAGCCATGGTAAACATCCTGGAAATAGCAAGATGAGAGGAAGTGGAGTTTAGCCCTTGGGACCCAGGGCTGAGGTCAGGTGTGAGGAACTAAGAGTCTGCTTTGGTTGGGCCATTTTTCTGACGCCAGGGGAAGAAGCAGGAATTTCAATATTTGAGGTGTGAGTCTGGTTTTCTAGGTGAGGTCACAAGCACGTTGACAAATGTCCAAGCTTTAGAGGTGAATGTCAGCAAATCCCATCCACATTGCAATTCATTTCTGTCTGTTGGTGCTAATTTCTGTGTTTTACAGAGGATATGTTGTTGGAGACTGTCTATTAAAGAAACTACTTCAGTAATAATACTCCTCGGGAAATAAGCAAAGCAATTTTAATATAACTCACTGTGAAGTGCTAAGGGGTAGGAATTTCTTATTTTATTCCTGTTGAACAAGCCAATCCATCAGTTACATGGAGGAAGGGCAAAAGGACTGCTAAATGGAGCCAAATTTATTCTCGTATTTAAACCAGTACAATTCCACTGATTTCAGTGCTCTAATTTGGAAGAAAGAGTGGTTGATGTTTAGAAAAAATGTGAATTTTTATGAATCTCACTTTCAGTTCTGAATATCCAGATCTGACTGCCTTGATACCCCTTTTTTTGTTGATTTTTTTTTTTCTCAAGTGCCCGTGGAAATATGGGTAGAAACTCAGCAGCACTTAAATGTGTAAGAAACTTACCATAAACTTCCTTGTATACTGTTATTTACACTGTTACTCAGTTTTAGAACCTCTTCAACCCATCAGGATAATAGGATAGCATAAATATTAATTTTCAAAGAAAAAAAATCCCAGGAAACCCACTTTTCATGTCTAAACA
This sequence comes from Chloroceryle aenea, assembly GCA_013399075.1. NCBI lineage: Eukaryota > Metazoa > Chordata > Aves > Coraciiformes > Cerylidae > Chloroceryle > Chloroceryle aenea. Next base: position 848,955 of record VWZY01005978.1, on the reverse strand, counting down.
GTTCATGGTAAATTCATATTTAAACAATCAAGAAGATTAAGAAATGTCTCTAAGCAGCTTTTTGTGAGGGTCATATTAAAAATCCTTTCATTATTAGCTAAATATATATATATTTTTTATGGCTATGTTTACAATTTATAGTAACTTGAATTAGTCAGATCTGTCCAGGGGCTGTATGGATAAACTAAGTAATGATCATCTATCTTCAGTTAGGATCTTAAAGCTGCTGCATACGTGCTACATATGTTGCTATAGCATGGTCCAGATCTTCCCCAGCAGTGACTGCTTCAGCTCAGGATCCAGACTGAGGACTTCTAGTCCTCACCATTCAGTTTAAAATGCACAGTGATCTCTCAGATTATTAAAAGGGAAACAGTGTTCTCTCATGCCTTACTTTGTTGAGAAACGTAGTTAAAAAAAATAAACAGGCCCCCTTCAGCAGCAGCAGTTCAGTCCAACAGAGGAAATCACAGGGAGTTTATAAAAAGTGCTTATGTTTGCAGAGAGTAGGCTGTAACAGACCTTTCTGGTTAATAGAAGACTTCCTTCACGTTTAAAGTTAAACGGAAAGCTTGCAAAATTCAATTATGGAATTTTTCCTTAGGTTGGCTGGCAGTTAAAGAACCTAGTAAATGCATTACGGGAAGACCCAAATGGAGTGATTTTAACCTTGAAAAAACGGCCTCAGAATACCCTGGTTTCTGCTCCTGCCCTTCTGAAGAATGTGAGGTGGAAGCCTCTTGCACTTCAGGTAAGAAGGCTGTTGCAGTGCTGATCTCATGGTCAATCCTTCCCTCAAGAGAAAACACTGGGGGTTTTTTCCAGTGGAAGGAATGGGAGCCTCTAACAAGTCCCAGATTCCTTTGAGATAGGGTGCTGAGATAAGTGTGTGTGGCAGTACTGTACGTGTCAGTAAGATTGTCTGGGTGAAGTGGGAGCCACGGGAATTCACAGAAGGAAAGAACATTTACAGGTAGTGCTACTTGAGGAACAAGGCAGCCTAAGGTTCAGCAGCTTCCTTTGACTGGCAGAGGCAGCGTTGCCTCCCTGTTTCCATGATTTCACCTTCTGTCAGAACTACTTGTTTGTAATCAAGCGTGTCAGACCTTTGAAGTTTCAGGAAAAGTCTGTTTCTGTTCCACATCTCTCATCAAGTTTTTGGTAGCAATGCTAATAGAATTTATTCCTTGAAAACCTGTCAATGTGAAAAAAAATCTGTTGTGAACATCACAGCTGTTTTTTTCCTACAGCATCAACATATGTAGGAGAAACTGCTTCACCATAACTGAACTCAAAATGCCATTAGTAAAGGAAAGGTTTTGAGCTTAGTAACTATGCATGTTTATCTTTAATTCTAGATCACATCCTATAATAAGTTAATCTACTTTTATAATGTGGAATCTCGTTGTGTTTGGATACACGAATATGTTTTGGAATAACTGTTAAAGTAATGAAAAAGAGCAAACCCTTCAAGCCTATTCAGGCAAATTCTTTCCTGACACTTCCTGAATCTTTCATTCCTCAGAGTGCCTAAAATCCTGCAGAGCTGCTTCACTTGATGAGTTTGTGTGATCCTTGCAGCTCTGGATGGCTGACACTCGGATTTAGGGCCATCTTCTTCTCTTCCTCTGTGACTACCTCTGGGGGAGAGAAAGGGGCATTGGGACACCCAGACGAGATTTGGAACTCGACAGGTTTTTCTGTAATAAGGGTGCAGGAATAAAATTCTTTTCTCTAGTAGGATGATTATTTATCTTGTGAACTTCATACGAAGCCTCCAGCAGCAGCAAAATGGAAATTGCATTTGCAGCAGGGCTTCCACAGAGATCCTCTCTTTATGTTAGTACCTTAAAGAATTGTCATTCCCAAGCAGCAAGTTTTCTTTAATTGTCATCCTCAGTAGGATATGTTACTTCTCTATCTGAGAATAGTGTGATGAGGGATTTAAATGGAAATAAAAATTGCTCTGGAAAATAAAAAGCATTGCCAGAGTTACTTCTTAACAGTAGATTTTGTAATAAGATGTTGAAACCTGGTTTTAGGTCTTCCTTAGCATCTTTAGGTCTTTTAGTGTTCATGCCAGAGGGGCAAGCTCAAGTTTTAGGGCCTGGGTACATTTTTTGGTTTTGCCTGTTTCTTGCAGTTCTCACCTGGATCTGGTATTATTTATTATTGTCATTAATGAACTAGCATGGTTAAATTTCAAGATGGTACTACAGCCTGAGTTTCCTGGACAGCTGACATAACAGCTTGGTGCTGCTGGAAAGCAGTGATCTCACTTCCCTCTCCCTGTTCTTGGCTGCGGAATGTCCTTGTCTTTGTTTGACTTGGGCCTTTTTTAGACTCTCTAGATCAGTTTAATTCATTAAATTAGAAGGAAAGGTTCTTGTTTTATTTTGGTTTTTTTTTGCTGGGGTTTTCTACCACTAAAGGATTGAATTGTCTCCTGCAGAGCCAAGGCCATCAAAGGCTATTGACAGACTTTCAGAAATAAGCAAAATTCATTCAGCATAGACAGAGGGTTTCATACTTGGACAAAAGGAACTGGCTGCATGAATGGAGGATATGGAATGACCAGTTAAGCAACAATCTGTAGAAAAAGGTCTCAGTTCAAGTAAATCAAACCCAAAACAATGTCTGACCATGTATGGATGGTGTGTTCCATCTATGGCTCTACGTAACGCCCCGTGAAAAGTAACACACACAGAGCAGTTCTGTTCTGATTTACTACTGGTAAAAAGAGCCAGACAATAGCAGTACATCATTAGGAAGAGAACAAAGGAAGTAGGAATTAAGAACTTGAAATACAGAGGCCAGAAATAATATCTGTAAACTCAGGTTGGTGCACAGCAGGGTTCTTTTTTAAATATGTTGTCATGTTTTCTACTGTTGTTTAAGGCGCTTGCAGAGGTTATTAAGAATTTTTCTCCAATAATTACATTTTAAATTATGCTACATAGTTAATTTCTGAATTATAAATGATACAGAACTTGTGAATCCTCAGAAAATTAATTTCTTGGACTAGTTGTAGTATTCCTTTGCTGTATATAGTTTCCCTTGATGCTTAATTAGCAACAGCAGAACATTAACATATGCCGAAGTTCTACGCTACACTTATCTTTCAGTGAGACAACATGTCAGTCAGCCCTTTCTCCTTTTGTCTCTCGTTGGCATTATGTGATATTAGAAGACTATTTTCATTTTAAAACTCTGTGGTTATCTTCCCACTCAATATGAAATGGTTCTTTTGCCTGCAGTGGCAAATAGTGCTGGTTTTTATAAAAGTGAGCACACCGACAACTTCATTCAAATAAAATACACCACTTTCTCTATTTCTTTCTCTATGTTCTAATTGGAATAATCCTCCCTGTCATATCTACTTGATCCAGAACATTACACTTTTTATTCTTTAGCTTGAGAGCGAGAGTCTGTCAGGTGATAGGAGTAGTAAAGCTTATTTATGTCATCAGTGACAATTTTATAATGATTTGTGTGTATTAGAAAATACATGTTCTGCTCTGCAGCTTTGTAAGGATCTTTGGAATAATTCCAGCTAAGAACCTCTTTTCAGATTTTGAAAACTGTATCCGTTTGGAGAGGTGATGTTTTGTACACAAGAGAAATCCTATAGCATTATGAGAACAAATAATTGTAGAGCAAAGAAAAGGAAAAACCAAGTCTGCTTATACCACTTCTTGTGGAGCACTCCTGTTAGCTCACAACTCATAGTCCAGGTACTGTACCCTGACAGAACTGCTCAGATGAACTCTGAAATTTTGTGCAGCCCATTTACTTTACTATCTCAGGGAGAAATATATTGGGCAAGGACAGACTTGTAACACCTCAGACAGAGAAAATGCAGTGAGTGAGAAAGTTGTGTTCTCTTCTCTTAAACGTCTTGTGTCAGAGGAGGTGGTGAACAGCCATTTGCTTTTCATCTCAGTGCCACTCATGCTTTCATATTTCATTGTATTCTCTTGCTTCGAGGACAAAATTATTATTTACACATCAAAAAAGCTATATATTGCAAGTTTCCAAAAAGTAAAAATCCACAAGCCTTGAAACCCCTGTGAACACACCTGCTGTCTTCCAGCCCAGCTCCACCAACTTACCACTATCTGAGGACTACTCAACGTTGAGCATTCTCTTTCTTACTGCCAGTAGTACTTGTATTGTTGAACACAACATTTTCCTGAATAGCAGCTTGTCCAATTAGTCATCTCTTTCACTGCCATGAATTGATCCATTCTGACACAAACACCCCCTGTAGGAATTGAGAGGGCGATGCTGTGCAGTTCCATTTTCCCTTGCCACAGGCAATCCATGGCGCCTGTGTGCTTCTGTGAATTCACCCTTCGGGAGAATTCTGGGGATTGAGTTTATTCCCTCAAGGGGGAAAGCAGAGGCTCAGTACCACATCTTTAATCTTCATACCTCCCCAAAAGGTAAGGGATGTCCATGTTCAAGCCTCTTGTTGCTGTAGCACTGGACTTAACCTGCTTCCTGCAGCTTCTTCTGCTGTTTTTTGCAGGATGCACTGGAATCACAGGGGTATCACAGGATGTCAGGGGTTGGAAGGGACCCTGGAGATCTTTGAGTCCAACCTCCCTGCCAGAGCAGGACCATGTAATCCAGCACAGGTCAGAAAGGAACACATCCAGGCAGCTCTTGAAAATCCCCAGAGAAGGAGACTCCACACCCTCTCGGGGTAGCCTGTTCCAGTGCTCCCTGACCCTTACAGTACAGAAGTTCCTCCTCGTGTTAGGGTGGAACTCCTGTGCTCCAGCTCCCATCCATTGCCCCTTGTCCTGTCACAGGGCACGAGTGAGAAGAGGCTGCCCCTTTCCTCCTGACACTCAGCCCTCTGGTATTTATAAACATTTATTAAATCCCCTCTCAGTCTTCACCAGACTGAACAGCCCCAGGTCTCTCAGCCTTTCCAGTCCCTTCAGCATCCTTGTAGCCCTCCATTAAAGGATCATGTTTGTTGTTTTGAATACACTTTAAAAATGGATATATTTAATAATCCCCAGCATTTGCAAATCTCACTCAGAATCACAGCAGCTTATTTTGTTTCCGAGACAACTGGAATTTTTCTGTTTGGCAAAAAGTTGTTTATTTCTGATGAGTGTTGAAGTTACCACTTGTCTTCCATTTTCATTCTGGTATTTCAGCATTGCTTAATCATTTTTCTGACAATTAGCACTTCTCACTGAAAACTTTGGATACCAACAACAGATACCTCAAGTGTCACTTTTCAGAAGTGACAGTCTCCAGCGGTGCGTGTATTTGCACACGCTTCATCAAGCAGCCCTTTGTACACACACAGCATAATCACTGCAAGTCATTTTATTGCAATTGAGATAGGAGACTTAAATACTGGACTATATCTGTTTACTTGACAGTCCTGGTTGAGGTGTTATTTGCCATTTATTAAAATGACTTTTTTTGTGTGGTGGTGTAACCCTAAAATGCTCTTATTAAGTGTTTTATTAATATTTAAAGGCCCCTGTGTTACAACCCCATATATAGGGAAAGTGAACTTCAAGAGAACTCTTTGATCCTTATTTTTCAACTGTATTTACTGTGAAATTGTGAGAAATGGATGAATTGCAGTAAGGTTAGAAACACAAGAAATATAATGCTTGTCTTCAGAAAAGAGAAATGCAAGAGCCGGGGAATTATCAGTCAGTTAATATGCACAGTTTGTGAGCCCCTGGAAGGTAACAGATGAGTAAAACCAATGTGAATTTATTTATTATAAAGAAATCATTAAGCAGATTTAATATTCTTGTGTGAGCAGTCAACTCACCTTGAGGAGAGGAGAGGAGCTGTAGGTCTTACTCTGATATTAATACCTGTTCTCATGACACTCATGAGTATGGCACAGAGAATTAATTAAGGACTATGGGAAACTGAGATTGAATAGGTGGAAAAATACTGGATAACTGTGCTACCAAACAGCTGTTAATGGTTCACTATCTCACAGAGGATGTATTCTATAGAGATAGGTGATACATGGGGGTTTGGGCCATAAACCAGGAGGGCCTGCAAATTGAGGGGAGTCTTGGCTGGTAATTAAAAATTTGGAAAGTCTAGGAAAAACTGAAAACTAGGAAAAAAGCTCTTAAAATGTAATTAAATGAAAGAGAAGCAAGGGTAAAGCGTTCTATATGGAAATAATCAACTGCAGTTTAAAAGGACATAGCACCTCAATAATATGGCAGTAATTCCAAATAACCTGGAAAGTACAGTAAAGAAAAAGCTGAATATCGTGTCAGGAGGAATTCAAATACCTGACTGAGAGACATAAAGAGGGATGTAAAGCATGCACTAAGTGAAATAACTGTTGTGTTTTATTCGGTATTCGTACGATCTCAGCTGGGTCCCGAGTACACCTCGTATACACCGGGTACACATTGTCTAATCAGAGGGAGAAAGTACAGAGCACACTGCGGTTCATTAGGGCTTTAGAAAACAAGCCCCATAATGGCAGAATTAAAGTTTGAAATCTTCTTTTCTAGCCAAAATAAGGGAAAACAATAAACACAAAGTGAAAAGGAAAGTTGTGAGTTTCTGTCATAGGTTGGACAAGAATTGAATTAAAACAAACAAACAAAAAGATTAGGCTGCTGTAAGTTTAAATTTGTAAAAATCTATTGAGAATAGCATGGCTGTCACCCTCTTTGGGGAAAATTGAACAGTCATAGTATTTCTCCCCACCCTTTTTTTCCTATTGTCAACTTTATTGACTAACCTGTAACCTTGATGAGTGCTGAACATCCAGCCGTTGAAGAGAAGCTATTCCCAAGAGGCTTGGGATAAGTAATTCCTGATTCTGAAATGGAGTTTCTGCTTGTCTGTCTGTGATCATGATAATTTCTGTTTTGCCTCGAGGGAAACTGTCTCCAGCTACAGGTAAATAGGGGTGTTACCAGAATATCTTCTGTGTAGTCTCTTTCCTAGGAACTGCCACATCAAAAAAGCAGAAATAATGCTGGCACTCTAAATGTAGTGGTTGGTGCTGTGTATAAGGTGGTAGGGCCTAATTTCCAAAGCTATGAAAAACTAAGTAGTCAATGATTCTTGTCTCTGGCAGTCACTTCTTACCTATTTATATTGATAATATGAAAGAAACCTAAAACATTTAAGCAGAGCATAAGAGGCTTAATAATAAGCATGGAAGAATAGTGTAATTTGGACCCCTATACAGACTGATGTTCTCATGGGAAACATCACTTTTTGGTATTTAGGATTGCTTTTCTTTCTTGAATCACATAAAAATAATGTCAGTGTTTATCTCTAGCAGATAGCAAGCCTTGTATTTAGAAAAAGATTATAATTGGTCTTAATAGCTGCCTTCCAGTTTCCAGGTCACTGTGTTTTCCTTCCACCTATAGAAAACTAGTATCTGTTTAAGCACAATTTTGTATTTGAGTGGGAATTTTTCCTATACATAATCTAAAAAATAGCACTAAATAGAATTATTTCTTGAGTGTAAACACAGACTGTGCCTTGGCTGAAAAATAATCAGAGTGTGTGTAGCTTCATATCCTGTGCAGAATATTTAGTTGTGATCCTTACAGCCACTGACTCGAGCTTCCCTATGGCATTTGAGTAAAAAAGTGTTTAACTTCATCTAAAACTTAAAAAAAAAGCAAAAAGCTCCAAAGCCCCCCATACTTTCTTAATACTTTTAATATTTATGCTGCTCACATTTATTGCTCAGGTTGATTTATATTTCATTGTTGGCCTGTGTCAACGTGGTAGACTCATCATGGCTATGGAGTCAGTATAAAAAAACCCCAGATAACCCTGCATTCTGTTGTCTTTAAAACTCTAGGTATTCTGTCCTTCTTAAAATGTTAACTTTAATTTATTCTTCCCATCCCTTTTTTGTTTGTTTTACAGCCTGTAATTCCAACCAGTCCAACAAGCAGTTCTACAACACCAACAAGTACAATGGGCATATCCTCAAAAATGGAGAACTCTGCTCTCCAGGATGTTTTCATCCTGTCTCCCATGTCAGGACTTTATGGCCCCAGGTATTTACATCCTAAAGTATTTGAGGTTTTGAAAAGCAGAATTTTGTATTTTAATTTCACTAGATTAATAAAAACACAAGCAAATGAAACAAGAAGCTCCACAATAAAATAAAATCTTTAGTAAAAATTAAGAGCTGGAAATACATGAAGCAGCATATCATTATTTTGAGACACAATTTTCACTTAACCCCAGATAAGTTGAGCAAAACCTGCTTTTAGTCCTAAACCAAGAAGCCATTTAAAGAAGTCTTTAATCATTTAGTTTTATTTACTTTTATGTGACCACTTGTATCTTCCTCTAAAGCATCAGGAAACCCTTGTCTTCTCATGTTCTACCAATTCTTTATGCCCCCTTTCAGATACCAGAGAACTCCTGACTAACCGTGGTTATCTTCCAGTTAAAATGGAATCTGATGATGATTTAATTAATTTACATTTGCTGAATTGAATCACTTTTATGCAAATGCACACACAAAACATCTCAATTACATGACCTTTCATGTGTAGTGTTTGGGAGAGGCAGCTGTATGATTTTAGCTTAATCCTAAAGTGGCTACATTCTCCACAATCTTCTGGTTTACTGTCCCTAGGGATGAAATTGGAATAATGTCTTGTGATGACATCAGCAAATTTGGAAAGTCTGGAATGAAAGGCTCTGAATCTCCAAGCTATTTTCTGGAGCATGAAAGTGGGAAATACTACACCTTAATTGAAGGCGAAGGCCACCCTGTGGGCTCAGAGTATGAGAGGAGCAGAGCTGCAGGAGTGAGGAGAAGAGAAAAAACACCCACTCATGGTAGGCTGGATTTCTTCTATATTTTTACATTCACTGGATTTACAAATTGTCCTACTAACACTTCAGCACCCCCGAGTATCTGTCATTCTTTGTTAGACCATGACCTGTTGGCTCTAAGCACTAGACAAAAGTTTATAGGGAGGAATAATTAGTATAATTACAAGCCAACGTTCAGTTAAGTAAGTAATTTATGCTGCTGCAGTGCACTCTTAAAATCTCAAATGAGAGTGAAGTTCCTCTTAGTTGGATAGCTAGTGTCCTGATTTACTCCATTTCATTCACAAGCTCTTGGAGATGATTCTGGTTGCAATGTTCTGGGCTGTTAAACCTCAATGAAGGGCCTGAGAACACTTACAGGTATTTATATGCCACAAGTAAGATGTAAGCCCCTCCAAAAGTCAGTGCTGTAGTAAATGGATTAAATTCCATGAGTAGTAGTCCAGAAAACATTTGGTAAAGCTAGACTGCAAAATCTTGGGATGGGGGCTGCTTAAATATATAAGATGCTGTGGAAAAAATAATAAATTCTGATTTTATACATAAATTTCCTGTGTATGTAAATGCACATGGACATACAGGTGTACAGACACATGTTTGTTTACCTCTATGTATCTATAGACAAGGTACTGCTGAGAAGGAATTTTGGTTTGCTTACCTGTTCAAACTGATTTGCTTGGTGTTTGGTGAGTTTCAGAAGAACACCACTGAAATGCAGCAGTGTATTCTCCATATATTTGCAGTGGTTTCATTTTCAAGGTATTAAGTTATTTTGGTCAAGTTTACAGACTTATGAAAAAAGACTTCCTTAGGAACTGTAATTTTATCTGATTTTGGAAATGGCAGCTTTTTCTGAGCCTCAGAGACAGCAGTGACTGCTGATGGTAGCACTCTGTACAGGTAGGGGCTGTCTTTTGAGAGGGAGAGGATGGATAAATACTTCAGTCACCTACTCTGAGACTGAGCTTTTTCCCTTTCTCTCGTTTTCTTAAAACAAGTTCCCAAATTCTTTTTGGTCTTTGATATCTAGGAAAGGGAAAACCTTTCACACTCTCAGAGTAGTAAAGAAAAATGTGTCTGTGAAGAACAGGTAATAAAAACATGCTGCAGCTTGGAGATAGCACCTAAGGCAGTTATAGTGGATGATCCAATAACAGCTGAAATGGAACACGCCTGGGGGAAAAGAAAAAGATCTTGAAGCACTCCAGGCACTGATTCTGTTGGTCTGCCACAGGGCTGGTGAGGCTGCTGCAGGATCTGATACCGTGGATGTTATTAAATGCAGTTCCAGTGCTTCTTTCAGTTGTTGGTGCTTTGGGGTGATGCCGCTTTCTCTTTGCTGCACTCAGACTGAGCTGTGCTTACCACCATAAATGTTAGAGGAGAGGGCAACCAACGGCCCCAGATGCCAAAGAGATTTTGATACTTAAGATGGACAAGATTTTTCCTCTGTCAATAATGTTTGCTGAGGTTTTCTTACTATATGTGAGATACCTATGGCATAGTTTGCATAACTTACCTGGACTAAGGCTTCATCTGCATTTCCTTTTGGCTCAGGTCAGCTAATGAGTGACAGTTCAGCAATGTCTCCTGCTGTTTTGAGAGCTGAGAGGGTAGGATTCCTCTGAAAACATGACAGCTGCAAGGGTATTTCAACCTACATCAGGCTGCAGCAATAGTTCACTGCAGAGACATTGCCCACAAAGGACATCCACCTTTCCAAGTGTTGTTCTGGTTTGTCATTCTGATAGTTTGAAAGCAATCTTATGTTTATCAGTTTAACAGAACTTCTGGCTTTCATTTTTTTTTGGTATTTTGCTACCTACAGCTGGATTTGTGGTAAAAACTGGCCACATGGCAAGTGTAAACTGGACATGTGTATATGCACACACTCCCTTTTCAGAATAGGGAAATCTTAATAGGTAGGGTATTTTTAGTAGCTTGCACAGCCATATACTTGGTGCTTGAAAGAGCTGTAACACTGAGGAGCAGGATTCCATCTTGAGGCTGGGAATAGTCAGTCTTTATCTTCCTGAGAAGTGACATCATTTCTAATAAAATTAGAATGAATGATAAATCTGAACTGTGATTAAAATTGGAGCCATATGGATGTATTTGGCTTGCTTTCATAAATTCATGCTGCACGATGACTTAAAATGTTGGGCTCTGTGCCTGATCCCAGGAACATTGTTTATGAGGGACAGTTCTGATTTTCTATAACATTAAAAATCTAAAAGGCATTTGATTTTAAAGTCTCAGGAACATGCCTTTGTTTCCAAAACAACGGTTAAACCAGATATTTTTTTTTTAAACTACAGAATAAATCTATCAATTAACAGACCTTGAAATGCAAATCTTATTCTGCTGTAGCAGAATGTTCTGTACTTTTGGACTCTCATATTTGCCCCATTCGAGTGAAAGTCTGTCTCGCTGGAAAGACAAGATTTATTGTAGATCAAATAAACACTCTCTGATACTGGAACCAGATAACCACGGGCAAAGTAAGGAAGATGCAACTTCTGAAGCCTTTCCTGGTTGAGCAGATGCTTTCATTATTGCAATGACTCACACAAACCACAGGTCAGAAATTCCTGCCTGCCATCAACTTACCGGAATTAAAGCAATTATTAAAAACAGGTCTCTGTTGCTGCTGGTAGGTGGAAGTATACCCAGCAGATGAGACCCTCAGTACAGATAATATATACAGAGTCCAAGAGGGCAAGAAAGAAGGTTTTTTCCTCTCAAGCCTTGAAAATTACACTTGTATTTATCATTGCTGCAGTGCATATTATTTTTATCACGAGTTGTACTCCTAGCCTGGCTCTAAGATGCTATGATACTCAGAGTTCTTGTGGCAGTGCATATCAAATCTCTTCTCTTTATCTGTTAGAGGCAAAACATCATAAATAAGTATTTTTTTTTCCTTTCCATTTGTACACACAGTAATATTCTACTCAGAAAACTATCCAAGTTGCAATGTTAAAACAGTTTATAGGTTACATTCTTTTGGGAAAGAACTTGGAAGTAAAATAAGCAGTTGCTTTGTTTGGATTGTGTGTTTCCTGTCCTAAATTTCTATTTTTGATGTCAGTTGTGCTGTGGCATCTGGCATTTGTGTTACAAATCTCTCTTCTCTTTACAGAAATACTGTGAAGTTTTATTATGTTGATCTTCATTGTTATGTGCATTCTTGTTTTCATATTTTTGGTTTTAATTTGTTTGATTTATTGCTTTGTTTTTCTTTTTTTTTCTTCTGAATTAATATTGCTCTTCTTAGGCCATATTTGATACTAGATGTTGCATAAATGCATGTGTAGTTAAAAGTCCTTTCAATTGTTAGGCAGACAGGGAATCTACATATATTTTCCACACAATTTGTTGCACACTATCTTTTATGGTATGAGTGAAATTATAATATGGAAAAATCTTAATACTCCAGATATATGTCACCCCTTCAATTTTCAGAAAATCATGTTATCCAGAAGCATATTTCTCTTACATGCCTTTTTGGTTTTATATCCTCCTAATATTTTAGTAGCTAAAAGGCTGTGTCTTTGAAAGAATGGTGAATAAAAAGCTATGTTAGCATACAAATAATCCACAGAAAAGACTTTGTCACTTTAATCAACCTAGGAAAATTGATAATGAAAAAGAAACTCCAGTTCACATTTAAATTCTGTTATTATCCTAGAAACAGAACCGTAGCAAACTAATTTAAAAACCCCTGCTCACATGCTAAAGAAGCACACTAAATTTAGTCAGCTGGCATAGGTGAAAAGGAATCTTTGGGTTTGTGGGTCAGATGGAACTTAACCTGTAATCTAGAGGGTGAGTTTCTGTGTTGTGTGATAACACCAGACACTGATGAGGCCAGAGTGCTAATGCTTTGTAGTCAGATTTTGCTTTGTCCTGATCTGCCATCGCTGTTCTGCCGATACCATAGAGGGGATGACTAACACACACTAGTATCTTACAGCCATAGTACCATAAAATCATATTAATTCAACCCCTAATATCTGTATCTGCTTTGTTGTTGTTATTGTCACCAGCCTGCTTTCCATGTGTTCTTTTTAAAGCACTGGCAATTAGCATTCCTTGAAATGAGATCCCCTCCTTACTCACCATGTGATTTTTGCAGGTCAGATAGGTTTTGCCATTTAACTGATGGAGAGGTGATGTTCTATCTGTATTAAACATCACTCTAATTGTACTAAAACATCAAGCCTTTTAGAAACTCTTTCTCTCTTTATTCCAAAACACCTGTTTAATGAATGAGCAAGGTTTTAGAGAACAGAGTTTTAAAACAGATTTGTAGTCTGCTTTACACTTACCAGGAACTGTGAGTCTGTGATAATTTCCTTCAGGTCCTTCTAATGAAGAGGAGAATCAGACATATGTGATGTTGGATTGATCCTGAACACTACAGCTGTAATAATGGATAGGCCCTGCTAAAAGGGATTGTTCTGAAGGGTCATGTCATGCTTGTAATTTAGAGGCATTCCTTACTCTACAGCCTTCTATCTTTAGTCTTCAGAAATGATATTGGTTTATCTTGAATTGTTTCCAGGAGATTTAAGGCCTGTTTCTATGCCTACTGAGTACAGTTGGATAGGGGAGTCAAAAGAACAAAATGTGTACAAGAGAGGAAGCAGAGGTGAGTATTATTTTTTTTCCTCTACTATTCTATGAGATTTTTTCTTTGTTACTTGATAAAATCTTGTGGCTTCATAAGATTTTGAAATATTTTAAGTGTAAACTTTAAATGGCAGAGGGTGTCAGTAGGTGTGGTACTGAGTCCAGTGCAAACCCTCACAATTCACTTGACGTTCTCGTGACTCTTTCCACTTTAATAGTACCAAGTGATGACCTTTGGTGTTTCACTGCAGCCTTTTGGCTGTATTTATATTTGCTTACACAAGCCATAGGATGTGGACTAGCTTCATGCTATCCATCCTGCAAGGACCCCAGCCCTTTTCTGACAACTCCTTTCTTTGTTCTTCATTGGAACCTTGGTTCAAATAAATTTGTTTGCAGAGGAAAGAGCCCCAGATGAAGTGGGGAATTAACCAAGCAGACAATACAGATGCAGCCCAAATAATCTCTATTTGTTTCCACTTACTAATATTTCTTTTATCTTTTTTTTCCTCTCCAACTGACTCTGAGAATTCACTCCTGCGGTACCTGAGCGATGACAAGATACTGGTTATCCAGGAAGAGCCTTTGACACAAAAGGACAACAAGAGGGACACAGGTCGTAGGTCAAGAAAAAAGGGCAAAAACACGAGCAGTCCAAACTACCCTATTAGTCCATCTGTGTTGACATCTACTATTAATGTTAGGCTTGAACCTGGACAGCAAGACGTCTTGAATTTCTCGCTAGCGGAAAACAATACAGTTCCACTTTATCACGTAAGTACAGAACAAAGAACCACTCAAATGTGTTCCTTTTAGGATTGATAGAGGTATGAAGGCATATTCTTCAACTTTATGTTTTAATGTTCTATTTTATATTCTAAGAAAGCTGCTTGATGTCAGTACCACAATAGCTTTCACATAAGAAGAGTCTAGACAGAATGGAAATATGCAATATTATGATATGAGGTTTTCAATTATTTTTGCCAACTCTTTTTTCATTTGTAGGGCACAGTGACTAGGAACAGTTCTTCATTCTGTGGCTTTCGTTGTGTGTTAAAAGAAATGCTACTATTTGACACACGTGATAAATTAGTAATGTATGACAACATAATAAATATGAACAACCCTTAATGACATGTCAGCTGCAAAGGGTCTGAAGGCAATGCAGGAAACTGGAAAAAAGGCAGTATCATGGGAGGAGAAAACATTACCTGCAGGGGTTGGTCTACCCAAAAACCTCAGTGCAGTACCTGTTCATAAATTCTCCTATAATGTGCAGTAATTACAGAGGAGGACAGGTGTAGAAGCATTATTCATGGACTGACAGAGTGGTATAAGTTCTTTTATCACCATAAATTTTCTGAATAACATTAGAGACAGACCTTTGCTGTCCTTCAGGAGATAGTCACAGGGATCGGAACATCTCAGTCAACTGCCTTATAAATATACAAGAGAAACTGAGTCGACAAATATCCAGGAGTTGCTGACACAGGTTTTGTGGGCTTTTGCCAGTAGAGAATCATTCATATTTACAACTTCTTTCCACTTTGAATACTGAAAGAATTATGAAAAGAGAAGCAAAAAAAAAAAAATTGTTTGGCATATCTATTCTGAAAGATAGCAATTTTCAGTATCAAAGAACATTTAATGGCATTTTGATTATCAAAAAGAAAGAGAAAAATAACAGATAGTTGTGTTCCTGGATAGAAATTTAAGTTTTAAGTAGGTCATCTCATTTCCTTAATATCGAAAGGTGTTATCAGGATTTTCATAAGCATTTCAATATATTTACTTATTTGGATAATGGGATTTTATTCTATTGAGAATTCAGTCTACAACAAGACCAAGGTTAATCAAAAGAAGGTATGTCAAAACTTTATCCTTACCAGATTACCATAAAAGAGCTTTTGCTACATACATATAAAGAAAAAAGCAAATAAATTTCTCAGCATACCTTTTCCTTGCTCTTCTAGTCTGTGTTTTGGTTTTTTCTCAGCTATCTAGAGGCAGTACTATCAGATGAGAAAAGTGCTTTGGCTTTTTTGTTTGTTTTCTTTGTTATGGAAGTCAAAAGTGCAGAACTGTTACAATCAATTTTCCATTAATTCCTGTACATTTTACACATGCCCAGAACAACTTCTGGATATGGATGGAAAGTTCAACCCAGATAAATGCTTTGGAAAGTGGAGATGATAATGTTAAATAGGATCTTAATCACCTTTAGCAAAGGGAAGGTGATAGTGTCTTGTAAGCAAACAAATATGGCACAATGGAAGGAGAAAGTGAGATACACAGTGTCACTTAGCAATTGTTTTATTTTCTAAGCATACTTCTATAAATACCTACCAAAATAAGGGCACGCACTTAACAGGAGTTTCCATTACCAGACCCAGATGTAAGTAGTGTTTAGGAAATTGGTAATTGCATAGATTCACCACTAGATTAATGCTTTAGGAAGGAATGTTGATTTGGAACCTAAAATTAAACAATTACAGTGATTTCCTGAGTTGCTGCGAGGACGCCGAGTCACTATACGAAATGGATATTTAGGTAATGCAATATTGGCAGCAAGCCTGAGATGTAAAATGATGCAGAAAGCTACATGGCAGTAAAATATTGCTGTCGAGAAACACTGCCCCCTTCCAGGGTGTATCTGAGGAAAAGTCAATTACAATTACCAGGACTGTTTTAATCAATATTAATCGATAGAGAATTTCTTAGTCCATGACTTCCTCTGTTTGCTCATGCTTCACTTCAGAAGTGACATTGTTTCCCAGATTAAGTCTAAATAATCTATAAACTGATCTGCACATTTTAAAAAACCTCCCTTTTTCTGCTGCTCTGTTACATTTTGCACTTTGGGAACCACCTTCTGTCTAAGAGGAGTATTGGAGTTCTCCCTCCAGACCCAGTCTGAAAATCTGCATGGTGTTCAGTTCTGTGCTTTTCACTCCCTCAGATTTGCATTAGTTTCAGAAGCCCTGAAATGTAATTTGCTGGTTACTGCATTAAATTCTCAAATCAGATAATGATCTCTCATCTGGTTTTACTTGGTGATGAATGTTCTGGGCCTGTTATCTACAATGCAACGGGATGTTTTGGTTTGTAGTATCATCCATTAAGAAGTTGGACTACAAACTACTGAATCTTCTAAATTACTTTTTTTTGTGGGTTAGAATTCAGTGTGGAGAAGAGATTTAATTTTTAAAATTTTAAGATAGATTCTTTCATTTCCATATTCCCTACGCAGCAGAACAGCAAGGATGGCTGCTTCAGGGTAGTCATTGAGAATGTTATGGCACCAGTCACTTTTTATTGTAAAGCTAATTTGAAGCATTATAGTAGTTTAGGGTTAGTCATTGTTTCACAGCACTTGCTTAACTTGCTTTTTATTTTCTTCCTGCTGCTCACAGGAAGCTGGTAATGCATGCCTTTTAGCACAGAGTGATGTAAATGCTATTTAACTGTTCCTGGAGCTGCGGAAGGCAGCTTGACAAATGACAGAAAGTTTAGCAGTACACGCTGAGAAGGAAAATGTGTGCAAAAGCAATGCAGATCTGGGGTGGTTTTTCTGCAATGCCTGCATACTGGGATGTGCCAGATGTTCCAGACTCTTTTTTTGGATGATAGGCAGTCCAATGACAAGTATGATAATAAATCTACCACAAAATAAAGTATTTTGATTCTGCTTTTTTCGATGTAGTCTCAAGATAAATTTAACAGACATCCAGAGTGATAGGATTCAATAAGTGTCAATAAATATTAGCTACAACTAATAATAACACAGCCCAAAATACCATTTATCATTGTGATTTATCCTTTTGGACTACTTTTTGCTTTACAGTATAAGGTAAATTTTGTTAGCCACAAAGCAGTCTTCCTTTAGATATTTTTTGAATACTTCTTTTAACCTCGTGTTTAATCCGGGGTACTTCCTCTGTTTGATGTAACATTTTCCAAAACTGGAACTTGCATTCTGTTCAAATTGTGCTGCTTTCTCTGTTACTGTGTGCTGACATAATGTGCATAATGCACCACACAATTAAAAATTCAGAGGGGGTATTTTTCTTCTGTCTTTAGTTAATTTTTTCACCTGTCATCTTGGGTTTCTTTCAGTGTAAAAAGGGGGTACCTCTGAGCTGTACATGGATGTAGGTTGCATGAGATTATTTCCTGTCTCAATTATCTCTCCCCTCAACAAGAGTTGAGCAGAAGAAAAACCTCAAAGGCTGCTTTCATTTTTAGCTGAGCATAATCATTTTACAAGTGTATTCAATGGGTTAAGCATCAGTTCACTGAGCTAGAGAGATAAGTAAAGCCCCTGGCAACGAGGCTACTGGTTCACTTTTGAACAAACATAATGTAAAGAAATGCTTGGGATAATGAATATGTGAGTAATGGAAGCAGAAGAAGAAATCAGTTTTGCAGGGAATTCAATATCTGAGTACAGGAGAATAGAAGAAGAGTATTTACAATAAAGGTAAAAGAACCTTTTTCACATCTGAATAAATGACATACCTCGATGGGATGAATATATTGCAATTAGTAATGCTCATTGGCAAGCTCTTCTAGCCTCATTACCAATGATTCCAGTCTCTTCCACTAGTAAACAACAGTTAAACAATGACTGTTGAATGTTCTCACGCTATCTCTGCAGTTCAGTGTTCTCTTGTTTTCTGCGATTTACGTGACTTCTTTAATTCTTAGGAGAAAATATTTCTTTTCCTTATGAAATCTCATTTGAGGAAACAATTTTTGTCATCAGTTCTCTGTAGAAATTTCAGGTAAATAGGGGTTTCTACAGGATTTGCTTTGGGAGAGGATCATCAGATCTGCATGTTAGACAGCACAGGCCTGACTGTTCTTTCATTCTTGTGCGAGTCGGAAGGAGAGCCACTGAAATCCCTAGAGCTACATAAATGTGAAGCTGACTAAAGAAGGCTGATAGGTGCCAGTGACCTGAATTTCACAGAATTTGTGCTTTATAGTCTGTGACAGCATGACAAGACTTGTGCCTCCTGAGCCTCCCACATGTCTACCAGTCATGAAAGCGGCCTTTTAGCAAGACGAAATAAAGTTTTAGTCTGGGAACTGGGTAAGACAATTTGTTTTCCAAACGCTAGGAACTGCACAAAAGCAGCTGCCCAAAAAAATTATATACGAGGTTGCTGAAATTGCAGATAGGAGTCTACCAGATATAAGTCATTGTCAGTGTTGTAGCTGTGCATGTAATTACAATTACACGAGGAAATTATTTATAGCACTACACACCCATTGATAGAAATGGCAGTGTGTGGCTTTTTCCATATAGTTGTATGACAATTTTCCACGTATGCTATCAAAAATCCATTTTTAAGGTTGGTGTTTCAAGCTAGCAGTCAGATTGCACTCCAGGGATAGCTGCTTTGGGGATCAAACTCAGTCAAATGAGAGACCATACGTATGTGTATGTCTGTAGTAACCCCTCGTCTCCACACTTGAGTACTGGTGCTACTATGTCTGTTATTAAATACTGGTAATACTATGCATGCTATTAATGAGTCAGGCAGGAGCAGCCAGTTTTTTCTAGGAAATCAAGCAGTGATAAAAACTGAAAAGATCATAAATGTGTTTTCTGCCTCTCAAGTACTCTTACTAGCTATTTTCCCCCCCTCTCTGTATTTATGCAGGTATTCTTTGCTCTTTTCTGAATTCCAGCAAACTAATAATGGTATAGTGTGAGTAGTGAGTATAGTATAGCGTGAGTTGTGAGTAGTTAAGTGTTTAACTCATATTTTCTTCCTTTTCCCACTGCTGTAGAACCATTGTAAATTTTCCCCACTACAGACTATGCTTTAGTTAATTAGATTATTCCATATATTTGAAAATTAGTGCTCATTAATGTCAAAAAAATAATGGTGTTGAAAGAAAGACATCTAGAAAAACTCTGTTGTTAACAGAAGCACATTTCACTCTAGTAACTCTTTTTCAGTGTAATGTATGCAAGGTTACACCATCCTAACAGTTATTTACAGCTGTACTAGTGGAATATGTCTTGGAACCACGATCCAAGGCAATTACCCCTCATACAGGTGTTCTTTGTGCACTTTTTGGAAGGAAATAAGAAACTAATTCTGTAGTGGTAGTGAAAATTTGCAATACAGATCAGGAAAAGAAGCGGCCAGCACAGTGTGAACAAGGAGGATTATTTTAGCTTTGTCAGGGAAGGAAGTGTGGGATGAGTCCCATTTGGGAGAGAAAGTGAATAAACCCGGATTTGGAAGTGCTTTGCTTTTATTTTGGAAGCAGTTTTGGAAAAGAAAGGCCTCTACTAATTAAGAAATAGAACGGGAAGCACTTGAACTCACTAAATTATTAGTCCCGTTTTTAATTGCTAAAATAAGTAACACTAGAAGGCAGAGGGATAGGAGAGAAAATCTTTGAGCCTTCTAGTATGAATAAATTCTATTTTTATAGCAGAGGCATGGGTAGTGCTGCTGTCAAAGTTCTTTCACTCGGTTGGCCACACAATCTTTTCCTAGGCTGCCCACAGTATTTCCAGGGGTGATCAGATGGGTTGGTTCGTGTTTAATAGTGCATTAGCAGCAGCAGCAGTCTGACATTTATTATGCAGCATATTGCTGAAGCTCTTCAAACAGATCCTGTGCTTTAGATGGATGCTGTTCCCTCTTGCAGTCCGCTTCAAGAAAAGCAGCATATTTCTAGATGGCATGTTTTCATTTTGGTAGGATCTTCAGGCTAGATTTCAGTGTACTCTGAGGAGAATTAAGTTGTTTATAGCACTGAGGAAAGCCTGTTATAATTTTGTGTACTCAGTTACTCAGTGGGAAGCTCCTGCCTTTGCCTGATTTTGAGAAGGTAGGGTGGAAAACTCCCTGCTTTTAAGCTTAATGGCATCATTTCATTACTTTTCATCAGCTAAGTTCTCTTATTTGAACAGTACCACCTTTGATGCTCACATGTGCTAGAACATTTTAGCTGAATCAATTACCAGAACAAGAAAAGCCTAGTATTTCATGCAGCAACCAGAGGAAGGTTACTTGTAAGATTTCTAGCATCCTAATTACTGTGGAAGTTGAGAGACAGGAAAGCATATGTAAATGAAAACTCTTAGATGTGTTATTTGTGTTGTATTGTGGAGTTTTGCTATGACGTACCCTGTGGGTTGAGGGTGGGTTGGCTCTGGCAGTGTTTTCTTACAAACCCAAGTATGTCACAGGATGTACCAGCTGCAAAATCAGAAGAGTCTTTGCCTTTCTTTAATTTTCTGCCCTGTGATCATTACTGTGATCATTATAAAACTTCATGTCCTGATTTAGTGATCCACTTCTGACTTGATATAGGCTGTCAGTACCTCCATATGCTTGATAATTTGGAAATAAATCCTTGCCATTAATAATCCTACTGTATGTTCCCCATGTTCCTGCAGCAGGCTGATTCTCCCTGGGATATGAGGAACGCTTTGGATAACAGGAATGCTCAAGAGAAAAGAAGAAATAGTAGTTGTGTGGATCTCCATGGTCCTGCTGCAGGGTTTGTGTCTTTCTGATTTTAGGTTATGTAACTAGGCTTAGCAGATGCAAGCAGGTGATGAACAGGACTCCTGAGATAGTTTACTATTGCTGTGGTATCTTCAATCCCTTCCAAACTTAGTTATTACCAGGGTAACCTGACCACTGAAGGGTTTTTGGCCCGCATCAAGTGGCAAATCATCTCTTACCTGCAGCAGAAATAGCCTGGTAAAAGATGATAACTGACCCTGGATATGGATACAGCAGGGGCATGTGTGAGGGGGAGAGGTGGCAAAATGCACGCCTGTCCCCTGAACATTGCAGAGCCTTCTTGGAACTGCTGTTAGAGCGTACCCGTGTTCCAGCCCCTGTGGTTAAACAGCCCCACAACACTTCCTGTCTCGTGTTTCAGCTTTGCAAGTCTTCTCCAAAGACACGTTTGATTTAATAGCTTACTGTCTGCCTAAGGTAGTGAGATTAGAACACAGACATTAGACTTAAAAACCCAGTCTGTTTCCTATTTGTCTCTTCAGAAAGCATATTATCAAAGATTTTTCAAGTGCAGATTTCTGCATTTTTGACCATTAATTTTAAAACATACATTTTTCTAATTTCAAGATGAGAAACAGTTTTTCTAGCTGTGGGAAAACTTCCACATCAGAAAGTTTGGCTTTAAGTAATAAAAACAGTCTGAAGATTTTCTTTTTAATCCTGAATGACTTAGTGCTAAAAGACATGTTCAGTTCCAAACCTCGGAGGGATAATCGATGTAGGGAATCAAGTTATGTAAAGCTATGTGAGAATGGTATTAAAGGAAGTGTTGATGACTGTTTTTCTGAAACTCTGTATTTTATGTGGTAATGTTTGGCTTCCACACTGAAACTCCCTTTCAAATATTACCATTTTTGCAAACCTTGAGTTCCTAACAAATTTTCAGCTCCCTTCTTAGTTTAGAGATTAGTTCACAATTACACGGCAGCTGAAACCATCATGCAAGGGCAGATGTAGGTTGCTTTAAAGGTGATCTTCATTGTGAAAGAGCATTTAGTTAGAAATTGAAATATATTTTCCATTTCCTTTTCCTTCGAGCTACAAAATGACTACTGTGGTTTACTGCTGTGACTTCTTTTGCTGCAGATACCACTAAGATGAGTGCACCAAGGAAGTATAGTCTTTAGTTGTCCTTAATACTGCTTGTTTTTCTTCTACAGAGAGCAGGGGACACAGTCAGTGGAGATACTGAAAGGTAAGTACTTCTGTTATTCTGTATTTACACACATCCATAATCTAGCTGTGAATTATATTTCCTCGTTTACTTTTGGAACTGTAGCTGCAATATTTGAGGAATCAGTTTCCAGGCTTTAGGCATATTAGCATTAATAACATTTAGTAAACGTTGTAGCTTTCATTTGCTAACATCCAATATAAATCAATTGCAAAGGCTGAAAAAACACTAAAGATTACTGGGGGAATGATGTTACTACCAAGTAGTAGATATTTTATCTCTCTTTTTTTTTTTACTTTTGAAATCTCATTTCAGAATCACTCTGAGGGTGAAAAACATGATGCATGTCTGGTGTGACTTTTGGAAATAGGCAGAAATTTTTAGTGACCATCTACATGCTAACTCAGACTATACAAATTACTTTTTATATTTGTGGCTCACATTTGATAATACTAAGAATGGGGACTTCAGTTCATCCCTTATTTGAATTTAATCAACTAATTCTAACGAATTAGTTTTGCAGTTTATCTGATGAAGTATCTTCATATTCCAGCTGAATCCCAGTAAATCATATTAGAAGAATAATTTTGAAATAACAGATACTTGGGTAACAAAGTACTTCATAATTAAGCTTAATTGGAATCTATTCATATGGATAACTATTCTTTTTTACCTGTGTTCATTCTGTATGTGGCCTAAACCTATTTAAGAAGCTAAACCATGTGCAGAATATAAAACAATTAATTACATTTAAAGTCTTTTCACCAATCTAGAGGATTTACAATTGATGGTGATTCTCTTCACTGGTATAAATGAACATTACATACAAGTCTGAGCTATGGCAATGCTATTTCTTGATCCCTAAACACAAGTCATCTCCTGCCTGATTTTTCAGGATTGTCATCACTTTTACTGCTTTTCATGTGTATTAAACAACAGAGTTATTTTGAAGGCAGTTGTAGTGGTAAGAATTTATGGGTGTTTCTCCAGGCATAGGGTGCTGTGCATGTTTATTTAGAATGGCATTTAGCTCAGTGGAGTAGCACTGTTGAGGGAAAGATGGAGTGAAAACGACACCTCCAAGGTAAAATTCTGCCTCATGGGGTAAAAGACAGTCTCGCCTCTCCATTGCCACCACTGGGGTTGTCATTGTCTCATCATCCATCACCTCAGCTAAAGGTAGATTCTTATTTTTACAGTAAACTCTGGAGAGTTCCACTTAGTATTTTGGTGTGATTCAGAGCGGAAGCAGCATCCATCTTGTATGAAGCAAGGGTTACACGGGGGGAAAAAGTGTGTCATTCACAGGCTCTTTTGAAGTAACAGTTGGATTTCACCTTTTGCCCTTACCTCTTATACTGGAGTTGTCAGAACTTCCTGTTTCCTGTAAATCTGGGGGGTTTGCTGTAAATCTGATGTGTTTACTGTTTTTGCCAAGTGTCCCAACTCTTTCATGCCAGTGCTGTTGTCCTCTTCTTCCCTCACACTGGTTCCTCCTTTTTCTCACTCCTTTTTCTCACCCTTCTTCATTCCCATATGGCTGCCCCCTCCTTCAGCCTCACCTCCCGCAGCAGAAATCGCAGACCCCTCCCCAAAATCCTCATACTTCTCATCCCTTTTTCATCCTCCTTCTCCACACCCCCAGTTTCTCGCAGCCACCAGAAAGAGTTGCAAAGGAATTTTGTCCTTGATGGAGCAAAGCATGTGGAATTATTTGGAGTGGATTGCACCAGGGACATGGCAATCCAGACGGGCCATCCTTGGCGGGCAGGACGCACGCCTCTGCTGGACATCCGCCAAGAGATATGTACCAGGGACATAGGACTTCATGAAATTCTGGCAAACTTTCAGAGCAAAAGGCTATTTTATATTCTAGCAAAAGGCTGTTCTTTATAGAATGACTCTCCCTTTCCTAATCCTTCTGCCACACATTTTTAATTCCAGGTCCAAAACATAACCATGTCATGTCTTTTCATTATGCTGAAAAATACGAAAGAGGCAGAGTTATATTCTCTTGTTCCTAACAT
The DNA here is from genome assembly GCA_013399075.1 of Chloroceryle aenea. NCBI lineage: Eukaryota > Metazoa > Chordata > Aves > Coraciiformes > Cerylidae > Chloroceryle > Chloroceryle aenea. Next base: position 824,719 of record VWZY01005978.1, on the reverse strand, counting down.
CCTTCTTTTAAGTGGTTTAAACAGCTTAACCCAAACCAAAACCGTTGCAGATATTTATCCCATAGAGTTAGGTTTTGGGGAGCAGGAGACAAAGGTGTTGATAGAATTGCATGTTTGGATGGAACAGCATTATCTTCATTAGCTGTGCAGTTGCCTATCGAGTTTTGGTGATATGATTGCATCCTTTGTTTTAAAATGGAAAAGGGGGGGTGGAGAGAGAAAAAACCTCAAAGAACAGAAAAAAAACCCCACATTTCTTGCATGTAGTAGAATGTTCCACAGGCTGCAGGGAATATATACTGAAAACACAAGTAGCTGTGTGAGAACTACAAGCCTACAGAATGTTACTATGAATATCTCTAATTTTAAACTCATCACGTGAGGAGAATGTCAAGCAAGTCTAGCAGCTTTTTTTTCAGCCTTGAGCAGAATAAAAGCTACATATTCTTGTGTGACAACTCTGGTTTCCTCCAGACTCTCTTGGCACACCTACATCAGCCGTTTGGCCCAGCACTGAACATGGGGCTGGACTCTCACTATCCATGCAGAGCACCCACACCCCCTGTTACAAGCTACTGTCCATTCACACATGAAACTCTGCCCCTGTCTGACCAGTGCAGAAATCTGAGCTCCAATTCTAAGCAGTCTTGTGGCTAGAAAAGTAGGGCAGCCACAGGCAAGTGGTGACACTTTGCTTCTGAGCAGGTGTCACGATTTGGGAAATTACATGCTGCAGTTGGAGGAGGAATTACTCGGTGTGTGAATGTTCTGAGGCCTTAGAAAGGCAAAGTAAATGAAGAAGCAGCTACTGGTTTTTTCCTTTTTACCAGAAGCAGTTTACCCTGATTGCTATTGTTGAAAGGGGTAATGGGCATCTAACACCTAAGTGCTGCTGCAGCATGTTTGCAAACGCACACCTGACTGAGCAGGGCTCACAGTGCTCTCTGATCTTAAACTCCCTTTAGGAGAATTCTTTTCTAGTAACAGGAAACCTTGACACTGGTGGATTCTAGATGTGTGTGCATAATATAACCGTGACATCATTATGGAGGCCTTGGGCTTGAAGATCTTACTCCTTTTAGCTTAACTGCACAAGGGGAAGAGAAGGCAGAACGGAATGATTTCATTTATGCACTGCACAACTGCCAGATGAATGAACAGCCTTCATGACTATTTGCACTCACTTTCCATGTAAAAATGCTTCTCAGGTTCTGTTTTCATTTGTCTTTGTAAAGATGAATGCTTTAAATTTAATTTAGTCCTGTCCTCAGTGTCATACTTTGGAAATTTATTGATTTTTTTTTTTTTACTTGCTGCAAATGTTAGAGTGGTAAGAAGAGAAATATTTTGAAAATAACTTTTCATTTTGACATTGCTTTGTCAACTTTGGATGTAGAGATAGGTGGGAGATAGATACATGTAGAGATACACCTGTAAATGCAGCAGATGCAGAACAGTTCAGACACATCTGAGCTCGCTGAATTACCAGGTAATAGCCTGTAACATAGTTCAGAGCCAGCAGCTGAGCCAGCACTGGATTGAGAAGGGATTTCAAATCTCACTACAAAATACTCAATAATTAATTTGCTGTGAGAATTTACTTGCTGTGACAGGAATACGTTACATAAGCTTTGGAGGTTCTAGTAACCTACATATCAATCATCAATCTATGTGGAAAAATGCAATCTTGTGACCAGATACATAATCCAAATTGCTACATATGTGTTCCTGAGATCCAGCCATAGGAGATTTCACACTGTACCTATGATAGTTTTCTGCACAAATGTCATTTTTAATGTTTAAAATTGGTCAAGTAAATTATGGCAGCCTTGACCCTGAGCTGCAACCAGCTCGCACTGAAGTAATTCAGAATGTGAGAGATGAAAGTTGGAGAGATTCACATGGCCCTTGCATCTAGAAATTTCTATCTCCCAAGTATTTGCCAAGTAAAAAAGAGCAGGCTGATTGGTGCCATTTTCTAGTTGTTTATAGCAGCTGTGGATCAATAGAGTTGTTACTCAAGCTCTGTGTTTTGAATCTCCTCGTGCTTCTAAATATCCAGGTGGCAGCAGGGACTAGCAGTATATTTTCAAAGGCAGGCTTTGCTGGTGTCTGTAATGTTGAACCAACAGCTTTGAAATCATCTCTTGATCATCTGTGCTGTGTACTTAAGAGCTTACATTTATGTAACCTCATGAAATGGGAGCCATCCTACAGAGGACTAGGAAGCAAAAGCTCTCAAAATAGTCTGTTTATGGGCTGGGCATCAACTTGGACTTTCCACACAGGTCCCCAGTCAGAATGCTCAGAGCGTGTTGCACCATGACAGAGGGTGAAATACACTACCCAGTTATCCCAGTTATCTCTGTTTCAATCAGTGCTGGCAAACAGCCTTCCTTTTTTACCTACCAGAAACCTTACAGATTCAAAAATTATTGCAAACTGGAATAGTCAAAGGGTAGGTTTGGATTGCTCTGTTTGGTCAAATAAATAGATACAAATCCAAGAAATGATTAGTGTCTAAAATGATCATTTAATCAATGGTAAATATATATAGTAGCAATTTGTTATAACTAGAGCCATTTTCTGTTACTTCTGTTTATAATCCTGTCCATTACAGCCAGAGTGGGATCTTGGAAAAGTCGACACTGCAGATTATAACTATTGCAGATACCAAAGATGAGGTGAAAGGTGAAAACCACTCTAATTATTCTTGTTTCTAGACTGCATTCACTCACTGGGATTTAAATCTGTATCCAGTTGCCTGTGGAGAAGCCAAAACCATAGCAATCTAGTAAGATACATCAGTTTGTTCTGATACAGTTGTAACTTCCATTTAGTGATGGATTTAATGACCCTGAATGAAACAGGAAGAGAATGGGGATGTTATGATTAAGAGCACTGATAACCTGTAAAAGCCATTTGATCTGATCTTTCTGCTGCTGATGTGATCACCACTTATGTGATCAAGGGTTGCTTGATTTGTATGCAGCTGGTTTAAATCAGTCCTTGCTTTCAGTAGATATATTCTATAAATTTCCCAAGCTAAACGACTGTTCCTTACCAGAGCTTGTGGGACAATTGTTATCTTTCTGTGGCAGAAAATGAAAACATATTCCTGAAAAGGAAGAGAGGAATGAGCATTCACAGGGAGCTGGTTCTTGCAGTTGCACTCGGTGACACTTGTTTCATGAAGAAATAACAAGTGACTTCTGCTCACTATAAAAGGGAGGTTTTCTATGAACAGCAAGTTGAGGATGCTCAGAATCCTGGTGCTGGTTTTAAATGGGCATGACTGCTTTGATAGCAGACGTGCAGAGGCTTTGCAGCTACACTGTTGATTTCACATAGTCAGCATTTGGTAGGTGACAATTCATTAGAAAACTTTTACCAGGTTTGTCTTTCCATTCTGCTTCTTACAGCTTCTATCAAACAGATTAAAGTGGAATACAGTACTTCTGCTAGCCCCTGTAATTCGAGGGGGTTCCATTCTAATTAGTTTTCTAGAGATTCATTGTTGCTTTTTTCTAACCATAGGACACCATTCCTCATTTGAAATCCTGATTAACAATCTTATCTCTATATTTGCATTTCATTTGCATGGCCTTTAAGATGCAAGTTGGAAATTATCCCATCTAGTCAAGTCCTTTAAATTCCCAGTGTTTTGCATCTACCTATGTCAAAGTAATTTCCATCTGGTTTTAGCTGAGTCCTGCTAACCTTCCTGCTTAGGCTCTGTGTTCAGCATCGGCGTTCTGATTTGTGTTGAATCAATATGCACCTAGTATTGAGAGCAGAGAGAGACTGTACTTAATCTTGATGTCTGCTTGCTTCTCAGTACCTTGTATTTCTCCAATTCTTCTTCCCTCTTCCACTGTTTGACACACGGCTAGGCAGGGCATCTCAAAACTTAGCCTAGGCATTGCTAAAGTCCTTAACATTTCTGTCAAATCAGAAATCCATTTGGGGAAAAAATGTAAGATACAATAACTATTTTAGACTTAACTTCACAAAATCAAGTTTCCTGTAGAGTTTTGTAGTTATTTGCATAGTGTTTTGCCCTTTTTTGTGCTGTATTATGCAAGGGATGTTTCTGCATCTGTTACTGCTTTTTTCATTTGGCAAAAATTACTCATAAGTGATTGGTCTTCCTTTTTCTAGATCCTGCAGTTTGGTTCAAAGCCAGAATTATACATCAACAAGAACTAAACTGGTTTAATTGATTTGTGAAGTATAGGTCCAGGCCATTACAACTGTATCACTGCACTTGCCTTCCCCCTCCCCTCTTTTTCCTTTCACTGCTGTAACAACTTTTCCTAAAAAGAAAGGTGAGGAATACCTCAGCTGAATGTGATACAGGGTATTTCAACCGGAGTAGACAGCATGCTGGGGTTTCTCAGTGTCTAAATGAATTGATTCTGTCATCTTCATGCAGATAATTTGCTCATCTGCAGAGAAGAAAAGATCAATATTTCTTCTTTTGTGATCTGTAGATCTGAATATTTGAGGAATAATTAGATTTGGGGAGGAGAACTTGATAAAATCTTTGAAAACAAACAAAACCAAATCCCTCCTGCAGACTGTTGGAAACTGTTCCCAAATACAAAAATTAAGCTCATTTAGAACACCTATTCCTGACCCTTCATAAGATGCCAACTTTTCAAAAGCTTGCTTGCAGGCTGCTTCTACAACTGGGTAATGCTTTTGCTGGTAAGAGTCTGTGGTTGCTGTGACACGTTACTGTGTTTGCAGGGAAGCAAATACAACTTGACTAAGGACATTTTGGATAAAAGCACAGATGTATTCTTCATCCTGTATATTGGCTGAGAGAAAGAATGGAAGCATTGAAACAGACACTTTCCAGATGGGTCAAAGCCGTGATTAAAGGAACAGACCAGAAATCAGGGGAGCAGTGCCCAGCAGGATTGATTTGCATTTATGGTATTCCTATGGGCAGGCAGAAATGGAGCATCAATGACAAGATCTGCCTTACAGCAGTTTAGGTGTCTGTCCGTGCCTTTACCAAATGGGATAAAGCTGGGGTTTCTTTTTTGGTTTTCAGTTGCTTCTTTCAATCCTCATAATCTACAGAGAGCTCAGAACTTCTAAGTCTCACCTATTAACTTTTATGATTTTGATTTTAATGTTTTGCATCCCATCTTTACACTGCAGTCTGGAAGTTTCCTTTGACTCGGGACCAAGAGCTGCTTTCAACTGACAATGCAGTAGTTGCTTCTACTGGTAAATTTGATTGCTTGTAACAATGGGAGTCATCAAACAACAAAATGCTGCTTCCTGTCTTGCTGACTTTAGACATTATGATGACCAAAAGAATTTGGGAATTTGATAAAACTGTCCACCATCTTTTTTTATTTTCCTTCTTAATTCCCCCCCCCTCATCCCATTCCAATTCCTGCACTCTTAATTACATGACATACACAAAAACATGCACATTTTTAAGATTTTACCACTTCTCCTTTTTCTTACTTTTGAAAACCTGAGGGGAAATTGTGTGTCTAAGAATTTGTGTGCTAGATCAGACAAAGTTGACTCTGATTCAGTGTCCTGTTCCCATCAGTGGCCAATACTGTAAGGCCTCTGGAGGTGCCTCTCTGCATTGTTCCCTCTCTCTCCTCTTTGTTCTCTTCTTGCCTTTAGAGAACTCCAGGAGAAAGCTCAAATACACCACAGGTAGTATTTTTACATTTGAAAGTCTGTGTGAACTTTTGGTATCCATGGCATCCTGTAGCAAAATGTTCTGGAACTCTTTGCTGCTGGATGCTGTGAATATGAACAACTTTAATTGTGTGTCAATGAACAAAGGTTCAAAACAAAAGAAGCTAACTGCTAATTTTATGTAATTTATCTAGCCCCTTTATTGAGTATTTATTCCCTCTTTCCTCTCTTCAGAACACTCCTGAGCTCATAAACCTCCACAGCATTGCCCTCGATTGCCTTCAGAAACAGCTTGATGAGTTTCTTTTCAGTTTCCCTCTGTCCTCTTTGATGTTTCTCTAGCACAGGGATATTGATGTTAAAAAAGACAACCACTAAATGCAGCAGCAGTTGGAGCCAAGATCAAAGCTACTTGAGGAAAGTTTACCTGATGTTCGTTTGGTTGCTGAGAGTTTCTGTTCTTTACAACAGGGTTGTTTCTGGGCCTGTAGCAAATGGGCACCACTCTTCCTTCCAACAGCCAGTGTAACTGGTGCATTCCTTCTTTGCCAGGACATCAGTGCCACAAAAAATATTACTGGTTTTCTAATTATCTACTTTTTCTAGTTAAGTGCTAAATAGCTGTGATCTTTATGAATTTCCTGGGCTTAATTGTGTTGGTTGCTTTCAAACCCTAGTTGATCAGGGTCAAGTATTTTTTAGGCCAGTGATTGAATCAGATATTCTCGGATGATTTATGTGTTCTTACATCAGTATATTAAGGATGATTTGGTGTTTCTTAATAAACTGCCACTGCTCATTGAAAACAATGGATACATTTCCAAAAAGCCTCCCATTTTAAATAACTTTGATACACGATTACATCTGTAAGCATGCATTTGAAAAGGCACAGAGTGTGTGTCTATATGCACTACTTAGATTATTTATTTTTCTGTAGTTATTTGACATCTTTCTTTCTTTCTGTCCTAGATATGCAAGTTCTGCCATTGACCATCAAGGAAGCACATCCATGAGGAAGGTAATGATATATAAATGGACTTTAAAACAAACAAAAGATTCCCCACCAGTTTAGTTCATTGTCATGGTTTTAAAAGATACTTAAGATTATCACAAACCTTGCAATTTCTCCCTGTTATGAAACATCTGAAAATAAAAAGCTAGGAATAACGTCCATGTTCAGAAGATTGGCTGCTGCAATCACAGCAGGTCAGTTTGTGTGCAGTTCTTCTAGTTCAGTAGGAAATGGGATGTGTTCAAAAGATTGAACTAGATGTGGGAGAACAGAAAATGCCTAGGTCAGAAAGGACCTCTGGAGGGAGGGTTGCCCTGAAGCAAAAGAAAATTTTAAAACCTCTTAAAATATTTATCCAGTATGAACACTGTGATAAGGAGATATGGGACTAAGTCTGAGGATTTTTGTGGTACCAAGCCTGAAGATCTTCAGTGCAAAATATCTAGATGTTATTTAGTATTTTGGAAGTATTTTGAGCAAAGGACAAATAGAACATTCACAGAATGCCTGTTTCTTCATTCTGTCATAGCACTTCTTTTTCACTAAATGGGTGCTAAATAACTTTTGAGAGTTGCCAGATGTTATCCTGCCTCCCAAATGTTTACAAAGTGAAGGTAAAGACCAGTGACAATAGCAGAAGATGTGTTTGGAAAACCTGATTTGTGGAAACTTACAGTTGTGTTTATCCCTGTGCTCCCTGACTGACAGCCCCTACTGTGCCTGCTACCTCAAAACACTTGGACCTGTGGCTGTTCCCAGGGCCCTGATATTGCAGCTAATCTAATGCACAGCATCAGAGGAACTCGGTGCACTGTGCCCTGTGATTTGTCCATGCTCTGGTGGCCGTGTTTGGAACTTGGTAATGTTTTTCCTTAAAGGCTCCTCTGGTTTGAAATAGCAGAGGTCTGTGCAGCCAGTTTGGCACTAACAGGCTTGGTTCCCTGCAGCCTGGCAGGTAACTGAATCTCCAGTCTCAGGGCATTTGTTAAACACAACATAACTTTCTATTTGGTGATTCTGTGACAGCACTTCCACTACTACACTGGGATTATGTGGAGGCCTCATTAATTTAGCTTCGTGTAGCACAGACACAGTTGGTTCTTTTCTTCTTTCCACAGTGTGCTTCTTACAGGGCTGGGGTGGGAGGGTGTGCATTTTGTTTCACATTCTACTTTGTGTCGTGGTTTTGAGATGAGAACTTAAAACGCTGACAACCACAGTGTGTTCCCACATCATCTGGCTGTTTCCCATAGCAACGGAGTCATTTTGAAGTTGCAAGTTCTGACTGTTTTCTTGCAGTGTTTATCACAATGTTAATTATAGAGTAGTTCCTTTATCTCTCGGAATATGAAGCCTGGATTTTCTAAGTTGTGGTGCTAATTAAGGACCGATTCCCAAGATATTGCAAACCTTTCACTTTCTCCAGTTTTCTTGCTTTGAATACTTTGTATGCGTGCGTAAACAAAATGTAGTAAGACTAACTTTCTTTTTTACGTGAGGTAGTAGTTTCACCTCTCCTTGGTTCATTGTGCTTCTATTTTCATTATTTTAAAAGCTTTTTTATGGAATGTTGTATACCAGTGTCTGGTGAGTAGCTTAATGTGTTGTATATCCTCCAGTCGTTACATTTTTCTTGCAGTTCTTTAAATATAGTCATATATGGAATCTGTAAGTTATTTAGAGGAGTTTATTCCATCACTGCATTTTATTTGTTTTTAATTTGGCCATCTCTTTTTCAAAACCAGACACCTGCTCTGTCCTCATGCATTCTGATGCAGAAAGAGGAACACTGAACAGATTGTTTGTGTTGCAGTCACCCCAGCTCTCCAGTTGGCACGGCGTGGCTGACCAGTGCTGCTGCTGTGGCTCGCAGTACATCAATAAAACCCCAACCTTGCTGTGCATCTTTAGTGCTTTCTCATAGACTAACTTGTGTGTTTTCATTTTCTGCCTGGTTTTTCCTACATTTCCTGTAGCACAGGAGCAAGCATTAATCTTTGTCTTCCCTAGTGCTTGAAACAAAGAGATAAATTTGCAGCTATCAGGTTATGTCACCTGTCAGAATTACAACAGTTTTGTGAAGCATCCATATTCTGTGACTGACTGGGAACACAGTCTGAGATAAATGGGGCACAGAAAGCTGGTGTTCTTTGAGCCAGCTCTCTCAGGAGCCAAGAATTGCTGATTTCTGCAAGTCACTAGAAAATGTTCATGCTCTTCAGTGCTGTTAACTGGCTAAATTGCAGAAGGGTTACAAGCAGGTCTGTGCATGTGCAAAACAACTCCCTCCTCCACTTTTAATACATATTAAAACTTTGCTCTCCAATACTTGGAGTTCTGTTTTCAGCTGTTCTTTTTCTGTAGTGCTTAAGCTGTAATCCTTCATTATCCTAAATACTAATTTTAATATTTTTTTATTTCACTTCTAATCCTCAGCTATTTAAAATTTTAATAGAGACATTTAAACATTTCCTGTGTTGTACCACAGTTGTTAATAAGGAGTTTTGTAGGATGTGTTTCTGATGGCATGGTGAGGTAGGGTAAGCAGGCAGTTATCTCTGGGAGAGGGTAATTCTCTGTAGCTAAGGTAGTGTGGAGATAGCCCTGACAGGCACTGAGCCACCCTTCTTCTCAGGTCTCTGCTGAGCTGAGTGTTTCTCTCTCACAAAATAAACATCAAGAAAATGAAAAAGATGGCCCTTTTCATGCGACCCTTTTTGCCTGAGTCTGCTGGTTTATCACACTGTGAATGGCTGATGGTTTTTCTGCTGGTAACGACAGCATCAGTTACCAATCTGGCAGCTCCTTCCTTGTGCTGACCTGTACATTTTCCCCAGCACTTCCATGCTTGAGGGAAATCCTTACCATCTTTTGAGTAGTATCCATGTTTTTAACAGGTTTAAATAATGAGATGCTTTTGATTTTTTCCTAAGAATTTATAATGATTTTATAATGCAGCCAGGAAGGATTTATTTTTATTCCCCTCAGAGGTGTTCTGTCAGCCTACCAACCTGACAGAGTTGTGTAGAAACAACTAAAGACCAGGACTTCAACGTGTGATGGAACACATGACTTTACAGGTTAACTATATGATGTTAGTGTTGGGATTTCTTTTTGAATGAGTGCTTGTATTAACTGTCTCACATATACTTACCACAGACTTCAAGTATCATTCATTTTATTAGGTCATTCACGTGAGTTTATATCCTTAGCTTTCAGACTACTGCATAACCATTGATGCAAAGACTCTGTAATGATTTAATTCCAGTTGTAATTCATAACTGGGGGGGGGAAGGCATTTCAGTTTGTGGATTTAGTACTGTGTTGATTTTTTTATGATGTTTCTAACAGTAGTGAGAGAAAAATGACAAAAATAAGATCCTAAGATAGCTAACCCTAAGATAACCATGGAGATGGTAGTGAACACCAGATGTTTTGTGTTTCTATTGCCTGCACTGGGGTTTCATATTTATTTCTGTGGTTTTTTTCCTTACAGTCATTCCATTACGCTTCCCTCAGGGTAAAAAGCAGGAAATGGTCAAAAGGTAACTTACTTGATTTAACATTTTGAAACTAGAAAATGAGGCAACTTCTCTCATAAGTGTTCTGGATCAATGCCAAAGTTCAACTTAATTGAAATATTTCTAAATTTGATAGTAAACACCAAAGTAAAATACCAAATAAAGCTGTTTGAGGTATGTTGCTAGACTCGGTGACAAAATTTCCTCTGACTTAAGTAAAAGAAAGGTATTGTCTGTCTATTTTTCCATATCCTTCTCTTCTCTTTCTTTAGGTTTTCATGGCCTGTTTGAGATTTTTTCATATGTTCACTGTTTTATCATAGATAAACATAATAAATTGATATGAAAGTCTATGGCCAGTGACCTCTTTTTATTCTGTTTGCTGATTTAATTTCCTTGGTGTTTTTATGTCATCTAAATTTCTTCACTGTTTCACAGCTCTAGGACAAGTATAATTCTTGTAGCAATACAGACTTGGTTTTTCACAGAAAAAAAGTCAAATATTTTAAGGAAATTTCCTACAGCATCTTTTAAAAACAAATAACACATAATTAAGAGAAAATCTGTTCTCATTGATATTTACAAGGCACATTAAAATTTTAAGCCTTTCAATTAGGATGTATTGAAATACAGTAACAAAAAAAAACCCTTTTGCTGATGCTCTTCCTTTAAACAGATGCAGTAAAGTTAAACTGCCATTTAGTTAAACTCAGGTTAGAAGAAATGGAAGCATGTGCATTTTTATGGAAGAAGATGATCTTCCTTTTTTATTGATTAGAAATACTGACTATAAAAGCTGAGTTGAAAAATTCCCAGAATTTGACAGGCCTTCTATTGCTGCAGATGGTAACAGGATGAATGTATGAAGTTGTGTTCACATCTGTGTACAAATGATATCATGCTCTGAGTTTTCCTTGGGAATGATGATGTCCATCTCAGTCAGATAAAAATGCAACCCTAAGAGGAATGAACCCTCTACAGATTAGATAAACCATTGCATAAAAAGGCCTGCTAATTTTGCATTCAGAGCATTGGAGAATAGAGAAACTGGAACTGGAGAGGATTTGGCTTGAAAGATTTTGAACTAAATGTTCATTAACCATTAGTCATGTGTTTATGTTGAGAAGAAAAGCTCTTCCACTCTCATTCAGTGAGATGTCTCCCACTGTTGTCCTGTTCTCAGGGAGCTCTCTAACAAGTGGGAGCAGAAGACGGATTTCCTGCAAAGACCTGGGGCATGGAGACTGTGAAGGCTGGCTATGGAAGAAAAAGGATGCCAAAGGTTATTTCACCCAGAAATGGAAAAAGTACTGGTTTATTCTGAAGGATTCATCCTTGTACTGGTACACAAACCAGAATGTAAGTGTACCCTGCGTTTGGAGACAGCCAAAATTAAACCTTAAACTTGATCATTCTTTTGAATTTGCACTACCTGGTAGTGTATGTTAGTGAACTGCTGCTTTAATTGCTAGGTCTGGGCTGGTCTAGCTGCAAATATTTCAATTCAATTTACTTTTTAGTCTCCAAAATCCACAGCCAAGCTTAATAACATAGTGGATGTTCATGGCACTGTGAAAAAATGAATACGTCAGTAGGCAATCATCTTCCACAGATAGTATTTATTTGGACTGACACAGTGTTCACACTCAGCTCCTTCGTTTCTGTTGTCTGGGGAGATGCAGACAGTGTAGCCATTCATGGTAGCTAAGCATTATGTGAAGCAGATGTGAAAATCTGCATTTGCAGATCTCTTTATCTGAAAGTTATTCTTATAGAGATGTTCTTCTTGCTTTTGCTGAACGAGTCTGGAGTTTTCAGTTTCTCATATGTAAAACGCTGTTCTTGGCAAAATGTTATTGAAAATTCCCAAGCCTACGCTGGTGCAAGCTGCAGATATGTAGGAAAAAATAATGGGGGGAGAAGCCCAAAATCATTACACTGCTTTTCTTCCGTTTGTGCGCCTTGAGCCTCAGCGCCTGATCCAAACTGTCTGCGGACAGCCTGCTTCGGTTACTGATATTTTACTCCATATTTTCCATTTTCTTCAAGTGGAAAATTTTACTGCCAGAATTATCCTCTGGTTTAGTGTTTTGTTGTCAGCCCCAGACAGCACCGGCCGAGGGTTTCGTGCTGTACATCCTCTTGTTTGCCGTGTTCATGCAAGGTGCCGGTCATTCCGTATCCCGCTGGGTTTCAGTCTGTTGTTTACAGCCAGGCCATAATCAGTCGTACACTTGCTCATACTTTTCAAAAACCTGCCTGGTGTTAATATGTCTCCTTGGGTTTCCTGGTACCTTACCAAAAGAAGCAAACAATGACCTGAGATACTTTCTAGTTGTTGCTTTTCCTTTTAATCACCGGTGAGCTCGCTGTAGGAACCTCCTCAGTTATTATTAGCAGGGCAGATGGTCGGCACAACCGTGACTTTAAAAGGAGGCAGCCACAAACCAGTTTTAAAATGCAGATTATATGAAGAAGAAGCTGAGAATTCTTCTCTGTAGCTGTTGATGTCCTGGATGCTGTTTTAGGTGCTGTATTTGGTGCTGATCGGTTTTCTGTAATCTTCAGCAGAGGGGAATTGGGATGACTGTGCCTCCTTTAAGAAGCTGTCAGTTGAGTTACTTCATAAAAGTTATCGACGTCGTATGATGAAGTAAATGCAATTTTTAAGTAAAAAGATGGTGGGGAAGATATATTCAGTATTTCCATTGATTAGATGGTTGTTCTTAGCATAAGACCCAAACGGCTGCTGCCCATTTCTCTCTTCTTTGACTCTCTTTTTTTCACCATCACTTTCTCTTCTCTTTTGATAGGATGAAAAAGCAGAAGGATTCATTAGTTTACCTGAGTTCAGGATAGATAGAGCAATTGAATGCAGACGAAAACAGTAAGTAATGTGTTGATTATTTGTCATTTCATGGATCACTCTTGGATACTATATGCTATATATAGTACTGAAAATTTGTAGACCCAAAGAAGGATGTTACCCAGAACCCCCTGAAATCTCTAAATAATACATAATAGCTCCACTTAAGGTTTAGTAATTCTCTTTACTATAAAAGAGCCAATTTAATACATATTCCATAAACTATCTTATAAGGAATTGAATAATACTCTTGTTGACTTTCCAGATAGTCCAGTTTTATCTTCAGTTAACTGAGTAAAGCAAAAACTACTGAATATGTTAGGCAAGTGCTAAACCTTTCTTAGGTTCAGTATGGTCATCTTGATAAGATCAAGTGTGGGAGAAACAATTCCCACAGAAAATACCATTAAAAATTTCATAGCAAGGGCTGGTGAATCTCATCTCCATGTTCTCCTTCATGGGAGAAGTTTACATACCCAATATTGTGGGTAATATTCTCAACTGCTAAAATATTTAGGTTCCATATGCAAAATGAACACTGTGTTATTGCTTATGTGCATATTGCTACTACGGCATTCTGCTCGTGGTAAAAAGCATATGCTAAGCTTTGCCACCCTTAAGGCACATCTAATAACAGACACTCGTTGGAAATTGTTTGCAAGCAGTGCTGGGATTGGAATGTGGAGCTGTTGAACAGCGGGTTTAACACAACAGTTCTGCTGCTCTGGGAGTAGCACTTTGCCAGGATCGCCTGAGTTACTGCCCCTGACTTCTGCAGCTGGATCTCAAAAACTTGCTGCTATGAGGAGCTACATAGAATAGCATTAGAGACCATCCTACTAAAGCTTTCCTAATTATAACTCAGCATCCTGGATTTTGGGTGTACTTCTCTGATGGCTGAAAGCACTTCTGGTCTGAGGAGTACAATGAGCATGTGTACAGGAAAGTGCTGAAGATAGGAAGTGCAATAGAGACTACTCCTCAGAAAATCAAACCTCTTCAACTGCTTGTTCCCATCTGGAGGTATTATTACTGTCTGCCTGAGAATTAGAGGAGGGTGCATTTGTACTTACTCCTTTCAGCTGAGGGTATCACCGTAGAAATTAAACATGAACTGAGCACTATAAATTCCTCAGAGGAATGAGTAGGTATTAATAACGATATTGAACAAAAATACAGGGCAAATAATACCCCTTTGTTAGAATATAAAACATTTAACAAATTTCAGTGAATTAACCAAGATCAAACAGAAGGTCATTGTGCACAGCTAGAAACAGCTTCCAGAGCTTTGCTCCAAGCATTAGAATGCATTTCCTCAGAACACTTCTTGCAGCATGATTTCTGTAGGGTGTATGCTCAGGAAAAAGTCCGATTAACTAAAACTTTGCACACTACTGAAAACTGAGTACCTTCAGGCTTTGAATCCTTTCAGAAAGAGGTAGCTCCAGGGGTAAAAGCATAATGAAGATGTTAATAGTATTCCCTTTGTTCACTGAGCTGAATTGCCCTTTGATTTCTTCCTATCATTTGCACTATAATTTATCTATTCCCCCCATCATAAAAACTACACCTTAAATTTGCCACTATTTTACCTGCTCCTCTGAAAACTGCAGAGAAAGTAAATCCAGTTTTGCAGTACCCAGTTTGATCCAGCATATTTTGGAAGAGTTCTAACTCACACTTCATTATTCTCTCTGCTAGACTGGAGGGAAATATTTCAGTTAGGATTTTCTTGCCTTCTGTTCAGGGAGCTAGGGAAAGATTTTACAGGATCAGTTCTCACTTCTTTCCACTTTACAGTATCTTTTTCATTTAATAGAGGGGGTTTAGTAGGTGCTGGAATGTAACCAAAAAATCATTGCAAGCTTGAAACCTGAAAATATAAATCTGCTTGTGTTCTTACTTGAGTCCATTTTAACATTCATACAGAAACTAATAAAGCAGTTACCTTGACATTTACTGAGGACTAAGAAGTAACCCAGTTCTTTCATCTTTCTTTTTTTTTTCTTTTATTTTTTTCTCTTTGGTAGGTTCACTTGGTTTTACATTAAAATTGCCTGAAATCTACATTTACTGTTTTGTATTTTAGTGCATAAAGAAGTCCAGCTAAAATCACAGTGTTCATTTTCTTTCAACTCCCTCAAAAGCCAAACTAAGAACATTTTGGGACTGAGCTTGGATTTCCCCTCCAATTTCTGTTCTTATCAGAACCATCAGTGTGAAATGTTCAAACCTTATTGAACAAAAGGATTGGAAGTCTTACTGGAATAATGAATAGATTTATCTTTTCCACTGTTCTGTCCAGTGGAGAGTCCTGTTTTAGAGAATCACTGTTACTGAGGTCCCTAGTATATGTTGGAAGAAATAGCCTTAAGAAAGGCTTTCAGAAGAATATATAGTAATTGAATGCATTATTCTCTATGGTTTGATGATTTGCCTCACTAATGCATTTAATGAAGGTTCCCTGATTATTATACGAATCATGGCATTATCAGACTGGTTTAGCTCTCCAGGCTATATTTGGATGTAGAATGACCTTGTCCCTGCAAGAGAAGGTTTCTTCTGGAAAACTTTCCACTGCTTTTAGGTAACACCTGCATCTTCATGATTAAAAATTAACTTCCTCTATTAGACATCTCAGTTATTTTAGTTTTTCTGTGATGTGACATGACATGAATAGCACATTGCTTTCAAAGATACTGATAATTATAATGCCTTATGATGAAGCTGATCCACAAGACCAAAGATTAATGGAGCTGCCTATGTAATAAATCATTGTTAACTAGTGCTTTGCCTGAACTTTCCACAATCTCAAACCTAGTGAAAATGTTCATCCCAGAATTAATGCAAATTTAAGTCTTAAATTTATGAGAGCATATGCCATACTGTTGGTACTTCATCCTGAAACAGGGTTCTCTACAAATGTCATTGGTATAGTAAAGGTAGATGTGAAGTTGTATCTTAAAGGTTGCTGTAGTTTCAGTGGGTTTTATTACTTCTCAAATGAACCTGACAGTCTCAGCAGACAGCAAACCACAACTTGAGCCACCCACCCGTGGGCCCCCCCGGGCAAGAAGGCTCTCAGCTTCCTGGGCTGTGTTTACTGAGTGCAGCCAACAGATGAGGCAAGTGGTTATTCCCTTAGAGATGATACTGATTACACTACATCCACATTACTACATCCAGTTTGGGGCCTCCCAAATCAAGACAAATGTAAAACTATAGGTATCATTCTTTTGCATTATTCATGTGTCTCTGTACATCCTGATTTATTTCCCTGGAGACACTTCTGCAGTCCTTAATGCCAGTGTACCTAAACACTTCCCTAATAACAATCTATGTGACACTTCAGGGAGATGAAGATGGATTTATTGTCACATTTTGCCACCCAGAAACAGAGCTGCAAAATATTTCAACCAAATATTTCCACAGAATTGGGGTCTCTATTTCCTAACAGTAAAGACTTGTTTTCTTCAGAATATTTAACTATGGAACAGTACAAGATACTATTGCAGCTATGCTTGCTCAACATTTCAGATAAATTACCAGATTTGCAGGCAAAAAGCTATAAAGCAACATTCACGTAGTAACCAATTAATAAGTCCATTTGCTGTGGCTTAGCACGTGAGAAATCCATTGCAGAAGCAGGAAGACCTGCAGCATTTAACTGATGTACCCTTGACAAAATTCTTGCTCTTCCTGCGTTTTATGACACAATCACAAATTCCATAACATCTGAAACAGGGCTCCTACAGAAAGCAGCTGCATCTGTTGTATAATCCCAATTCACCTCCGGGGCGAGCCCAGTCTGCACTGTACCTGAGGTAGGGTTCCTGTGGGGGTGTAACATTCAAATGCCTAACCCAGATTGTATCACAGTAGAAGGGCATAATGGAGCTAGGTTTGAGTTCTCTCTGTCACTAACTCTTAAAACACTGACTCTGAAACCCTAATATTGGTATTTTAATGCTTTTACATATGTAAATTTCCTGTCTAGGAAAATAATCCTATTTACAAGCAGAAACTCCATCATGTGATATTCTAACAGGATTAATCAAGAGGATTAGGATCTTAAAATCCACCACATAATCCTCTCCAATCCAAGCCAATACTTAAATCTCAGAACTGGAAGATGCTTGGGCAAATGGAACCCTAGAAGGTAGAGATGTTGCACAGAGTTCTGACCAACCCAAAGTAGTTTGTTGACAGGGCAGCAAAAAATACATCTGTGAAAACAGCAAATCCTGTTTCAACAGCATAGCAGTGCAGGAGTATTGGTGTAGTAGTGACTTTTGAGTATTAAAAATTAAGTTCTGTAAGGAGGTACAGTATTTAATTACTGTCTAATTAATTAACCATGTTTAATGTACCACTCTAATACATATATGTGTGTGTGCATAAAGACACCTACAAAACTCACATTTCTTATTCCCAGGCAGAGCAGTTTGACTTGCTGATAGTCAGCTGGTGTAAGGGGAGGAAAAATTCCCCGTTAAAAAGCAGGAGACAAAGAATGATAAGAATATTTGACACTAAAATCATATACCAATCGTGTGAAAGAAATCATTAATTGGCCCAGAGTGCACTTAAACCTGTATTTATATGATGATCAAACCCCCTTACCCTTCAGGAGATATAATTAACAAGCGTTTGCCATCTAGTGGGCAGCAGGAAAGTTTCCTCCTCCTTTGGGATTTCTGTTTTCATTTGCAAACTACAAGTAGCTGGGGAGATGAGGCTTTGCAAGTGAAACCTCAGTGTCCTGGTGCCAAAACAATACTCTGATAGCTCTCGAGTCCTCCTGATGGAATTAGGATCCTTGATGATGACCAAAGGTAAAGTTCACATAGCTCTAATCTCACAAGAAAGGGACGTGCTCTGCTGGTACCTCCTTCTTCTGTAGAACTCTTGTGAGGAGAGGCTCTTACTGTAGGCAGTGGTGTTAATAATATTTATAAGAAAATCAGCATGGCCAGGTGAAGCTTTTTCAGCTTTTATTTCAGTCTCTGAAAACTGCAGTCAATCATAGTAATTAATAAACCCCTCGTTTGCATTTGAGCTATTAATAGTAGGAACGTTGCATCACAGGTTTTTCATAATGCCACGTGTAATGATTCCTAATCTGATTCTTACATCTGGTAATTACCATTAAAATGTCAGTGTTTTAAGGGAAATGTTATGAACTATAATGTAGGGGATTGTAACATTCACCAGCTAATCAAAATAATAGTCTTTTAACGCTCTGGGTTTGTGGTTTTCTTGAAAGCAATACTTCTTTTAATTATACTCACACAAAAATTTTGTAAGACAGCTGATTATTGTTCTGGAGCAGTTATTTGAAAACTGCTCAAGTGAGGGAGATCTTAGGGATTAAATCATATAAAAGCACTAATAAAAAGCATCTTAATGCAAACTGTTATCACCCACGCTGTAAGATTTTGAGCTTGATTATTATCTCACGCCTGTAGCCTGCACAGACTACAATGGCCTGTAGTGATGTCAGAGTGTAGCCAGCCTGGAGTGAGAATCAGGCCGTGTCTCACCCACTCCGCCCGATGGAATTGAATCACGCCGGCGAAGGAGCTGACCTTTGAGGGAGGAGAAGGAATATCAGCAACACCCAGAGCAGTGTCAGCCTCACGGCTGCCTTTTGTCACTGCTCTTCGTACCTCGGGTCAGTGTAGCCAAGGGTGTAGTGTAGTGTACTGTACTACTAGGGTTGTACTCAAGTAAAACAGTAAGCCATTTAAAAATGAGAGAACCCTGTTGTGACAGGCTGTGATATTCACATTTATTGTTACTCACATTTATGTAGTCCCATGAATTCTAATTTAACTGGCATTTGTAAGGAGGTACAGTATTATAAATTAACCTTTGCATAAATTTAAAATCACCAAAGGGGAGGAGGAAACCCCAAAGAACTGGGACTTCTTGAATCAAAATCTGTCTGGGAGAACAAACTGTGCAATAAAAATATGGCAAGATTCATAAAATTGACCGTGAATTATAATGTAAAAATAGAAGGTTTAAATTTAAGTATTGGCAGCTCTCTTGTTTGCTAGATGGAAGATGAGGAAGCATTAACTATTAATGACTCCTGGTTTTTGCAGGAAAAATACAGCAAAGATTAGTAGATTAAAAAGAAAGTACTTGGGATAAGGCAGGGTTTAGAGTAACTTGACAAAGCAATTGCTAGAATTAGAAGTGACTATTTAAAGAGTTAACACTACACAAGGAACTTATTATCTAAGTCCAAACAAAGCAAACCTGTCACTTAGATTCCCTAGAACTCTCCATATTGCCTCTGTTAAACTCAAATTGAATGGAGATTGTCATTAGGGACTGAAAATATATTGTATCAAATTTAGGAAGCATTCCTTGATTTAAATTCTAGAGACCTTAAGGTCTTATGACTAAGGAAAGACAATCTGAGAGTGCTGTAGTTTAAATATCATCTCCAGTTGAACGCAGTTACTGGCTGGTTGTTCATCTTTATAGTCCTTCTCTTCCTAGTTTATTAATGTCAAATAGTATTTGGATAAATTCATGTACATCTTTAGAATCAAAATTATAATAAAGATCTGAGACAGTTACAACACCAGAGTTGGCAGCCCTCTGTATTTGAGTAGGCAGAAACCACAGCCAGCTAAATATATGAGAAGAGATGGAGGGATCAAACTCTTACTCCTTCAGAGATCTTTGGAATACAACTAATATGTACTTAAATAAACTCCATAAGATTTTCAGATTCACCCAAGAAGTTTTTAGATGGATTACATCACTGGTTATTGAAAGGATTTACATTTCTAAGTAATATTGAATTTTTTACCAGTACCAGTTACGTTCCCAAACATACATCAGTAGGACCCCATCCATAAATTTATCTATCAGGAGCTTCAGACTGAAAGTTCAAAGTGCCTGGGAAACCTGTAACATGCTGAAGAATTGTACAGTGGGTCAGTCTTGCACATTTGTAGACAAACTTTGAAAGAAAAGGTGCTTTTTTTTTTACTCTTTCTGCTTATTTCATAGTGCCTTCAAAGCATGCCACCCCAAAATAAAGAGCTTCTACTTTGCAACAGACTGCCTGGAAGAAATGAATAGGTGAGTTATGTATTCTTTATAACAGGGCTCCAATAACTGAAAATAATACTTTGTCTCAAATAGAAATACACTCTGGGAGCATGGTGCAAAGCTGGTAGTGCTCTCAGTACAGTCCTCCCTTGATTTTAGTATGTGCAGTGTTAAACTGTGAGGCTCATTTTATGTTTGCTGTAATTTTCTGTTACACCACGTGGCACAGTTCTGCGAAGGCGTGTTAGGAAAGTTAGTTGTGTTGGTCTCATCTGCATTCATTAGAGTTTTCATTTGTTAATGGGCATAAAGTTTAGTAATGTGACATGATCTAAAACCAGAGAAAAGCAATTTAAATTAATTCTTTTTTAGACAGGAATGGGATTGCACTAATCATCTGCCTTTATTTTTCATGCCAGTGTTTAAAAAAAAAATATCAAAACAAACCCAACCAAACAAAGCCCCCAAAGAACACAAGCCCAAAGAACAACTAACCATTAATAATTAATTTTGTTCATTGCATCACTGTCCTAACAAGGAATACAGACTAGGAAAGTTCAGTTATTGGCAGTGCTGTGTGTTTTGAAATGTCCTTGGACGTGCTGGGAGGACATTCAGAACTTGACTGGCCAAGGCCCCGAACAACCTGATCCAACATTAAAGTTGGCCCTGCTGTGGGTGGGGTGTGGGAACAGACCACCTCCCGAGACTACTTCTACCCTAAATTACTCTGTGCTGCTATTTTGTGATTCGGTGATGAAGACAGAGGTTAGATGAAGGTGGGGAGGTACCTTTGATCCCCAAAGGCAGAGTCAGATGTTCTACCTCCTCCTGTTACTTCAGGAAATTGTTTATACCCAGCTGAGGTAAAAAGCAAGGACACGTGGGGCAATGTTCCCCTACTTTGAAGCCTTAAATCTCTCCTGGCATAGGCTGCTAAACTTTGAGATTTAGTTCTTCCTGTTTGAAGACTTAGACACAACTACCTCAGGATACAGCTGGACTTTTTTCTCTGGAATATTAATGTCTAAAAATTGTTCTCCAATTGAACATTTATATTCTGTGCCTTACATGGCCCTTCAAACAACACTGTATTGATGTGTAAGACTGGCTGTATTGAAACTTTTCAGGCCACTTCATCATCCACTGGTGATGATTTCCCTTGTCAGGAGCACCTCACTGGGGCTAGCTGTCATTTTTAGGATACAAATTTGGCAAAAAATATTTTTTTCCCAAAGTTAATACATCCCGCTGTTCAGTTATGTCATGTAGCTGAGAGTTGTTTGGCCCCAAACTGACATATGAGGATCTTTTACTGGTTTTAACCATGCCTGGTTTCTCCCTTGATTTTAGCTCCTTCCATAGCTGTGATTTGTTCGAGTGCCATTGATCATATCTTTCTATTATACCATAAAATGTTCTGTCTCGAGGAAAACCAGGAAGTCTTGACACACATTCAATAAACTGCTTTTACAATATTCATTGATTTTTCTTCCCTGGGGAGCCAGCGAGGCTGTCTTTAGGACAGTTTACAGCCTTCCTGGAGAGTAACAGTTGGAGACATGCCAGGATGTATATTCCTATCATACTGCCGTGTTAGGCTGGAATTTACAATTATTTGTCCTGATTTTTTGGGTCTGCTTCCCATGAGAAGTAAACAAACCGGGAACTTCCCCTTGAAGTATTTTTTGCAGTATTTTTTCCTTCAGAAATGCTGTTCCTGTAGAGTAATTGTAATTCACTCACCAGACCAAATGATGGATTACTAGGATACCTCTGTAAGATCCCCTGCAGCCTTTACACGCTTCCTGGAATTCCTTCTCCCAGATATCCTGCATGAAATTTGAAAGGAGTAAGCAAGATTCATAGATGAAAAATGTACTTAAAATACTAATTTCACAGATCTCTGTCTTCCCAGCAAATTGCTAACCATGTAATCTGAGGAAACAGGGCAAATACTCTGCATGGGATCTCCCTCTCCAGCTGTCACCACAAAATGTAGCTGGATTTTCTCTGCTGACAGAAGGGTAGATCTTTCACACTGAAGGAGTTCTGATACAGAGAGTAACATGGCATTTCTTTTTTCACTCTTCAGGGAACATGCGCCCTTTCTCCAACTGCATTTCCCACCAGCTTTTGTTTTAACAACTGGTTTTCCACTTTCTTACTTCAGACTCACTGTTTAATATTTTTTCCCACTCCAGAATATTTTAATCTGCCTTTAACACTGCAGTGCTGCTGAAAGCACCGTGTACCGATGGGTAGTAATTGATTTGTATGTAGCACAGAGAGTTACTCCACTGCAGCTGAATTTTGCCTGCTGGGTTGCATGGTGCAGACAGACTTTGGTTTGCAAAATTAATGTTCATGCTGTTTTGTCAGGTCTTACACGAGCATAGTTGTGTTCTTTGAAATGAATTAATAATGAAATTGATGAGCTCATCTTTTGCTTGCCACGGTCACGGGGTACTCCAAGCTTGTTAAAGGCCTCATTTCCCAGAAGTGCTTCATCTGCTACTGTACCGTGCATAACCTGTTTATGGCTATAACACTCTTAAGGAAATTAGCATTGGATTTAATATCCAGTTGTTTTACAATATCTACTTAAAACTTGCATGGGATCGAAGTACTCAGTGCAGTGCATTTACAACCTCATCATGGACTCCAACTATTATTTTGTTTAAGTTCCTGTTTCAGGCTGAATAATTTTATCACATTCGATTTGAATAACTGGGTTAACTTTGCAGTTTTAATAGCACCCATAAATCTTTCGTGTTCATTCAGAAACTGTAACAAGTATCTGCTACCCACTGAAACAGAATGATGATTCGTTTTGTAGGGGTCACTCCCAGTATTTTCCAAGTAAGGTCCTGAAAGGTTCTAACACACTATTTCTTTTCAAAAGAAACTGAAAATTAAAGTCTTCTTAATTGAATCTCTATTAATTATAAGTGGATTTTAGGATGCATATTCTCTGTATTTTTTTGTATGGTCTATAACCAAGCAAGTTACTCAAGGCTTACCCAAAATCATCCTGTTTATTACTAAAGTTCATTTCACTTCCTGAAATGCTGGGCATGTCAGTCTCCTTTACAGATCTTGGCCAAATCAGATGGTGTACCAGGATTAATGCATCTTTTACCATTTTAATTTACTTTCATTCTTCACTTACAAATAAGCTCACACCTAAGGAAAGATCTTGGCAACTAAAGAAGTCAGACACACACCCCTAACAGGCATTGCCCTTCAAACAAGTGCTCCTGGCACAGTGAGCAGGAGGGTAATCATGTCTGTCCTCATTTCACAGTTCTTTAACAAATAGAGCTGAGTAAGTTATTAAAGTGCTCTTACTCCTCAGTCCCTTACCCGATGACAAGCAAGGCAATAATTCTGCAGAATAAGAAAGGCATTTTTCAAATAGAAATCCCCAAAATGGAGATTCCCAGTAGTGTTGTAAGTAAACATAAAGAGCAGGTTTTCCCCTTCTTCCTTTATGTTCCTATAAACTTCTTTCAAATCCAGGAAAAACAGTGCATGCCCGAGGCCACTTCAGCCCTCTAATTTATTGTTCTCACATAAAAGCTCACAAGTTGCAGCACAAGTAAAACAATTTTCTGATCAGAATTAGCTGCAGGCCCCAGAGGCTGGATGAAACCATGGTGTATATGGGAGTGAAGAACGCAGTAGCAGAGCTACACTGCTCCATCTGGGGAAAATACTGCACCAGGAGGTACTAGTACAGAGCTGTAAGTCTTCAAAATTTCCTCTTTTTTTCAGCCAGCCACCTAATTCCTCCTTTCTGTGATTTATGGACTACCTGTCATAGACTTTCCCCCTTAACAGAGCCTGAGAACCACCAGCATTACACTGAAGGAGTCCAAAGGTGCTGACAGCCGCCGTTACTCAGTGCACAATCCAAACTGCCATTCAGGTGTGAATTTATCCCTAATGTGCAGGAGCTGGGATTTGCATTGGCTTTCCGTACTAGGTTAAATTACAACATTAACTTAATCAGATTCTGCTGTAAATAATACCAGTGTGAATTGGTATAGTTCTTCTGGGAGTCAAGCAGTTCAACTGCATTTAATAGAGCAGATTTTGTGATTACAGTGCTGTACCTCTCCATGATGAATGAACGTGCACTGCAGTCACATGTTGTGATGTTGTACTGGAGGGACTAAGTTAACAATGCAAAATCTGAAGGTTTTAGTAACAGAGACAAGTAATACACGTAAACAAATAGGTCATGTCTTTAACAGGAATGTTTGGTGTATTTGATCTGATTTTGTTTAAGAGTGTGTGGAAGTAGAATTACCTAATTTCATAATATATCATCCCATCTCTTAAAAATAATTCCCTTCTAAAACCCAGAAATCCCCACCCATACATTTCAGGCCATACTAAACTCAGTTCTCTTGCTCATAAAGAATGTTTCTTTTCTTCAGCACATTCTTTTCACTGGATGAAAGCTGGGGAAAAAGCTGGAGTGACTGAGTAAACTTACAGCATGCATTAAATGTTAAGAAGTCTGAGCTTGGATTCACTTTTACAGCTTTTGATACTTTTGCAAGAATGGGAGAAAGGCTCCCTGGAGAATACTACGTGGTCACACGTGCTGAAGGGTATATAATGTCCCAGTTGGTGTAGGAAGCAGTTAGTGCACGTTGCAGCTTGGGGATGCCCAGAAAGCTTGGTGAATTATCCAGAGTAATATGGCAAATCCAATGGGATAAGGTTACCGTAGGCTGAAGTCCAGTAGCCACATCTGACTGAGGCATCTTTCCAGATTCCTTTAAGTATCAGCTTGAAACTCCACCTTGACACAGAATGATTGTTCCTTTTTGATTTGCCCATGT
This sequence comes from Chloroceryle aenea, assembly GCA_013399075.1. Taxonomy (NCBI): domain Eukaryota; kingdom Metazoa; phylum Chordata; class Aves; order Coraciiformes; family Cerylidae; genus Chloroceryle; species Chloroceryle aenea. The sequence continues at coordinate 799,714 of VWZY01005978.1, read as the reverse complement.
GGTGTTGGAGCTGCCACAAATGTGTTTGTAAATGGGTTTCAAAACTGGCAAGAGAAGTTCCAGCTGAGGGGGGTTTTGTGACTGTTTTGGTAGATTTCCTTAGGGTTTATTATTGGCTTTATCTGAAGCTATAGGTTATCATAAAGTTACGGTGGGTGTATTCTCTGTGAGACACAACTATACAGTAAGATGCTGTTTCATTTGTTACCAGATGGGTAATTTTTTGTTACAGAAGTAGTGAACTCTTTGTCTGTCTACGGAGGAAAAAAAACCCAAAACCCACAACAAACCCAAAACACCAAACCAGACTTCAGACTACAAAGGCACAGTTGTGCATTGGCTTGACAGGGCGAAGTGGAAGAAAATAAAAATAAAAATAAATTCCCATTAAGTGCATGAAGTAGATGCACATGCAAAGAGGGCATAAATTGCCATGGTTCACTTGTCAACTCTTAAGCCATCTGGGGCTTTTTTTCATATTTTTCCAGCCTGACAAATCTAAGAAGACAATGCATGAAACAAGATCAACAGAGTCATGTCACATTATCAAATCAGAGAGTACTTACAGTTTATCCCATGAATGATTTTACTTAACACATTCCAGCAACTGTGACAAATAAAACAGCAGAAATACAGGCTGCTGAGAGTTGATATATTTGGAGAGATGAGCTCATTGAGAAGGCTCTGCTCTGCGTTGTAACTGATGTCTCACAGTGAAATATATTTCTGGGCTTCTTTTGTGGTGAGGAAAAACAAGGCATCATTTTAGCCATGCTTAGTACAGGAGCCTTTATTCTGTTAAATGAATATATTACCTGTATGACCTTAGAAAATAGTGAAAAGAATGTACCTTAGGAATGAAAATGGGAAACATATTGATTTTTCATGTGTCCAGTAAGAAAAACTGGTCAGGAGGAAGCCAGCATAACAAGTAGAAAATCGATATTAAAATAGAGTTCTATATTTCAAAGAATTCTTCAGTGAATTCTGGAATCCAATTATCCCATTGAGGTAGAAATTTGGAATACAAAGATTGTGATCAAAAATTAAATATAGATTGCACTGAATAAATTCTATGTATGAAATAAATGCTTTGAGTGAATCTATATTTTAACAGACTTAAAGATCAAATTTAACTTCCCTCTCAGTTCAGGTTTTTCCTTTGAACCAAATAATCTCATGTAGATGAATCTCAAAAGTGAAGAAAGATAGATTCCTGCACTGGAACATTATAATACAAACCTGAGATGGCATAAAAGCACCAATATTAATTGCTGAAAAGATGCAAGAAAGGTAGGAGGTATATAACTGTTTATTCTATCCCTCAGTCATCTGGTATTTAATTGGTTTAACTTTTAAAGGAACACTTAACAGAAGGAAATAGTGAAAGCGCATAGACTCTTGAATTTACCTTTTCAGGGTATATTCTTTATTTACTTTTTCACTTGAGTTCAGCAGTTCATTCTGCACACCAGCTATCCTGTATATACCCAGTGTATCTAGCAGGGGAGGATATTAGCAAATAAAATTTATTTGAACCATGGAAACTCATTTTTTCCTGACCTGTTCGCCATGGATTTTTGGAATAATTTTAACAATAACCCTAAAAATAACAGCCTTGCACTTCTCTCTTTCTCTCTTCCCTCCCTTCTCTCTCTGTCTTTTATGTCTTTTTTAATGGTTACCCTCTTGCTTTTGCTTTTTATTCTGCACTAGACATAGTAGTTCTCCCAAATGTATTATAGCAGATAGTCCAAGTTGGTTTCTTTTCTTCACCTGTGCTATTTTACTCTGGCCTGTAGAAAGGAATAGCCACGTAGGTGAAGTGTGGTGAAAGCAACTGCTGTTTTCAATCCCAGAACCTCACACTGACCTGGGCTGGCTTGGCACGGTACTGGGCAGGAGTGAACTGTAGCAGTGAGTAAACAGAAACTTCCTGCATTTGTACCATGAGTAATGGCATCCATAGTCTTTGGCTTTTCAAATACAGCGTTGTAGCACCATGAAGTTCTACAGAATTGTTTCCCCCCATTGCTTGGTCCACTTCAACATTTTCCAGTGTTTTTGTTAAATGATGAGTGAGAGAATGAGCTTCTGACTCCTGACAATTCAGGGCATTTCAAGCATGACTCACTCTTCAGTATCAAGTTTTGATTCTTGTCACAGCTACTTAGTTCATCACTGCCCTCAGTGCCTTTGTAATCCTCGCTTTCCAGGCCGGGGGTTAGAATCAGACTCTCAGAAGAGTACTGGTACTAACTGGTACTAACCAGCATTATCTCAGTAAATTTAACTTAACTTCCTACAACACAGCTCTATTTTATCCCAAAGCAATGACAACAGTGCCTCTTTGTACTCAACAAAATTAATTAAAGCCAAATCTGATGTATCTAGAATTCAGACCATTGAGACAAAGTACAAAACTTACTCGTGCGTTTAGATTACTTTACTTGAGGTTTACCTTGCCCTGCATTTTGTTTATTAAGGTACAGGCAATAAAAGATAATTAACACACTTCTTTGCCCCCTCTAAGTTGTGACAGTGTAGCTCAGTAAGACAGACACTGTATTTTATGGAGATCTTGAGTGATACTGAAGGTAAAATGTTGTAGCCAGCTATCCTTGGAATAGTTATCACAGCTCCGTATCATCACAACTCATTTCTCTTAGAATGCAAACCCTGTGGTTCATTGAGTGGCCTGGACTCAAACTCAGAGAAATGTGCTGTTTAAGTTGGTTTATTATCACAAGAAGAGAGTTGTTGAAATTATCAAAGACATCAAAGGGGGCAAAAGGAGCCTGACTTTCTCCAAGATACGTAGAGATGCACGTGTGAGATTGCTGCACAAGTACCTGCCAGAACATCTCACGTCTTTCTGCGATCACATGAAATTCAAACAGCTCTTAGAGGTACAACTATATCAACCAAATTACACAAATGCTTGCTTTTTTCCACTGCAGCTGCCCATCAGGTGTAGAGCATGTAGTCTGGCACCGCGTGACCTTCAGCTAAAGGTGCAGTCCTCTGTCCCTTAGAGAGCCCAGTTCAGACACATACTCTGCTGCCTTCCTGAAACCTGACATGTGCCTACAAGGCATTCAGTGAGGAGTTCAGAACCAAGTGGATGAGTTTCCAAGCTTTCTGCAGGGAACTTTTTATAGCCTTGACTGCCTGCTTTCTTAAAAATGAAAGTGGTTTGCTCATCAAGTAAATTCATCAAGTTCATGCAGCGTTCCTTTTCAACTGAGTTTGCATTTCCTCTGGTAAGAAAAAAAAAGTTAACTGTAAGAAAAGGATCTGTAATCTCAGCACTTCTATAACTCCTGATTAACCTCAAAAACATTCACTCGTGCTTTTTTTAAGAACACAAAACTCAAAATTGAGATTCTTTCACTTTTATCGGAAGAGATTTTATCGTTACAAGCCATTGAATGTCATCAGATAACACTTTTTGTTGTCTTGACAAAGAGCTAGCTCTAAACTGTGGTGAATGAGATAAGAAAGTGCTTGTAACTATAGCTGGGGATCTTCTTGCCCTTTGGAAGAGAAAAATCTGAGCAGTCTGAGAGAAGGAAGATCACCTTCCACTAATTCCCAGTTTGGACATTGAGGCCATGTAAGTGCAGCTGATACTCTGCTAGAATATCTGAGTTCTCTCAAAGGCCAATATTAACACTTCAACCACACCTGCTTCCAAGATTTGATACCTGTAAATTAACAATGAGATAACATCTGGCAAGAAGACAACATCAGTTTCCATCCCCTGACCATCAAAACGGCCCAGTCTGGTTTAACTTTGAGAATGGTGATGAGTCCTCATTTATCTTTGGTGCTTAAGTAGAACCTGAGTCCAAGGCGCTGAGACGTTCTCCTTAATTGCCAAAGGCATATGGTGAAGTATGACTAGAACTATTTTGCTCTAATGAGTTTAGAAATTCAGGAACAACTGTTGAAAAAAGAGTGAATACAAATGCTTAATAATGAGCAAGGGTATGATGTCATTTCAATTACCACGATAAAGAATACGCCTTTCAAGAGAAGCAAATGTCAAGTGTTCAGCGTGTCGTTCGGTGAGCGACATTATGCTGGGGAGCACTGCAGAAAAGCTTTGCTGTAAACCTGTTAATCCATTTGAAATTCACTTCCTTTGTGCTAATGAGGAGTTATTGACGTGCTGATAGAGACTGTCTCTGGAAGCACTCCTCACCCTGCAGCTGATGATGTTTGTGAGAACTCATCATCGTTTCCGTTTTGATTTCCAATGTGCTCGCTTCTGGTTTAACACTGAGAGGCAAAACAATATGACTGCAGTTTTTATATTTTCATAGTTTTGCAAGTAAACAACATAACAGTAAACGTTGTTGCCCCTTTGGATCCTTACGAGTGTCATAAGACGTGCGGAACGCTTTGCTGAAGGCCGTGCACTGAGTCAGTGTTCTAGCCAATAGTACAGATTAAGATCATTGCTCAGACCGGGGGATCGATTCGTGCTGAACTCTGAGCTATTTTTAGGGAGAGTTCAATCTTCCTTCACTCTCTGCCTCCTTGCTGTGCACACCATCTTCTGTACGCTGCACGATTAGACCAGTAACACAGGCACAGCTGTCCTCAGAATCTCTTCTTCTGTGCTGGTACAAGTGGAGAACAATTGCACTGAGTAGTTTTCTTGTTTTCATCTGCAAACCCCCTCGTCTTTCTGATACAGTATGTATTGTTTACTAATGTCTGCCTTGAAGCCTTCCAAAGTTGTTTTTGTCATTACATGATTCATTAAGCAAGAACATAATTATTAACAAATTTTACATCAGAACGTGAAAAAAGAGCAGCTTCTAGAAAATGCTTACATGCAATACACTAGGAAATTAATGACATAGCAAATAACTTAGGCACTGAGTAAGGGAATACTTAAGAAAGCATCCAGATCATTACAGATCTCTCTTAATAGGGCTTTTTTATCTGGTTTAATTTCCTTGTTGATGAAAATAAGCTGATTCTTGAGTTTCCATTTGCTGAATGTTAAGAATTGACTTTCTGTGTGGTAATTTCATTTTTTCCTCTCTTTTGATTATAAACTCTATAAACATCCCATCATCTCTGATATAAAGAAAACTCTACAGGTAGTTTTGCTAAAATCTAAAAATATTTTTCTAATGAAACAAAGACTTTTTTTTTTTCTAATGAAACCTTATTTTTTTATCAAAATAATTATTTTGGGGACAAAGAAAGAAACCAGAACATCCAACATGAACTGCAAATACTGATGTACTTTCAATTTACTGAGTTTTAAAAGCTTAAGATTCTGTATTAAAGGATTCAAAGGAAAATAATGTTGATGTCAGAGGCTTACAAGCCTAAATACTTGTGTTTAGTTTATAGTATTCTGGAAACAAATAGAAGTAGCAATCCGAATAAATGTAATATGCTTCTTTACACAATGTCTCTGGAAACCATTCCACACAAAGGCTTTGCAGCTCGGAGAGGACGTGGTTCTCCTTGAGGTGGAGACAGAGGTGGGCATTCTCTGTTCTACACAGACTGCTCTAGAAATTTCCTTTAGTCCTTTCTCAAGTTAGCGCGGCGGTAGGTGTGCTTCACCGAAGGAAGATTGACGTCACGATTCTTCAGTTTGTTAGGCACCGGAATCAAACGCATGGAATCTGATACTCTACTAGGCAAACATCCTCCAGCAGATGTGAACACAACTCCAGGAGCACATCAGACCTGGAACACACCCTTGACTCAATTATTAACCACTGAACACTTCTGAATCGTGGTTTTAACAGCCCAGTTAGTGCTCAGGTTTTGGACTAAGCATTGTCTCTGACTTTTCGAATGTTAAGAGTGTGTATGCCCTCAGGTTTACACTTGATGTTCCTGTTAAGTATCTTTCTTCCTCATTTTTTATTGTTCTGTTAGATGGATGAATCGTTTGGGTCTCGCAGCAATTGGTTACACACCTGATGACAAGGATATTCATCCAGATGAAGGTAATGCTTCAGGGCTTATAATTAGGAGAAGAGAGCACAGACTACAGAGCTGTTCATTATTTGAACAAAGTTGTAGTTGTCAGAACTGACTTCTTTATTAATATATGTGCCATATCTTTTAAAATACCAATCTTCATAAGAATCCAGATCTTTGTAGAACTATATCTATTGGTGCCACCACCACAGAAAAGAAATGTCCTGAGTAATAATTCTAAGAATTATGTCAAACTGTTGTTCTATAATATATAAATATGTAAAAAAAAGTTATATAATATATTTATAATACATACAAATTATATAGATGATGATAAAGAGAATGCAAGGTTTGGGTTGAGGTACAGTCTCCCAGATCCCAGCCGTCGGGTGGGCTCATCACCCTAGAGCAAGTGAAGACATCTCAAATACAGGTCAATATGTGCTTTAGAATCTCCTGAGCTCAGGAGATGCCTGAGCCTTGTCTTTTGCACATCACCCACCGTGGAACCTGTTATGCTAATACAATTAAATAACGTGTTGAGGCTCAGCTCTACTTTGGCATCTAGAATGATGTTTTCATGACCAGTGGGAGTTAGATGCCTAAGCTGCTTTCTGTACCTCTGTCCTAAAACATCTGAAGGTTCTACACACCTATGTCTCTCAGGTGCCAGGCATTTTCACAAGTCTGTTCCTTAGTGACTGCCAGGCCACCTAGGTGACTGTGATGCTTTTACCTTGTCATGCTAATGCTATTTTTAAAATGTGGGACCTGCTTTCTTGTGGAAAATCACACCAGTGAAACCCAGAATGCTTTGTTAGCAGATTACTGGAGTGAAAGCGACCAGGATGACATTGATGGCTCTTTAACCCTGAAGCAGGAAGGCTCTTCAACACTGTGTGACACCTACCATCGGACACCCTCAGTGAGTTACAAATATTGCCTTTGACAGTGGGTCACCCAAAACTATCTGTGCTCCTTGATTGGCATTGTCCTTGTTTTGGAATATTGAATTACCATAAAGGCAGAACAAAGACAAGACGGATCTCGATGTACGAATGAAATTACTGCTGTTCCTCATGAGCTAAGACTTGAATGTTTCCATAGCAAGTCAATTGCAAAGGAAGCAGAGGTAAATGTTTTCTTACATGGATATGTCACCAGACTATAAAGAGGACTCTTTTTTTGGTAGGATTTGGGAGACTACACCTAATAACACAAACAGAATATTCAAATGTCGACTGTACTTCCAAATATGACAATGTGGTGGATGGGATAGTTTGTATTAACTGAGACTGGTTTTCAAGTAGGAATATTGCTAGTGGAAGCTAGAGATTAGATCAGATCACATTCTTGTTTTAGTACAAGCACTTTATTTAGGGACATATCTTTAGAAGAAAGGGGTTTTTTACACTGGAAGCACTGCGTACGATACCGTGATAGTGACAGTGTTTTCTGTTAGTGTCTGAAGATGTTAAATAGCTGATAAAAGTACTTCTCATGTATTGTGAGCAGACAGGTTTTGATCACTGAGGAAAAAACCACGTTTTGTATATGAAGAGGTTCAAGTAGCAAGAACACTTCTAGTATGGGGAACAGAGAGAGGCTGTGATAATTTTTCTATGTTTCTAAGCACAGATAGGACTGTTCTCTATTTTTCTTTCAGATTTTTCTTCAGCGTGAATGACATGATCCTCACACAGCCAGAACCAAAGAAAGAGTGACTGAGACAACAGCATCACATGGGTGAAGTTCAGACTGATTTTCACCCATGTGATGCTGTTTTATCAACTGGGATACAGGTTAAGCCCCTCCCTTTCTGTTTTTGACTTTTTTGCCTTTCTGTTTATGAATTAAATTATACACAGACCCAGCAGAACTGACTAAATTAATTTGAGAAGTTCAGTGTTCCTCCAAAATTCAAAAATCTTCCTGGGTGCTGGAGTTGTTTTGTTTTTTTTTTCTGTTTGGCTGGATACTTATCCCCCCAAAAGAGAAAGGAAATCCAGTGACAGTTTCTTTGGGGGAATTTCATGTCTTCACACTGCTGGACTGAGTGTAAACTGGGCAGGTGTTCAGGAAACCTGTACCAGATGATATGTTCTTTCCAGCAGGAGTTGCTCATGGGCAGAGAATGTGCAAAACAAGAATAGGGAGTGGTTAAGACAGCACTGGCGTAAGAGCTCTCAAGGCTAATGACGTTCTGTTTCCATTGTTTCATATTATGACATATCAAAACACAGACATCAGTCCATCTTCTTGGTATCTATCATATGATGCTCTACGGTACAGTCATTCTCTGGGGTCTGTTCAAAACGTCATCTTAGAGTCAGGTGCTTTTTATCTCTTCAGGTGAATTCTTCGAGTCCATTCCCTGAAGCCAAACACGGTCGACACTTCTCAAGTGAATCAACATATTCTCACTCTTCTGCCGAGGACTCTCGACAGGACGTAGCAGGAAGCACACACTCGTCAGGATGCAGACCTCCCTACCGAGAAAGGCGCTCGTGGCAGGATCTGATAGAGACGCCGTTAACCAGTTCAGGGCTCCATTTTCTCCAGACTGTTCCTCCCGATGCAGAGTACGTGAGTGGCCGGCCTGGGATGTCACCGGAGAAACGAAGACAAGCGACGCTACCGGTACAAAGACGTCATAACTATGAGCAGGATGGGCCTTTCCCTTTGGTGGAATGTCAAAGGGGACACAGCTCTCACAGCAGGCCGCAGAAGCAGCGTAGTCAAAGCCTTCCCCGAAACAGAGATGTCAGGGGTAAAGGACGTGTAAAGTCCATAGAAGGAATGGATGACAAGCTGGAAGAGAAAGTTCCCATTAGGAGGCATAACAGTTTCTGTGCAGAAGGTAAGCGTTGGAGATGTTCTCATCCTCTCCACTCCCACTGAAAGCCAGAGCAATGCTGCCGTTATTCTCAGCGAGGTTTTTCTGGTTGGACTCCTACAATTTGGAAAATACAGTCACTACACAGGAGTTTGTGCTTGGAATGGTTGGATGTAGTGCTAAAAATACAGCTTTGGGGCTGATCAAAGTGTTCTCAAAACAAATAACGGGAGCCTGTGTCGTAGGGTCCCTTCAAACACCAAGCTGCGGTATCGCTTCCTGGTTTTAGAGGCTTCATCCGACTGATTAGGTTTGTTGTTAGGTTTCTTTATCTATTTTCTTTCAGAAAACATAAAAGAAATTGGAGAAGCTACAGATGGCCTGCAAGAGCTATACAAGTCCCTGGAACAAGCCAGCTTGTCAGCTTTCGGAGAGCAGCGTCCTTCCACCAAGCAGGAGTTCCGCAGGTCTTTTGTAAAGCGGTGTAACGATCCAGTTATCAATGAAAAGCTTCATCACATCAGGGTTCTCAAGAGCACTTTAAAAGTAAGGCTTTATCATTAATTTGGTGTCTAAGCAATAGGAACTAGTAAAAGTATAATCTCTTAATGTTTTCCATGCATGAGGCTGCCTTTGTAGCTTTAGAATTAAGTTCCAAAGAGGCTAAAAATACTTGACATCAAACATGCTCCAGCTTAGGGGAAAAAACCCAACTATTTGGCACTCTTTATAGGCACGTTGTAGAGAGAGCCAAGGACTAAGCTGTCAAACAGCTCAAGCTGTAATAGTTCCTAAATACAGGTAAAAGATTTAAGTGTCCCTAGTGCTTTGCATTAAAATGGAGGAAAAAATCAAGTGCCAAAATACAAAACGTGGCATAAATTTCATTTTAACATGTACTGTGTCTTTCTGGAATTTGATAGGCAAAGGAAGGGGACCTTGCAGTTATCAACAGCCTTCTGGATGATCCCAACTTAACGTCAAAGAAGCTTAAAGATTGGAAACTAAAGAACTATGAGTTTTTCCTGGACATTTGTGAGTACAGTGCTGCTGGGAAATCTCAAAACGGAGCCTCTGAACTGGCAACCTCAGCACCAATGCTGACACACACACACTCCTTCATTGAAACTCACGTGTGACAGGACTCCTATCCCGAGTAATTGCTGGGTGCCCTGAAAAATTGAGTAAGACAAGCACTGTAATATTTATTGATAATGTACTCAGCAGTACTGTAAATAAGTTGGATAAGAGAATAGTGCCACAGGATGCCTACTACATTGCATGATAAGACAATAATCTTCTTTATGAATTTTTTTTGTTTGCTGTTATCAACCGATGTCCGTATCAAGCTCTGCATTAGAAAGAAGCAGTGCAGAAGTGTAACTGAAAATAAATACCAGTATATTTTAAAGTACTGTACTAAAACTAAGCTTATAGTATGAGCTCCTGCAATCATTTTATATATTTAGATATATATAAAGACATATCTATGTATATAAAATGTAACACGGTAGTTGACCTTTACTTTCAAAATGCCCTAAAGTTCACCTTTTCACACTTGTTTTGTTTTGTTTTTGTGAAAAATACGAAACAAAAATCATCAGTACACTGGCCACTCTTAGAGATGAACGTTTCTTTTTGCAACATTTCCAGGTAGTGACCATCTTTGCAAATAAAAAGGACAGAGTTATCAAAATGTAAACTCAATCCCTATAGTGTGCCTTAAAATGTACACTGTACATCTAGCAAATAGACCCCGACCTGGCCCTATGGGCATACTGTACATGCCATTTAGATACTGTGTTTGTAACGTGCTGTGCCTGCCTTTACAATGAGCAGATAGAAGCAAGCAGGTAAGGCACAGAGGTTCAGATACGAGTAGAACAATGTTGGTTGTTCACTAATGCTGCAACTTAAACTGATTTTAATAGAGTTTGGGGTATTTCATGGTGAAAGAAAACCATCTGCGCTGGGTATGGTACACACTGCAGGTTTGCATAGTTTCTTCACTGTGAACTTAAGCGACGTGTGACTGTGAGTCACACAATTCAAAACTGCTCTGATGCTTCAAGGATGAGAATTCCGTTGAAAAAAATCCTGAACTAGTCAGTTAAATTCTGTAACAGAGTGACATCTAGAGCTGAGTAAATTATTCAAAATTATGTAATGTCTGGCAATAATTTTTAACTACTAGTAGTACATTAGCAAGTGGGTGAAGTTATTCACTACATCATTTGAAAATCAACCTGTACTGATTGGTTTGGGAAGACACACAAGTCACATAGTGTATTTCACTTCCTCGCCTGGATGAGAATGATTTCTAAAGAATCAGATTTTGGAGAAAATACTTGTGTTCTTGGCAGAAAAAAACCCTAAATGATTGCTCTGAATGCTACTGAACATGAATTTCAAACACCCGTTCACAGTTTCCTTTGACTCTGCTTGCTAGGATATTTCTGGAAAGCAGAACAAAGGGGAAGTGAATACAGTTGGGATCATTTCACTTAAACACAGACATGCACTGATCATTTTTTTCACGAGATAAAGCTGATCATCTCCCATCACACACTGTAAAATTCATACAGTTCAATATAATAGAGGAAAAAATGTTCTCTCTGAGAGGTCCTGGTATTCAGGAAGGGATTTAAGTACTCTCAAAGCCAGCACTAAGTGAATGGACCCTGTTTGCTTAGCTCAGCCTCCAGAGAGCAGCTTCAGCACCAGAAAAAAAGACCGATCGATTGCTACCAAAAGATTTTGGAGGATGAGATTTTCCATCTTTTCCAAGCAGAGAATTCTGAATATTAGTCAGTTAATATTCATCTCTAGACTGCTGTCTTCTGAGCTAGAAATGCGGTGCACCACTTGCTTTGTCCAGAGAAAAAGAAATGGGTGTTGCAGAGAATTGCAACCTGTACATGGCCACTTGAACTTTATTCCGTCTCCAGCAGTTACAGCCTCCCAGGCCAAAACTCTCACTCTCTGGCCTGAGTTTTTGTGAAGGATAGTAAAGGTGCCTTTGAAGGGATTACTTTACAGAGGCACTGGAAAGTGCTCCTCCTCGTTATTAAATACCGTGTATTCTACTGCTGGCCTCTGCAAGATTTCACTTTGAATGCTAACAAAACTTCTGGAAGGTAAAAAAAAATAGAAAAAGGATCTGCTAGAAATTGTTTAACTCAACAGAAAGCTGAGGAGAACAAAGAAGATTCTTGTATCTCTTATCTTTGTCCCAAATAATACAAATCAGACCAAGACTCTCACAGACAGTAGTCTCTGGAGCCAGCCCTGGGAGATTCCCTGCAGAGGAGAGCAGAGCTCTGCTTGTATTACCAGGCCTCAGTCCTGAAAATGCCATTCATCGTACAGCCAAGTGCCTGGAGCGCAAGGTTAGAGGAGTAACTGCATCTCATAAAGGGTTTTAAACTTCTCTTTAGTTTTCACAATAGGAAATTGTGCGTTTCTGGGGACGAGAGAAGGGCACAGGTTATAGCAACAGCTCTTTGCTTGGAGTCTAGGTTTGTAGACTTTCCACACGCCTTAGACCACTGAGTTTAAAATCTGCTTACACACAATACACTGTCTTCCCTGTCGACAAAAGACATTTATTCACCACTAGGACAAAAGAATGGGTATAACAGGAAAGACTGGAGAAGCAATATTAGCTAATTTATTTATATGCAGTAATGAAAAGTTCTTTTTCTTCTAGAATCATAGAATGTTTTAGGCTGGAAGGGACTTCTAGAGGTCATCTGGTCCAACCTCCCTACACAAGTAGGGACATCTCTACCTAGGGCAGGGTGCTCAGCGTCCCATCGAGCCTGCCCTTGAATGTTGCCCTCATTAAAGGTAAGGTTCCAAGCAGCTCTGTCAGGCAGGTTACTGTGGGGGTCAGTTCTCCATCTCCTCTATCCCAGACGAACTCACACCGTGTGGCTGAGGCTCTCAGCACGCATCTGAAAATCAAAGCCCTGGCTGTGGATGAATGGAAAATACAGGGTTTTTTCAACAGAAACTAGGCAATCCTATTTTCTTAGTTGACTTTAAAAAGTCTTTTCTCTGCTCCCGTTACATTTAAGCACAATGTACTTCTTAGCAGTTCCATTCACTGGTGTGCAGGCAGGTGACTCTATTCGTAACAGACAAAGAAGCATTTTATTTTTAACACTTAGTGTCTGTGTTTTACAGTTTACACCGTACTTCCACATTCAGGAGGAGGATTACAAATACTATCCTTTAAGCTTTTATCCTGTTTTGAGATAGCCAATATACTACTGGGACCTACTCTTAATAAAACCATTGAAAAAAATTCAGGCAGACGCTGCCTGTCATTATCTTCAGGAAATGAACCATATCCATTCTCAGTGCAGGCCAGACAGTTTATGTTGATCAGACACACACAGGTGTTACAGTGACAATCAGGGACTCTGCTGTTCGCATTAATGCCGCTGGAAGAGCAGTATTTGAAAGAAGGCAAGCTGTAAAAATAATCAAATACGTCGACAAACTGTTGTTTGACCAGCTAGGCCCTCTAGCTTCTGTCCTCACATCTCTAGAGAACCCTTCATTCTCAGGCATCGGCGAGGGCATCGACACAGATCTTCTTCCTAACCTAAACACATCTGTCTGAATGCTGCAGATTCAATAAGGACGCCACATGATGCATAGCAACTCTATTGCATTTTTTTTCACTAGCAACCACAAAACAAATGGGTCTTAACAAATCCTGTTCACTGGCCAAAATACCAGTAAGACCCCGTTCCCAGTTAAGACTTCTGTTTTACTAAGAAACAAGGATTTCAGCTTAAAAATCTGAAAAGAAAACAGGTTAGGATCTAAGAGAAATGCACTAGTATTAATAAACTTTTTACATTTGACACATACTGTATTACTGAGAAAAATATCCTTGTAAGACCATTAATTGCTGGGCCATAGGTGACTTCTGTCTAGTTTACTCAAGTAGCTAATAAAACTTGTATAGAGAGCCTTTTTTAGATAACGCTTACTACATGTATGAAAATGTATGACACCCTTGTACTATGGCTTGCACTTTACTTGCATTAAACTGTGAAGTAGGCTGTAGTAATGTCTTTGTATATTCAGGGGTTGAAATACCAAAGCACTAGAGTATCGTTCTGCTGGTGTTCAACCTGTACTGTTAATTCAATCTGAACATGCTGACGACACGTAGTTTGAAAACCCCACATAACTTACAATCTTTAGCAAATAATGCTATGGGGTCTCCATGGTCTTTGTTTTCTTTGTAAATATCAACATTCTTACTGTTTCTGTAGCAATAGGAGGTTATAAACCAAACTTTCACTAGGACTGTTTTCAATAACAAGAAAAAAAAATAAAAATAAAATCTATAGCGCCTTGTATAAAAAAAAAAATCATGGAGACTCCATGACCTGTGGGCATTTTTTGTTTACAAGCAGTATGTATATATGTATTAGAGGCAGAACTGTTATTTATCACAAAGTTACGTTGTGGTTGGTTCTTTCTACAATAAATCTATGTTCTCTGTCACGATGAAAAAAGAAGTGTTTTAGAGCCATCTCGAAAAGCCCGAAGCGTCAGAGCTTCAAACACGAGCAATCTTCCATGTTCCAGCCTTGTTTTTCCAACCAGCTGCGAGACGAAGCGCGAGGCGATGGCAAGCGGCCCGTCCGGGCCGGGGACAGCGGCCGAGTGACGTCACCGTTCCTGAGCATTCCGCGACTCCTCTACCATCGGCACCTCGTTTGCGCGCTTCAGGAGCAGAGGCTCTCCGGGTGCCCTAGCAAAGCCCCGCAGCTCAAGGACGCGACAGAAGGAGAAAAGTGACTGCTCTAGACGAATGCAGGTAAAACTCGGTTTCAACCCCTGGATAGTACAGTATTTCTTCAGTTTCACAACAGTATTTTTAATTTTATACTCGTCTATGTTGACAGATGATCCAATAGTTTATATAGGAGGCGAACATTAGGTTTCTTTTTTCCCCTCGTTTCGGATGAGTCGTGTGTGAATTACTGTAACCCGCTGCGTTTTTTCTATCACGGATTAACTTGGTAACTTTTTTGTGTGTCTACAATGAAAATTTATGAATGGAAAACTTCACTGTGTGTTGCTCACTGGGCATATACCTCATGGTACATTGCACAGACGTGTAAGTTGTAAGTTGCACTGCAACATTAAAAAAGGAACATATTGCTCTTTTTTCAAAGATATTAACTTATTTAAGAGATATAGTCTGTACATTATTAAAAAGAACATTTATTCTTCCTAAATTCAAAGATTTTTGTTTTGGGAAAAAAAAAATAATAATGTAAACTTCAGTTGTAAATTTGGACTTCAATAAACAAATTATCTGCACTTAAATTGTGCGTGTCTGGGGGTGTCTGTGTTCTCTAGGACCTGTGATGAGTAATTGCCGACCAGTACCGGTGTTGGGTTTGAACTGGGCAGACAGTTCATGGCCATCTCAGCCACTCGACAGCTCAACCTGCGGCTGCTCAACGCCCAACAGCCCTCAGAGAATCGTTGTGGTCGTTTCCTTGCTGAAAGCAAATGGGGCTCGCGTGGGTTTTTTCTCTCCTTTTCGTGTCTTAAGACGGGGACTTTTGGGATTTGCACTTTTCTGGCGGCAGCGTAATCACCAGTCCTGTACTCTGGAGGAGACGTTGGGGGAGAACGCTTTTTAGGAGGAAAACACTTTTTAGGAGTATCAGATGTGAATTCACTGCAGGACCGAAGCCCCCGCTGCCTCGGCTGAAGGCACCGGGCCGGGAACGCCTGGGGACAGCGCTGCCCATGCCGGGCCCCCCCCTCAGCTCCGTCCTTCGCCCACGGCGGCTCCGCAGCGCAGGATTAAACACCGCAGGTCACCGCGC
>VWZY01005978.1:759754-783991 GCA_013399075.1 Chloroceryle aenea | reverse complement strand
GCCGGCTCCTCACACACGGAACTGAGCCGGGCCGGTGTGTGCGGCCCGGGCCCGGCGGCTGCTGCTGTCGGGAAGAGCGCGGGGTCTGCCGGGCGGGCAGGGGGTGGGCCGGGGGGTGATGTTACCGAGCCCTCGCTGCTGACCCTGCACAGCCCTTCCCAGCGCAGGCTCCACAGCTTCGCCGCTCCAGCGTGGGGAGCTAGAAGGTCGTTGTTGGAGTGAGGACATCCCTTCAGCCCGTAACCGAGGGTTCGGATGAAGGAGGAGCCAGAAAGTGAGAGGTCTCAGTATTGCTTTCTCTGTTGCAGAGCTGTTTCAAGAGGGTGGTTAAATTGTACAGCAGGGAATAAAAGTGTTTCTCTTTGAGTCGTTTTCAGTCTGCTTGTAGCTTCTGAAGCACCTTCCACTCCTTACACGAGAGATGAAGGATCAAGATACTAGTCTGGCAGTAGCATTGTATAGTGTAGTAGTGTTTTACCATCACTAAAACAGGGATGTTCAAATCATGTTGTTACAAACTGACGGGGTCACAAGTGTCTAAAATGTCTTTAACTGTAGAGGTGATATAGTCTTCTTAAGGACAAATGTGCCTGTAAAGAGCTGGGCTTTCTTTTAAATATTTAGAGAGGTTTTCCATTTTTCACATTCAAATTGATAAATAAGTTGCTCTCATGTGACCCTTGATATTTAATTTGGAAAATGTGTATATATCTGGAAAGAGAATGATGATGCAAACGAGGATACCCAAAGGAATGAAAATGAAATAGTTTTTACCTCAGTTTATGAGACAAGTACTTGAAAAAGGAAACAGTATTTGGCCTAGCTGTACAGCCAAGTCACCTTGAAGTACCGTAGTTTAGTACGTGAATTGGAATGAATCAGTGCCTTCAGTGAAGTGACTTCACTTTGTGTGTGTTCTTTATTATTTACTATGAAAAAAATAAGTTTTATTCCTCCAAGTTTTCTCTCGCTGTGGGTTACCATCTCGCAGCAAAGATTAACAACAAATCTGCAGAGTCAGCTGAGTTGAAGTGGCATGATGCTCAGTTCCACTTGTGTGTGGAACTTTGTAGTTGTCCTTAGAGATCTATAAATATATCCACGTTCAAATTAAAATACTGGATCTGGCCTAGAAACTTCTGACAGTTGTCATGTTTCATGTAACTTCTGGGGAAAAAAGGAAGAATTGGAGACGGTTTTCTGCTCTGCCTCAAGACATCTAAGGGGTAGGGGAAAACCATAAACCCGTGGCACTTACTCCTCGAGTAACAGCTCTCCACTGAAAATAGGATGTGCAGTAGCTGCTAAGATTTTAATCTGCTTTAAATCTGGCTAGTAGTTGTGATTTTGTGTTGGAGAAGGTATATATTTGTGTCTAGTGCACACATCAGGTTTTTGCATTTAGCCTACTCCTTTGATTACCTGTTTTTGTTTGGAGGTTTGTTCCCACCTTCAGGGCAGATTTCCTTATTCATGCTCCAGTTCTCGAAGCAAACAGGCAGCATTTGCAGAGTTTCAGAGAGAAGCAATGCTTACTGCCTTGGAGATTAGCATGCATTAAATATATGGCTTTCTGGTGCTTTAGTTCGTATTTTGCATCTTTTGAGTAGGAGACAGCAAATTCTTTCTAGTGATGCAGCTTTTTTACTTGTTTTTTTGTACAGAGTCTGTATTTTTGATCTTTGATAAGGTTCTCCCACTTTGAAGTAGATTGTTTGAAAAGCAAAGACCTAAAGGCAAAATTATCCAGGTACATTTGACAGTTATATTATTCTATTTGATTAGTTTTACTCAGACATTACTATTAAAAGGATTAGCTGTACAAATTTTCTACTAGAGAGTATATCTTACATTTCACCAAGTAATTTCTATTCAGTTTCCTCACCAAAAATAACCCTACGTCCTTTACTGTGCTCTGTTTAGTGCTTTGAAGTAACCAATGTGGATTTTATGCCTGTGGAAAAAACAAGCAGCTGGTGGAGCATGATGGCAGTGTCAGCAGCGTGGCACTGGTGTTACTGGAAATACCATTGTTAGTATTAATTATTATTATTATTTACTGCTGGTTGGCCATGTAGTTCTGGCACTCTGTGCTCATTGCAGATGTCTTTCTCTGTGCTTTGCTCCTAATCTTTGCTGTAACTGCACAATCCTGCCAGTTCTTATATCTCACTGACGTCTTTTAGAAGATTTCATAGGTAAAATATCTTTTAATTTTAATTAAACAGTAACTGTTAAACAATTGAACAAAAGCTGTTCCTCAATGCATAATACCCTGTGAAGTAATTTGACTACAACACTTTTAATCATAAGAAACAAGTTAGCTAATTGAGGTGGGTTTAATACAGTAGATGCAGGAAGAGGGTAGACAGCTCCGTGCAGTGTATGTAGTCAAGGTGTTTTTCTGTCACCTCAGTTCTTTGTGTTTTCGGTATAAAAGAGTCAAAATTTCTTGGTGTAATTGTGTGGCTGCTCACTTGGAATTTGAAGCATTTATGCATTTGTCTTGGGGCGTCCAAAAGTAAAGCAATTACTGTCAGTCAGGAGTTGGGCTCTTTCATCACTCCCAGGATAGCTTTCTCTTTTACACTGAGCACAATAAACTCTGTTGTCAATTTCTAAAACAAATTAATCGAAATTGTGACATGAATGATACAACTTCCTCACATTTTCTTACTTCCACATTGTATTTTCCTTCGAGTATCTGCAGAATATTGGTGTGTGGTCCTGGTAGCATCCCGTACTGAAGCAGGCAGTTTCCTTTAATCATGCTTTAAACCCATGGAATTTTCTTGGAGGATGGGTATCCCTTTCTAGATAACCTTTTGTAGCTCAGGCTGTGGTATTTTGCTCTAAGCAAAGGCAGTTCCTGTGTTAATTGGCTCATATTTTGAGTCCTAGCATCCTTTCTCTCCTATTTTCTGTCCCGTGGGGCTGTGGAGTGCCAGGAGAGCTGCTCTGAGGTCCAGCAGAATCTGGTGGTGGGGTGGAGAAGGTGGTGGGGTTCTGTTTCCTGAACCAAAAATAGCTCAGACTTTTAGGCACGTTGGCTGTATGTTAAGAGCAGGAGTAGTTGTGTAGTAATAAAGAAACCTTACATGACCCTTCTTCCCCTCAACCCCCTGTGCAAAAAAAGTTCAACTGAAGAATAATTTTGAGCTTTATCCCTCAGCTTTCAGCACAGACATTGTCTGCTTGCCCCTCCTTTCCTAACAGACCACGCAGTGTTCTCTGGAAGTGGGGTGGTTTGCTGTCTTGAGCAGTTTAATCTGCATGGGACCCATGTCTTGTGAACCTGAGCTAATTCAGGGCAGCACCTTTGTGTTTCTTCATGTCCATTGTGGTTTCATTATTGCAACAACACTGTGGAGTAAATCCCAGATATCCTTTGACAGGATATTTCCAATTAAAAGGGATTTGAGGTATTTCCCCCAATCAAGTTGGTTTTTCCCATGCAGTTATTCAGTAGTTAACCCTTCTCTGAATGGGAAAGGAGCTGACTTTTTGCCTGATGTCAGGGAGAATTCCTGTAAATAAAATTGACCTGTGTTTTGCTGAAACAAGAGTCATCCCTTGGCTCGGAGTACTGCTGTGCTGAATAGGTGAGACCTTAATGAACCTTAGGGATGGTGGAAACATCAACGTGGCTTGGGACACAAAATTCTTCCTGGTGTTTTAGACAAGTGGTGGTGGTGGTGATCTTTATCCTTTATTTGAGAAGATATTCGTCTAAGAAGAGGTTTCTAAAAAGGATACTATTGTAAAAATTTAAAAGTGACTTATTTAATTCTGAGTTACACAACAGTAAGATCCAGACTTTACTGGAGTGAATTTTCTCTGTCTGCATTAATACTCTGTTTCCATCTGTCTGTCCCAGGTGGCAAAGCTGGCAGCTCTTTCTTCTGCTCTGCCTTTTGCGTGTTTTACTGTATATGCAGCGACAGAAAAGGAATCCAAAGGTCAGCTGGTGAAGCCAAATCAGGTAAGAATGTTACAGTTTGTCAGTCCTTAAAATAGTACAGAAAGAATCTGCAGAATACCATCTCTATTCCATGGAATTGCATTAGCCAGTATAGAAAACATATAGCTAAGTAATATGTGATAATAAAAATTGCCTCCTGAATAACTGTCCACTCTAGCACAAACAAAACTTGAGGTTGCAGTAGTAAGTGAATTTTATCTCATTTTCATTAGTACATTATTTCCAGACTGAAGCCAGAAACAGTAAAAGAATATAATAGTATAATAATAATAGTTTTTTCTGTTGTACAATTTCTACTGCTAAGTTTGTGCATCTGCCACCTACTCCTGCTCACTCTTTTTCTGAACACAACCTGCTTTTATCATATTCACAAATTATTCTTCTTGGAACCTCTACAGTACTTTCAGTTCTCATTTCCAGAGAATTAACCTGTAGTCACACCTCTGGAAAGTATCTTTGTAAATACAAGAGAGCATCATTTTTTTTTCTTTGCTGTAATGGGAGCGCTGAGGATTCAGTCTTGAAAAACACTTTGGTCTAAATGTATGCAAAAACTACCTCCCTGCTTTTCTTCCCAGCTTCCCATTTACTGCCCACCACCTCTGAAATCAAAATACATGGAAGAGCAGCCAGGTCACTTGCAGAAGCAACTTGCTGCAGTAAGACAGACGACCGGGCGCTATGTTGGATGGTGCAAGGTAAGAAACACCTGGACCCAAAGTTTCCTGACAGCATCGACTGGAACATGGGAAAACCAGCTTATCTCATCCTGGATCTCCTTGTGTTAGCACACACCTAAAATTTAAGAGTCAAAAAGGAACATTTCTCTCATTTTTCTCGACTCTGCTTGTAACAGGGAACCTGTTCCCTTCTCCCTGTTTTCCAAATCAAAAGGCAGTGTGATCAAAGAGGACCCCTTGAGGCAATGCTGAACTGGATCTAGGCCAACCCACCCTGTCATGTCCAAAGATAACTCTGGGTTAATTTCTACAGCAAGAGTTACATAGAAAAGTTCTTGCTGGTGGAACTTGATAGCACTTAGAAGTCTGAAATGCCAGGAGAGAGAGCTGCTTCCAAAGGGTGGCTTAAAAGACCTGATTTAGGTGCTTTAGGAAATGAAAAATGAGTGCATACAACTGTTAAAACAGACTTACTACCTAGTCATCAAAAATACCTCACAATGCTGTTACTGAATACTATAGGCATAGAAGAAAATGCAGTACCTGTCATCATTCTCTTAACTGCTGGTAAAAACCTGTTGTTAGCATTTTATTCTCTTACCTCTCTTATTTATTCTCTTACAAAGTAGACCCTGTTATTCGAAAAAGACAAAGAAATGAAAAGGTCTCCCTGTATTTTGTGTAAATTTGGATTCCATTGGTCTGTGAGTGTTGTCAGTGACTGCATAACTGAGATCATTTAGTTACAAACCGAAATACTAATTCAGTTAGCAATCTGTACCACACTTCCCTCAATCCTCAAGTGAGTGTTTCCGGGATTGCCGAGCAGTGACCTCTGGTGGCACAAATCCTGCAGACAAACGATTTCAGTGGAATAGCTCAAGGTGACTTTGGGTTTCATTAATCCCTAAAGAATCTGTAGTTACTCAAATTCAGCAGCCTGAGGACAAATGATACTAATGATGTGCTAATAAAAGGGTGAGTTTTTCTGGATAAAGAAAACCTTGTGCTTAAATAAATTGACCAGTTTGAAGGGAGTAAATCAAAGCAGTTGAGCACACATTCTAGACCAAATCAGTGGTGATTATCTTTAGGGAAACTGAGCACCACTATTACAAACTAACAGAGTCAGTTTTAGTGGGTAAGCCTCTGCAGGGAAGAGGAGAGTGGCTTCTGGAAGGGAATGTTCTTGTTTTACTGTTGGTGTCCAGATGCTTTGCTACCCTACAGTTTTGGTCCTGAGATGTCAGTTTTGAAAGCAATCTTCTATAGTATCAAAGAGATTTTTAAGAACTGAATCTGGACCTTTTCAGAATATCAAACTGGCAGTCAGAAAGGGGCAGATCTCAGCACAGCCTCTGTAGATCAGCACAGATCTGTTTGGTTGTTGTTTTAAAGCCCTGCACTATTTCTTTGTTTCATTGTGCTCAGCTGAGGAACTTTGTACTGAAAACAGAAACTTTGTACTGAAAACAGAAACTTTTGCAAAGAATTTACACTGATTTTGGGTGTTTGGTTTTCTTTCTTAGGATGCCTTTGTCTTTATTAAAAATGGAATCATGGATTCGATTCAGTTTGGAAAAGGTAGGCAAGTCACTTATTCTGAATTGAGCATTTGCTGTTGTTTCTACTTGCAAATTAGGGAGATGTTTGAAAGAACAACTTCTAGTTAGAGGGGGAGAAAGGGAGTGCACTGGAATACTTTCCACAGGTGTGTGTGGGAAAGCTGGGACCCCTGTTAATTCAACGTGGAGTTGAATTTCTGTTCTCAAGTGAGAGAAATGACCAGTTCAATGGTATTTCTCATTCATTTGATTTTAGCTTTGTTTTTAAAATGGTAACATCACAGAATTGTTCAAGCTGGATCTCTGTAGATCCACAGATCCCTCTGCAGAGGGACCTCTAGAGATTGTCTGCTCCCATCACCTGCTTACAGCAGGGCCAAAGCAGGTTGCTTGTGCCTCTGTCCAGTCAGGCCTTGGTCATCTACTGGGATGGAAATCCCACAACACATCTTAAATATAAAACAGCTGCTTAATTCTATCACAAGTTAGAAGCAGTATTTGCAATCAAGTTCAGTACCAGAAATTACAGATAACAAATTATTTTCTTAACAGTATATTGGGACTTTCCAAAATGTCTCATTGAATCTGTATTAACTCACAGTAAAATCAAGAACTTAAAACTGTGCTTTCCATTTCCTTTATTAAGAGCTAACCAAAAAATTGTTAACAAAAAATACAGACTCAGACTGTTCTCAGTTTTGGAGACTCATTACTTTATTTCCATCCTCATTTATTAAGTAGGAAATAAAAGGCTTAATATTGAATTGCTTTTTTTTTTTTTAATTCCAAGACGCTTATGTTTACCTGAAGAATCCACCACCAGAATTTCTTCCCAAAGTTGGTGTAATTACGATATCAGGCTTAGCTGGTGTAGTGCTGGCAAGAAAAGGTAGGGGTTTTTTTGCTTATTTTCATTATTGATGTGCTGCATATGTAGAATCTGTCATTGGGGCTCCTTGGCAACAAACAGGAGCCTGCGTGTGGCGGGGGTGTTCTCACCTTTGAACAGAGGCCCTGGTTTCCTGCCTCCTGTCTACTCTAACTGCTGCAGTTTGCATCCTCCAGAGAGTGCAAATGGAGCAGCAAAGAACCACAGCAGCTCCTGAATGACACGGACGTTCTCATTTTTGACAATATTGGCAAATCTAGTTTGGGATTATTCACAAAACCAGTGTTGACAGTATCAGTATCTCCTGCAAATGGGACTGCACTCAACTATAAACACACCCTGGGTTCTCTCCTCCAGCCATTAGGGGGTTAACCTTGATGTAAACAATGGTTAGGGGGTCAAACAATTGCATTTAATTGATACAACGACTTATCTTTACATTTCAGTAGTTTCTAATTATTTGAAATCTTTGGCTTTCTGCAGATTCTAGATTTAAGAAAATTGCTTATCCGCTGGGACTTACGACTTTAGGATTTGCTGTTTGTTACCCAGCTCAGTCAGTGGTATTTGCTAAGGTAAGTTTACTTCTCTTCTAATATTAACAGTGATTTAGCATTCTCATTCCACTTCCATTAAGTGTCATGGGACTAAGAGGCAGAATTCACACACATCTTCCTTAAAATATAGAATACATCACATTAATTGTGTAACTACAAAAAACAAACCAAACCAACTGAATTTAAATGTGCCACTTCTCAGTTTTTAATCCAAATTTCTCAAATAAATGAAGATTATTTTTTTCTTGCTGAAATAAAAGTAAAAAAAAATAAGGCCTTGCTGAACTTGATAGAGAAGCAATTTGAGATGATGTAGAATTGCATCTCTTGGTAGAATTCCTTGTTTTCCGATTCCTGTCACTTGCAGTTGTGTGCTTGAATATAAGATGGCTTAGCTCTTTATGTAGAAAAGCAGAACTGTACTTAATATTTTGTACCCAGGAAGTGTTTGCACACAGTACTTCTCAACACAGAAAGGAAAAGCAGGATGGAAAGTCTGTCTATCTCTTCCTCCTCTATGTTTTCCCAGTGTTTCCCTACTTAGAAAAGCACTGGCTGCTTTGTAAGAATTATTTTGTAGGCCCTTGATGAACTTTGTATTACAGTTTCAAAACTACTTCTGTCTCAAATTGCTGAGGTAGGAAAATGTAGTTTAGTTGTGCTTGGTTTTAGGGCTGAACCATCTTTTACATAAATGATCAGCTTTAATTTTGGACAGATTTGTGGAACATTATCCTGAAATCTGATTGAAAAAACGACTATTGAATCTCTAGCTTTCCATATGATCAATCAGTTGTTACTGTTATTAATTTGGGTTGGTTGGTTGGTATTTTTGTACTTCAGAAGCTATCACAAAGACCTATACTGTTGTTGAGGTCTTTGGGCAATCTTACATTGCTAAGCTGCTGTGTTGCTTTTTGCCTATATGCAGCTCAGTGAGGATTATGGTTCCTCAAGAGACAGGGGGATTTCTTGGCTTATTGTCATAAGACTTAAATGTCAGGGTTGGAAGATGCAGCAAGCTCATATCCTTTAAAACTGCTGCTCCAGTCTATTGTGTTAACAGCTGAAGTATTTTTAAAGCTGTTGTTAAATTAAAGTTTTCTTAAAAATAGGTAACAGGGAAGAAGTTACTTTCTGCAAGCCATCAAACCTACGAAGCCGTGCGATCGCTGTGGGCAGAAAAGGAAGATGTCACCAAGGTAGGCTTTCTGAAGTATTGACTGCAACTCCTACATTCAGAGGCAGAAAACAGTAAGCTAGAAGGTCGATGCTGTTCTGCTGGTGCTGTTTAAGGTCACTAATTGCATTAAACGAGGCACAAAAATGTGAAGTTATCATATCTGAGCTGTGGGGTTCTTCCACACATTTTCTTTTTCCCAGCTGTGTCCCTCGCATGCAACTGTCTACCTTGACTAGTTATTATTGTATGATGTCATATCTGAAAATAATTTCACAAAAGCTAAGCTCTCAGACTTGAAAGCTTTATCTTGTGATAACGTAATAAGCATGTACCCATGTGCATTGTCATTTTTTTCCCCTAATGTTTGCTTCCCAGCTGCAACAAGAGTCAAAATCAGTTCTGCAAGAAGATAAAAAAAAGAAGGAAATTTCTGACACGAAACCTGAGTCTGCTATTGAGTCAAAATCGTTGAACAGAACAGAATCTTCTCCAGTAGAGTCTTGGAGTAGAAAAGATCCAGTGCCTTCAACAGGTGAATTAAACATTTCAAGTGTGATCTCAGGGCAACTTGCAAATCAAATGACTGGACTTAAGTTTGCACTCGCTGTTGCTTTAGAAGGGCACAGACTGTCCCAGTGTGCTCTTGAGAATGTATGGTGCACGCTGTCATTCAGGACACACTGGAGTGCCTCAGGGAGGTGATCATTTTCTCTCTGTGGACCCTGTTACAGTGTCAGAATTGTTACATATTTGTTGTTCTCAGTATTCTTTCATTCCAGTGGTGTGGACCACATCCCATGGTGTTAGCAATGAGATGATGCCATCAAATACTTCTCTTAAATGCCTACTTTAAATTATCTTTCTATTGTCACAATGCCATAAGTGTAATTTAAAGGATGGCTTTTTGTGAAAGCAGGTAACTTTCTGTATGGGTTCTCTATCTTCAGGTACTGGTAAAAGAGGAACTGACAAATGAAGCGGTGGATTTTATTTTGCCAGGCTTTTTGCAGTGGTGGTCTCAGCCACTTCAGATGTGTGAAGATAATAAACTGGATCATGTAACAGCATATTTAATGTACAAATCTTCTGATAGGCCAGTTGCTAAGAGAAAGAGTGGAATTACCTATTAAAGGAGAGCAAGCTTTGTATTAAAATGTTATTACCTTTTATAGGGCCAATTTCCAAATTTTACTCCTTGCTTAATTTCGCTTAATTCTTTTTATTGTGTTCTTTACCAGAAGATTTGTTTCTGGAAAGCAAGCAGAACATATTTGGATGAGGTTTTTAATACTTGTGTTTTTAATACTTTTTTTCTCATAGTCTCACATTCACATCTTTCTTTGCTTTGGAGCTGTATTTTTTTCTGATTTAGTTTGTGAAATATGTTGTTGACATTTGCTTCAGGCCAGACTGTCTTTGATTGGTTTATGGAGATGGGTATCTCCTGTCTTTGCTTTCATGGGTGGAGCTAGTTCATTAATTAATCCCAAATTAATCTGTGTTGTCAGATGTTTATTTTCACTATTCCATATATGTATTTTAATTAAATTTCTTCACTATCTCTACACAGGAACAGTGAAGACAACAAAATTTAAGCCTGATCCAAAACTTATGGACCATGGTCAGTCCAGCCCAGAAGATGTGGATATGTACAGTACTAGGAGCTAAGACAAACCTGCTTACAAATCTTTGCAAAGTTTTACAGATAAGGGTCAGGGAAGAAGGGAAGGAATAATCCTTACAATGCATACTCTGTGAGGTATAATTTAATCAGGTATTTTCTTATATCCCAGTTTGCATTATTGAGTTATGTGATTCTGTTTAGTGACTATTTTGTTTCTCACTACTTACAAGCAGTGAGAATTCACTCATTGTCTGTGTCATTAGTGAGACACTGAGGAAATGTCAGTGTCTACTCACAATGAGGTTTCTCTGTGCCAAGCTTGTTAATAAATGTCACTTCACAAAGGGTGTTTGAAAATGTAAACACATCTCTGTACTTGGGCTCAGCTGTTCATTGATCTGAGAGAAAAATGTGATGGATGGGGTTTGCAGAGGCTTCTTTGTCTTTTTTTCTTTCAGCTCTAGAATTAAGTGCAACTTCTTACTGGTCTGTGTACCTTTGAATTCAGTCATTATCTCATATGAGCAGCATTACTTTTAATGCTTGCATGAACAGGTCGCTTTCTTTTCATGCTGAAGTCATTTGTTGTTGTTTGCCTCTCTGACAAACGTGAATGGAAACAATTTCTTCTCCTGCCTGCATTTTGTGTATTTAAATGTCACTTGAGTTGGGAAACACACAACTACTCTTTAAACCCTTTACAGACTATGCATTAGTTTTCACCTACTTCTGATCCTTGGAAGAGCTGTATGCAAATTGCTTAATCCATGAAACTGATACTGTTTGGATTTATATAGAATGCATTATCAATGCTTAGGAAGTTGGAAACCTTCTGTAGTTTTGAGGTTCAAAGTGCTGACAGGTAATAGGGAGAAGTAATAGGCAGCCAGCTTTTTCTTCCCAGAAGTTTGTATGCAGTGCCCATTGATCTTGGTAGGATTTCTGTGGGACTCTGTCTTTTTACATAAGAATGAAGTTAGAAATTGATGAAGTTCCCTAGGATGAAACTTTCAAGCACTGCATCCTCCATGTCTCTTCAAAACACTCTTAGGAGAGCTGGTGTAGATCTGGTGGTGTCCCTTGAACAAAGTGCAGCTCATTACCACTACCTGGTGATGACCAGCCCACTGCTTAGGGGTAATCTCATCTGTATCTCCCACTGCACTCCCCTAGTACATAAACTGCAAGAGGACACTGTGCTGGTAGTTTATCCTTCCATTTGTTTAATTCTGTTACCTTTCAATTAATGAAAATTGGGGCTTTGTTATAAAGTTGAAGGGGGGAAGCAAGAACGAGCTATGCAAACAGGTAATTTCCTCAGAAGACTTAAAACCTGGGAAGAATGCTGCTTCCTTTGAATGTATCCTCAGCGCTGGGGTATGAAGGAATATTTTCCTCTGTTGTCCATTAGAAGAGATTTCACAACCTAATTCCTTCTGAGGCTGCTAATGACTAGTGAAACAGAGGCAGACAGTGTTCCCAGTGGCACTGGCAGAGGTTGTGAGGAGATACTGCACAATGGAATGTGTGCAAGGCTCAGATGATGAGTGACCAAGAGAGTGAGTAAAGCTTTTGTCACAGTTCAGAAACAGCTTAGTATTGATATTTTGAAATCCAAATTTCAGGCAAAGTGTTGGGCTTTGTTATATGGAGTCCAATGGAATGTGAAGTCAGTAAGTGTGAAGTTTAAAGAGGAATTTTATTAGTTAAACTTGCTTGGGACAGCTGACTTAGACTTTAATGTGTTTTGTTTCTTTAATCATCTCTTAAGGCTCAGGAAACTGTCAGAATTCAGGCAGCAATCAGGGGATATTAAATCAATCTTCACAGAGCTGCTGGACAAGCCACATTTAGTGTGCCATGACAGAGAGAGGAGCAGAAAAATTAGATGGCTGGTCTTCATATCCCATTTCCAGGGAAACAGATGAAGACATAAGGCAGGAAATGAAAATGGTGAAGAAATGATCATTTTCAAGTGCAAGACTGGATGGCAGAAATTGTGTTATCTATCTCCCTTTGATCAGATTCTGGATAAAAAGCATACAGGAAAAACCCATCTGCTCTACTCCTAGATCCTATTAACATTCTAACTTGTGTCCTTTGAGCGATACGTTACCACAGCAAGGCAACAGGCAAGGTAAGATGATGCAGGCTCACGTGGGTTTTGTAGGGGGTTACTGCAGTGACATTTTTCAGTACGTGGTGGAAAGCTATGCAGAGGAATTAGTCTTCTGAGAAGACATCCTGGGGAGGATTAGCTGTGAAGGAACAAGCGTGTGCTGCCTTTGCCACGCAAGAGCGGGCCTCTGCCTGCAGTGCCCAAGCTGGTCTGCTCCTGTCTGTACTTCAGGGGCATTGCCACTCAGATCTCCCGGTACAAATGAAAGCAGCTGCTCTGCAGAAGGTACACTGGGCTCCTCGGTGGTTAGGCAGGCAAGGGTTGGGTGTTGGGTGCCAGCAGTTTGATTTCACCAGAAGCTCTTGCTGTAAATGGACACGATACACAGAGCTGTCCTTAGGCTGTATTTCAGTCTCAAATTACTCCTCAGGGCAAAAATACCTCAGAGTTAAAGCAATGTTCAGAAGTCTTGGATACATTTTCTGGGACCTATCTTAAAATTACTGCTCCTACCCACTTTGTTGGGTGCAGTTTTGGAGCTCATGAACTGGTATCTCTGTGCTGTGTCACTTCTTGGTGGAGGAGTGGGCCAGCCCAGGTTTATTCCAGTACAGGGTTTGCCTACTGCTGTCATTTTTTAGTTTTGTTTTTCTGTCAGTTGAGATTTCTTTTTCTCAATTCTTCTCTCCAAGACAGAGTAATTTTTTTATTGTTTTTATTGTTTTCTATCAACATTTTTTCCTTTAATATCCCTCCACAGTTGAAAGCTGGGACTAGAATTAGAGGCTTGGGTTTTGGCACTGAAACAGATACAGCTAAAGATGACTGTTTCACTGGCTGCAGCCAAGGAGAATCAGATAAAGTATGAAAACTTTTCTATCCTGTCTGGGTTTGTTCTCTGCTGTCTGAAAGACCATAACCAATCTTTCAGTTGGTATTTCTCTGTCCTGGAGCATAGATTTAGTAGTAGTAGTAGTAAAACCTGGAACATAATCTATTATGATAGTTCTTTGCTAACATAAACTTCTAGTCAGTTATTGTCACGTCCACTCATGTAAGACACATGAAAAGTAAAATTTCTAGAGGTACCAAAAAAAAAAAATGCAGGTCACTATAGAGAAGTGTGGAGTGAGTTTGCTGAAACACAGGCAGCCCTAACCAGACTACTGATCTGCTCTTGCACAAATACGGGAATGGTGACTGGGAATCTTTATGACTCAGCTGCCATGTTGTGAAGTGTTCCTTTGACTATCTAAGGAGGTGCCTGCCCCCCTCAGTTCAGACAGCTGAACCTCCACGTCTTAGGCAGTACTCTGCAGGTGGCTCATTCCAGATAACTCTGAGGAACTGGAGCCACATCTCTGTATTAATAATTTATAGTAAAGGTGCTATGCAATAGCTTTAAAAAAATCAAATTCCAATCTACATTATGCCATGCTTTGAGTCTTCAGTTCAAATACATGTGCCTGAGTTGAGCTCTCTGAGATTTCAGCCCCAGTATGCAAACCTGTTAAACATGAGAAATGAAGTGCACGGGAAAAGTTAGATCACAAGACACAGGTTTATTAATTTCCAGTGAAACACTTCGAAATGCCTCTCAAATGTATCGTTGGTAGTCACTTAAAGTTTCTTTTGTAATGCAATAATTCAGTAACATAATAAAAGCAAGAATGTATACTGTAATTTTTATATGATGTTAAGTTATATACTTGTGAAAAATCCGATGTCTTAAAGAACTGGGTCACGTGGTGATATTTTATAATATAGAAATAGTTTTAATTTAAATGCATGGGGTTTATTTATGATTGATTGTATTTGATATATAGGGATTTGGGACTTGTTGATATTAATTTTTTATTTACACAAACCTGTGGTACTTTGTCATACCATTCTGAAGCACCTGAAAATAAAGGGTGATAAGATACTTTTAAAAAAATTAAGTTTAACTTTTGTATGTTGTCTCACCTGTAGGGCAAATTAGCAATCCCATTTCTCTAAAGTACATTCAAAAGTTACTTGGTAAACATGACTAAGTCACGCCTGAAGAACTGAAACACATTCCTGGAAGAAACCACCAAAGTAAGCACAGGATGTAGTAATGCTCAGTGCCCAGCTGTTTGTGCAGCTTCAGTTTGGAGAACTGCTTCCATTTTCTTTTCTTGGTAATTTTGTCCAAAGAATTCTGTAGTTCAGAACTTGGAAATAAGGCTGCTGTTATCCATGCTGGAGGAAGGACTCATATTGTTACAGAACGAGGCAGATACAAAGCTGTTTTCCTCAGTATGGCTCCTTTATAACTTCCAGGTAAGGTAATTTGCCAACCCAGGGGTCCTAAATAATGTAATAAATGGTGTAATCTACAGTGTAGCTACTTAAAAGAAGAAAAAATGTGTTAGTAAATACTGTGGCTACTTTAATAGCAGGTTATCCATATGATACTTGAATAACTCCAGAAATACCATATTTTTTATGCCTAGGTGTAGTTACCTTGTAGTAAAGTTTGGAGTATTCCTGAATCACATTCAGATACAGAAAATGTGGTTTTAATCCACAGAGAAAGTGGTGTCCTACACAGCCTGTACTTTTTAAAGGGAGCATTACTATGCACTAGATCGTGTGTAGCTTTTATTTTAAATTGCAGGGATTCTAAGAAGCAAAGCTCAGACACATGCTGCTGGTAAGCATCAGACAGGACAGACTGTAAATGAAACCATGCTAGAAGTTACCAGATCATTTCTGTTACCAGTGTTCCTCCTCTTGCGGACTGGAACAAGCGTACCACCCGTAAGGCTGTGGAGAAGGAAATCTAAAAGTTGGAAAATCTTGCTGTTACACTTGGGTTTTTGTTTGAAGAAACCTCACTGTCTTTTAAAGTCTGATGGCCAGATCTATTTTGTGTTGCAGAAAATGCACAAGTTGTAGGAGAAGAGAGAGGGGAATGGATGTCTCAGCACTGGAAAGTGGTGAAGGGAGTTCTCAGTTTACTGCGGGGCGGAGTCAGAACATCCTGTGCAAGGTGAAATTAGTTCTTTGCCCTCTCATTACAGGCTCTAGGAGATGGCTTTTACTGAAACAACTGAAAGAAATTCCCTACGGTTCCCTTGAGGTGATGGGGTCATAGGTCTAAACTGAGTCTCACCTGTTGGTACCTTCTTTGTGCTTTATTTGGAGCAGTTCCAATGCCAGTATTTGAGAAATATGTTTCTGTTTGCAACACAAGGGTGGTAGAGAGTGTTTTCCAAAGCCATCTTGAAGCAGGTTAAGATTAAAGCTTCCACCATGAATTCTGGTCAGTAACTTTAGTTACAGCTCTCTGTTTGAGGAAATAAAATTAGTCTAGGTGGAGTCAACCTAGACTGTAGCTGTAGATGGCATAACTTTCCACTTGATTTTGCTGTGTTTCAGAAACTAAGTAAGGGAAAGAAATGGGTGTGCTGTGAGATACGAAGCTAACAGCTCTTTAGGCCTCTTGGCATTGGGTTTATTTGTTGTTACCCAAGTAGGCACTGGGAAGAGAAACTCGCTGGTGGCTTCTGCCACCCTTCCACGAGGCCTAATCCAAACCTGTTGCATGCAATAAAATGCCAGCAAAGTTGCAGAAAGTCAGTTCTGATTTTGTAATCCGCTTCATGAGAACATCTCACCCAAGTAAAAACTGCAAATTACTTTTCTGCATCTTTGTCTTAATCAAGTTTAAAGGTGCTAGGGAAAGGTGTTTGTTTATCACACAACTGAAGTACCGGCGCTCGGCGGCCCTGAGCTGGAGCTGGAGGGGATCCCTGTCAAATCAAAGAAGAAAGCCTGTGTGTGAACTGCTTCTGCCTCACATCTGAAGAAGGATCACACAGTTTCTTTTACTGAGGTATAAGTTATTTTCTCTCTTCTTGGGAGTGTGATTCTGGGATCTGTTGTAAAGCAGTCTTCTGGCAGTGCTGTGAATCAGGCTTATCCCCTGCTGTAAAATTAAGTGCTGTTAAGCTTCCAGGCAAAGCAGTCTTCTTTCAAGAATTTGCTAGACATTGCCTTTTACAGCTCATTATTTATCCTTTGAAAAGTAAAGGTTAATGCTTACCTCTCACTGTTAATGTAGCTGCACTTGGTGTGTTTTCATAAGCAGCCAGCTCCTGTCAAAGGAAGAAACCCATGCTGGAATTTTATCAGTTAGGGAGAAGTTTCGAGGGTGTTACCCTAAAAAATAGTGCTGGTGCTTAGACTTCAGTGTGGTTAATCTTACCCAAACTTGGGTCTGTCCCCAGTTCTTCCTGTGGAGTTCTTCAGGATGACAAATAATAATACAGGAGATTAAATAATAGAGAGTTGGTGTTTGGTACCTTGCTCAGATCTCTGTTTCTCCCTCCTACTCTCTTCTCCCTTAGTCTTGCAGTTTCTGAAGCCATTGGCATGAGGCCTAGGCTTGTCTCAACACTTCCAAAAATAAGTGTTGTCTAATGACTGGAAAAGTAGCAGGAGCTCCCTTTGTGGGAGTTAGGGAAACAGAGAACTTGTATAGATGCTTTTCTTTGGGAAAAACAATTCAGTGATGTGAGTCTATGAACTTGAGTGCTCTGTAGGAGGTCTTGAAGGTATGGCAGCTCTGAAATTGAATCACAGAATCATAGATGGGTGGGGGTTGGAAGGGACCTCTGGAGATCATCGAGTCCAACCCCCCTGCCAGAGCAGTGTCACCCAGGGCAGCCCACACAGGAACAGAGCCAAGTGGGGCTTGAAAGTCTCTGGAGAAGGAGACTCCACAAACTCTCTGGGCAGCCTGTTCCAGGCTCTGGCAGTCTCACAGTAGAGAAGTGTTTCCCCCTGTTGAGGTGGAACTTCCTCTGTTTCCTCTTGCTACCATTACCTTTTGTCCTATCCCAGGGCACTGAAAAGAGCCTAGTCCCTTCTACCTGACCCTTCAGATATTTGTAAACATTCATAGGATCCTCTCTCAGGCTTCTCCTTTCCAGGCTAAACAGCCCCAGGGCTCTCAGCCTTTCCTCATCAGAGAGGCAGTTCTCCATGTGCTAGGTGGCCTCACTCAGTCTCTTCCTATATTCTACTTCTATATGAGCAAAGTAATTTGGCAAATAGGAGGTGTGTCAAAGTGCAGGCTGAGAGGCCTAGTGAAGGTTTGATCTGTGGTGTTTGCTTTAGAGACAAGAAATTGGGCTTATTTTGGTAATGAAGAGGTCTGTGGTCACCAGCTGCTGTGGAGCAGCATAATGGCACAAATGAGTTAAACCAAACCAGGTGGTACTACCTGAGAACCTGACCCTTGGAGAATAAACATCACACAGCTCTGCAGGCTCAGGGGCTAAGATTAAAACTTTATCAAAATGAGAAATACTCATTTCCATCACATTTTAGTCAACTGGCCATACAGTGAAAAGTCACGGATGGGTTAAGCTGCAATAATGTCACCCTTGTCTCCTTTCCCTGTTGTGAGCGATGCCTTCCCGGGACACTTTTGGAGGCTGGTGTAGGTGATCAGAAGGGTACAGCTGTACCCAGTCTCTTGTTTATCCTCATCATCTCTCAGCTGTAACCCATGAAAGATAGTGCATAACTGCTGGTAGTCTGTAGCATAAGCATCACTGGCACAGTTAGAGCCAGATGTGTTTAAAATTCACTGCCTACAAGCCAGTTAGGTTAGGAGCTAGAATATTTAACCATATCCTAATCAATTGTTTGTTGGTTTGTTTGTTTGTTTCTAAAAAGGAGAAATTCCCTAAATCTGTGATGAAATTACCTGCATCATCTTTGTAACAGAGTACTGCACCGGGACCTTTGCCACATGCCCCTGAGACAGAGCAGACAGAGGCGTTTACAGGGTCACAGAGGTAACCTGTGACAGATCTGGGGATGTGAATTTTGGTGCCCAAAGGGCCAGGTGCTGCCTTTTCAGCCAGGTTAATGCTCTGCCAGCCAAGGTGAGATGTTCTTTCTGGTAGAGACCATCACTTGGACTAGTCGGTGTCACAAGGAAAGGTGGATAAATGAATTTCAAAAATAGACCAGGAAATGCTCCCTTTTGTGCTTCTTGGCATTTCATGTATTTGTGTGTGTGTTCATTTCCTCACTCGGTACTTTAAGTGTTTCTTTTACATATGAGGGAGTCTATAGTGTCTGAAAAGATGACATTGTAGGCTGGCTGAGAAAAGAAAGAAAATAATCTAGTCAGGTACATTAATTCCTGCTAAATATATTTGTAAAGTATGAGTATCTTGGAAATGTCGCGGGGGAGAACAGTGAGGCATGAGCCTGCCTTCACCAGGAGATGGTGCTGTTTAATTTTTAACTAATTCAGAATTCCTTCAACTGATCCTGCCGTTTTCAAGGATCCCACACAGTTGTTAGGGAAGACAACCTAATGTGAAAGGAAGTGCTCCGTGGTGCTAGTGATTTAATTCTGATCACAGAAATACTAAGTACCAGTGTTTCTGTGTCTGAAATGTCTCGTGATGCTGCGTGATCAGTGGACCACCCAAATGCTGAGAGATCAGTAAGACTGGAACACAGAGGAAATTTTGGTGAATACCTGATTTTACAGTTTTTGTAGCTGCTTCTATATATTGCTTTAGTTGTTGCACACCTGTTACCACACAGGGTTCTGTTGTGATTAACCTGTGTCTAAATGACAAGAAGTACCTATCACAAAAAGCTGCCCTACCTCACAATTAGCTCGAGAAAGGAAGAGGTATTCTCAGATTTCAGCATGAGAAATGACAATTGCTCATGCTAATTACTGTTCCTCCTGGTTTGCTTCCCAGGATGGTTTAAATCTGTATCAAAGGGAAAGGGGGCTCAGGGGGTTGTAGTTTTTCATGTCTCTCAGGAAAACCTGACAAAAAGAGCTTTTGCCAGGTGCAGGTTTTGTTTCTTG
Source organism: Chloroceryle aenea (assembly GCA_013399075.1). Classification (NCBI taxonomy): domain Eukaryota; kingdom Metazoa; phylum Chordata; class Aves; order Coraciiformes; family Cerylidae; genus Chloroceryle; species Chloroceryle aenea. Next base: position 764,515 of record VWZY01005978.1, on the reverse strand, counting down.
GTGTCCATTTGGCACTTATTTGTGATGTTTGCTCCACTCTGTGTCATGCTCTCTCTACATCCTGGTGAGCTACGGTTCCAAAGCTAATGCTGTTAGTAGGACTGTGAACTTCTCCTAGCTACAGTTATGAAGATTCTTCAGGGCGTGGTATCAAACAACAAATGGCATCCTATTTTGTAACTGTGTAGTAAGGATCTGTGTTCATGCTACACCAGTCCCCATCAAGAGAACAAGGAGCAATGGACACAACCTGGAACCTCAGAGGTTCCATCTGAATGTGAGGAGAGAATTCCTTCCTGTGAGGGTGTGGGGGCCCGGCCCAGTCTGCCCAGAGAGGCTGTGGAGTCTCCTGCTCTGGAGAGATTCCCAACCCCCCTGGACCCTGCGCTGCTGGACCCCCTGCTCTGGGTGCCCCTGCTTTAGATAGTCTCCAGAGGTCCCTTCCAGACCCCACCTGCCTGCTATTCTGTGAGTATCTGCAGAATTAGGTAGAAGGGAAGGCTCTTTTCTCACTGACAGTGGCAGCATTGTACAAACATAACCAAGGCTTCCCACTATCCAAGATGCTTCAAATATAGAGATGTTAACTAATGTAGCAAGCTCAGCTTATGAGCCCATTCTGTTGTCCCTTGTTCCTTTTTCACTTTGTTTTCCTTTGTCATTATTGCTCCCCACAGCTGAACTGGTTTGCCTTTCACAGTGCAGGGGCTTGCTTTGTAACTAGTGAAAATAAGTGAAGCTATGGAAAATTTACTACCTTGCTATTAACTAACAAAGACACCAAAGTCCTGGATACCTTTCCCAAAAAGTTTCAAGCACATTATTTTAACATTTATATTGAATGATTCTCTTCCTTCCTATTAGGTAATATGTGAAACCATGTAAGTTTCTGCCTGGATTAGACAAAACCAGGATCTGAAGGTGGAAGGTGAAAATACTGTTGTGGGGTTTTTTTTATAAATGGGAATGCTCTCCTCACAGCAGCTCCTGCCTGAGCTGCATCCTGGCACTCCCCATGCTCTCCTCAGCTCTGTCATGCCCAGGCCCTCTCAGCTTTCCTACCCAAGTATGTTAGTAGAGACCCCAGAAACATGTTCAGGCCCCCTCATTTTGCTTCCTGTTCCTTGCAAGTAGGTAGAGCTTCCTGCTGGGGACCAAGGAAGGGAGGCTGCGAAGCTGGCTGTTTGTCTTGGCTCTGTAACACAGCTGCCATCCCAGCTGGTATTCTCTAATCTTCAGCCAAAATTATTTTTTTTTTCCTTTTCTCCTTCAGTGTAGCAAATATCCAAACTGGGTGCATTTCACTGATCTTACTTCTACTGCTGCAAGATACCTGTGGGCATTTAAGTCTGGACCCTGGGATAGATTTGCCAAGTGTTAAATCCTCTAATGCTGGCAGAGGAGTTTTTCACGGATAGTTGAAATCACAGGTACCAAAATTCACTGTAAAAATTCCAAAGATGTTTCTGAATGTGGGCTGTTTGCAAACCTGCATTGCAATGTCTGGGGAGACTGCAGCCAGCCTAGAACAGTGCTCGAACCTACCAGTGTAAAGAATTTTCTTGCCAATTAAAGCACAAAGATGACAAATATTCATCTGGGTAACATCTGCACAGCCAGCAGCACCTTGTGCTGGCAGCAGTGGAGGGTGAAGCATGGGGCGGTGCCATTGCTTTTCCCGTCTCACCCGCTCTTCCTTCGGTGGGCACGTTCAGTAAAAGCATTCTCCTGTCATCCAGTTGTTTTTCAGTGTCTGCCAGGAATGAGTGGAAATGGTTCTCTCTCTGCTCTATCTTCAGAAACACACAGAAATGGTGTTAGCTGTTTAGATCCCAGACTATCACTTGAAACTTTTTTGACCCCAGAAAGTCAGATCGTAATGTGTCAGTGAATTGTTTTTTTTCCTGTCACTTCTTAGCTCCAGTGGTGCTGTAATTTAACAGGCTCCGGTTGTTGTTGACCTCTAGCTCTCTTTATCAACCTGAAAGTGATCACAGGATTGGTGAGTGTTCAATCTGATATTCCCCCACTCCTTTGAAAAGGAACAGGAGGAAGAGATAAGGCAATCCTGTCAAATACACAGGGTGCAGGCAAGGGAAGAACTGTCTGGAAGGCAGGTGCTCATGCTGTTGGAATTGAAATGACTAAAGTTTCACAGAGAATGAAGTTTTTTTCTCATCAAGCTTTTGCTGTCTGCTCAAGAGTTGCAGGACATCAGCCACAGGGCTAGGCCCTGCTCCTGAGATACTTAACCGCTCACAGTCAGGTCATCAACAGTAGCATCAGGCAGTTGTATGTGAAAGAAAACAGTGAACAAACTGCTTGAAATACTCTGGTGTCACTTCTAACAACAGTAACAACATCAAGGAAAACCTCTGTGAATATGCCATCTGCCACACGTTGTGCTTTGGTGGTTTGCCCCTCACCTGGAGAGCAGAGGAGCTCTGTATTGCTGTGGAAGCTTCATGTTCTGAGCTGAAGGATAAGGAGTTCTGGTTGTCTGCAGGGTATGATGGTTGTGATGTGCTGCTTCCCCGTCAAGGATAAGCAGGTTAAATGGATACTCAGAGCTGGTGTTTTGGCTTCTGGGCATTCTTTGTGATTCAGTGCTGCGCTTCTTGATACTTGGATTGCTGTGATCTTGGGTTCTTGGCGGGATTTTTCCGTTCTGTGCTGCTGACCAGTGCTTTGGAGGGATTTTCCTTCTCATCGCTGCCTCGCTCTGCAAATTTGCATGTTGGGTCTGGTGTCAAATGTTGTGGCACACCGTTGGCAGCAGCCTTGTTGTTGCTTTTTGCTATTTTATGCTCATTTTGCTTTTGAGATTTCCCTTGATAACACTCCAGAAGACAGAATCCAGCACAGATGGGATTTTGTTGAAGAAAGGGATAATTAATCTCCCTGTAGTCCTGCTTTTCCAATTGCATCACCTTGTGAGATTCTCTCTCACCATTTCCCCTAGTATTCAGGTTTGTGATTACATCTTTCAGTTTGGTTTTTTTTTCTCTTGGTCTTTAATTGCATTGATTCAATTTGAAATTATTTTCTCATTAGAATGCCTGTCTTCTTGCTGGAGCTGGAAGAACCGATTAGAATCTTCTTAATATTGTGTTCACTTTGCTGTGTTGTGCTACAGGCAGCTTCACCCCACTATTCTGTTGCTTGTCCCTTAAAAAAATAGGAGTGAGGGTCAAATGTAGGAGAGGTCTCCAAGTTTTGTGCTGAGGGGGTGAAAGTCCAGGAGTAAGAATATTTTCAGAATTCCAGAAGAAAAAACAAACCTGTAACTGTGTGGTTAACCATAAATTATAGCTGTGTAGTGCAAAATGAGATTTACTTGCGTGGTTTTGCTAGGTGCTTGGGAGCCTTTCAAGACTTCAAGGGGCCTGACAGAAAGAGGGGGACAGATTTTTAGCAGGACTTGTTGCAACAGGACAAGGGGTGATGGATTTAAATGAAAAGAGGGAGATTTAGACTGCAGAGAAGGGAGAGATTGTTGGTGCTGAGGGTGCCCGGGCTGCCCAGAGAGGGGGTGGCTGCCCCATCCCTGGCACCGTCCCAGGGGAGGTGGCCAGGGCTCTGAGCACCCTGCTCTGGGTGCAGATGGCCCTGCTCCCTGCAGGGGGGTGGATGAGATGTCCTTTAAAGGTTCCTTCCCCCGAACCATTCCACGATTGTATGATTTTTGATGCTTTGTGGCATTCCATCTGATGTCCCAGTGCTGTTTGAGAAGAGGGCGAGCCTTCCGCGGGTTGTCATGTCTGCCAGACCCAGTCTGGATATACTTTTAAGACATTTAGGCATCCCAATCCCACTGTCCAGGAACAAAATTTATTTCAAATGTAACTGTAAAGGCAACACTTGCTAACGCCAAGATTCGTTTCTATGATTTATCTTTATTTCAGCCAGCAAAAGAAAACAATTGCTTGTGTTCTCCTAACAGTGGTTGAAACTCGACCTTTGCAGGACTGTGATCTATTCCACACCGTTCATGCGCCGCTTTAACAGGGCAGTTGCTAAACCAGAGGTGCACTTGTGCTAAAATGCTTTAGTTCAGAGCAGCCTTAGAATAATTAACAGTTAGAACCCATTTAGTTAAATTCGGAGATCAGACCTCCGGGGCTTGTCCAGCCCAAGTTGTTGCACATTTACACGTATAAATTTATGCTCTTTTTAGGTGTTGAATGATATCACTGACATAGTTAGTGAGGTATTATTTGTTTTTCTTTTTTTTTAGACCTACCAGTGTTTTATTAAGAGAAGTACTTGGATAGAGATGCTGGTGTTCATGCCAATCTACCCCAGAATGATTGAAGAGAATACCGTGAGTTCTGGCAGCAGCTTCTTCCTATTTATGATCGGTGTCAGGGGGTTCTTTTGCAATACTGGTAATACTGGCAAGAATGCATTTTAAATACCAAAAAACCGTGTCTTAAATGTCACAGTCCTGCACAGTAATGAGGCGGAGACAGTCCCAGCTGCCCAGTCAAGGTGCCTTCATCCTTCCTACGCAACTGAAGGTGGCTGGGAGGACAGTGACACGGAACCAGTTCAGTTGGGATTTCCAGTACCCTCTTTTCCACATCCACACGTGCTCTGGTGTCCGTATGGGTGTAGAAAAACTCGGGATTCAAGACAGAAATGAGGGCTGGAGGTGACCTTGTTTGAGCAAAACGTGTCACCTTCTGCCGGGGGGCACCACACGTGTAGGTGTGAGGCCGGTCTGCTCCAAGAAGGGCTGCGAGCACCAGAGGGGCCACC